>BSQZ01000002.1:15867500-15980000 GCA_033239005.1 Lamellibrachia satsuma | reverse complement strand
TAATTAGGCTTTCAAAGAAAAATCATTATAAAAACAAATTTTATCTCCAAAAAGGTAATGCAAAGAAGTCATGGCAGCTAATTAAAGAAGTCTTGAAATGTAAATCATAAGTAACAAACCCGAGCACAAGCTTCACTTTGTTGGACGGCTCAGAAACTTCAAACCCAAAAGACATAGCAAACGAATTCAATGATTATTTTATACATGTGTCGTCAAATCTTGTTAAAGACATACCCACTACAGGAGATGACCCAACTGAATTTGTTCAAACAAATCCTACTGATATTTTTCTGCCGACCCACAAGCGCCAAAGAAATTGTTTCACTATTATGCAACGTTAAGTCTAACACATCCAGTGGTTTTGACAACATTGATCCATATATTATGCGAGAAATAAGTCTCCAAATAGCTTCCCTACTATCGCATATATTCAACAATTCAGTTTCTCCTGGAGTGGTGCCACATCAGATAAAATAACAAGTATCCGATAGCAATACCTTCAATCTATCTATAGTCTTCGACACTATAGACCACAATATCTATCTAAAGTCTTCGACACTATAGACCACAATATACTATTCAAAAAACTTAATTACTATGATATCAGAGGGCACATACTTACTTGGTTCAGGAGTTACCTAGAGCACAGGACATAATATGTCGCTTACAACAATTTAAATTCAAATCACAAGACAGTGATGTGTGGTGTGCTGCAAGGCTCTATACTATGACCACTCTTATTTATACTTTATATCAACGACCTTTGCAACGCATTCATATAAAAATGTTGCTACGCTCAATGATGAGATTAATAATGAAAATAAAAAAAATAACAGTGGTTCCACACAAATAAACTCTCTGTAAATATAAAAAACATACTACATTTTATTCACATCAGTAAATAAAAAGTAAAATATCCCACTACAAGCATTTCAAATTAACGGATCGGCCATCCCTCAAGTTAACTTCTCTAAATTTCTTGGTGTGTATATAGACGAACACTTAAATTGGTCAATACACTTGAACAAAGTGGCAACTAAACTTGCACAAAATATTGGCATACTCTGCAAACTTAAACATTTCCTCCCCTCATAAATCTTAAAAACGATTCACTGTTCTTTAGTACTACCATATCTACAACATTGTACTCTAATATGGGCAATACATACTCTACAAAACTTAACAACATAAGAATGCTACAAAAAAGCTATTAGGATCATTAACATATACATACAAAATTCTACAACAGAAAACTATGCCTGATCTTGACATACTGTAACATATCCTAATTTCCCACATAGACTTTTTCATATTCATATTCACTATATTGGAAATACTAATGAATATTCACTATACTGTTCAATTATCACTTTGCCTCATGTTGTTAGATTGTGCTAGATTATGCTGGATTATGACACCTCGTTATAATTTTTCATTTACGTCACATCTAATTTATTTTTTATTTTATTTTTTTATTTTTATGCAAATACAAATGAATGTTCACTTTATTGTTCAATTATCACTTTACCTCACATTGTTAGATTGTGCTAGATTATGCTTGAATATGACACATCGTTGTAATTTTTTATTTGCGTCACATATAATATTATTAACATGATCTCCAATTTGTAGCATCATTCCATTATAAGATTATTATACCTAATTATAGGTGGTTCTCGTAATAAGCCCCTTGTGGTTTCTAGAGAATCTCCTGAGTTACCAGATGAAATTAATTATGACCATACTTGTAACAACATTGTAAATGAGTAACCAAATAAACTCACGTTGATTGATTTATTGATTGTGTAGGATATAATAATTTTCAAGCCAGCCTTGTGATGGTGATAAACTTGAAATCCCGTGTTGTTCAACGAATGTTTTCCATCTATTTTGAAGCATGCAAGCAGAAACGATCACAAGAAACTGGCAGTCGACGAGGCGATGGCAGACAACAAGGACGAGACGAACGAGTTGTGAGACTCGCCAACACGGTGGGACAGCGACACGTTCGGTGACCTGCAGAACCTGTTACCACGTGATAATGTGGTTGCACCGCACATGAACTTGACATAGATCAATGGTTGCATGATTCATAGCTCACGTCAATTAAACCATAGCTTAACCACAGAGTAACTATGGCAGAGAACGAAGTGCCTGGCTGGGTCCTCGTCTCTGCTACAGTTATCAACTCAGCACTGTTTGGGTGTAGAAGGTAGTGTTTTATTTACAGCGATTGGTCAGTAAAGAAGTACTTTCATGCTACTATCCGCAAACACAGGTGATCTTTCACCTTTGAGTAACGCAGTCCCGGTTACCTAGACCCAGTGATTTGGTATTATTGTCGTCGTGGTCGTCACCGCCGCCGCCACTGTCATCATCACCATCATCATCGTCGGCTCTTGCTTATCCCTTCTCTGACTCATGCTCTCACTCTCTCGTATTCCTTCCCATTGTGTCATATCGGTGCCTTTATCTCACTCACTCACTCACTCACTCACTCACTCACTCCAGTCCTGTCCTGTGCTGATTGATTCTATATCAAGTTTATCGTGGTTCTAAGTGACAAGGACAATTACGCAGACAATGTGTTGTATGTGCCACGTACTCCCAACTAATTAATTATTACATCTTAAACAAAAGCATACTGGCATATTATCACGTTATTTACTTTTGATGACACTGACATAAACGTCACCACCGATATAAATGTCACCACCGGTTGCAACCACGGGCCTGACGGTGGAGAAGATGATATCAAAGGCGACATCTCACCGGGTCTAGGAAATTGATACTGGCAATCATTCTGCATAAGCCAGTCGCCACAGGTATTACTCCTTGGCGGTTGAGTATTCGCTGGGGAATATCAGTAGAATACCAGCATCTGGTTAAGACGCGAGAGATGGTCATGTAACATTAGAGGCGTATTCTATCCTCTCATTTCCTCTTTCACATTTAGCGTGAATTGTAGGAAATGTAGGTCTATAGGCAGTTTCACACATGGCGTGTTCATGTAGTTAGACGCAGCATGAAGTTGCTCCTTTTACTGTGCGATAACCAGACTACCATTTTTTACAACGACACAACGACACAACGGCACAAACGCGCCATTGAGGATGTACATAAAATAAATTGGCTACAGAAAGTGCATTATTTGTAAAAAAAAATACTGGCTGCTTATTTTACGTTTGTAAATGTCGAAACCATCGGTGCACATAGCATGCAGCTGGAATGTCCCCAACCACCTTATTATAGCGGATTTATTCACTGAAATGTTCCTCATCATAAAATCACGAAAAACAACATTAATATCACAATTCATATATTCTCTGGTATGACATAGAATAACATTTCTTCCCCATTGATCGGAGAGAGAGGGGGAGAGGTGGAGGGGAGAGGGGGTGGAAAGAGAGAGAATATGGGTATTTTGTGTAAAGTCAATGACACTTCAACTATTTTCAAGAAGAAACGAATTCCCATTTACATTTCCCCGAAGCACAATACCGGGATCAAGATACCGGGATCAGTCAAATGTAAACTCGGACGCAGTTGATCAGTATTTATTAATCATTTTATAATGTGTAAACGTGCGTGTGAAATTTATGAACTGGTAAGACATGACTTGTTATCCACCAGTAACGCTTGTTATTTTGTGTGATATAGAATTGCCTTGTACATAGAAGTGTTAAGTGTACTACCTATTTACAATAGGATACGGGACGCAGTGACTGATAAATGTGGCTATTTTGTTATATTTGCTTTCTGCATTAAAATCTATATGCAAACGTGTTGCGTTCTTACTCTACAATCTACGATATATTTGCGGTTACTTCCGATAAAAATAACTTTAATACGCATACGCATAAGCACGCATAAGAAACGCACACACGCACGCACGCCCGTTTTATTAGATTTATTATTTAAAGTCTCTCACACAGGAAAAATGCCGATATGAAAGACCTCTGTCCGTATGAAATTGTTTTGAATCTTCAATTTAATGCATAATATTAAATTTAAACTAAGAAAAGAACAACTTCCTCTGTAGATTAGCAATAATCATAATTAGTTTTATGCAAAATAACAACATATTATTAACCATACACACACATGTACAAACAGAAAGGCTGGGGTACTCGATCCCCCAGCCAAACATGATGAATGAAAAAAGTGGGCTAACCACCCAACATTCGTGAACAATTCATAATGAAAATTATGGTAACACAACACACAATGTATAAATGTGTTACATATCTAGACATTAGTCAACCAATAACTACTAACACATCAGACCGAGAGGTAGGGCCAAACAGCCACACAAATGTACTCGTAAAAAGTACCCGCACTAAAAACCCATTGTACACTACTGAAAACTTAGGAGGGAAAAGCGTTAATGCAAAACCTCGTGTACCAAACTATAACAGGGAAAACCGTCAAAAAATTCAAAAACTTTGTGAACTACCTCTCTGTCTTCAGTGTTTCACAGTGTATCCCTACATAATGCACCACTTGATTTATTAGATAACAACTGGGTAACAACTGTTAACACAATATTAGGGAGGGAGGGTGGGATTTTTCAAACGGAGCAGAATAAACCGAACAACAAAACTGATCTTGCAATAAAATCAACAAATTCAGCGATAACGATTAATCAGTAACAACAGAAATTTGGAAATATTTGCAGCGCAAAGGTCTCACAACGACACAAGCTAACTTGGAAATCGAGAGAGGCTGGCTCTAGGTCACGGGGTTGGTGTATCCATACGCGTGAGCGAGTAATTAGGCCAATACTCTCTCTACCATAAAAGGTCTAACCTAAAATCGCCTTCATTGCTTTGTTATCTCGCATAAAATCCTTTATGCGCCGCTGTCACATAAATTCATTTATGCAAAATAATAACACAAGTCCAGCGTAGATTGAAATAGGCCAAAGAATGACATTTAGATTTATTAATTAAGGAGCAGGAAATTAGGCAGGCATACACCATCAAAATAAGATACATCCAATAATCTCCGCAAGCATGCCGGCCCCCAAAAGGTGTTTACACATAATTAAGTAAATCATGCCTATCAGCTACCCACTACCAGTACTATCTGTACCACTACTGACTTATATACAATTCACATGGTATCGGTGGGGGTCACTCCGCAACTAGGTCACCCTTTGTGACCGACCCCCACCATAATTACTTCCTCTGTAGATTAGCAATAATCATAATTAGTTTTAAAACTTCCCCGGGCACAACGGCCCAAAACGCCCAACTTCGTATCTGTGCGTAGAAGCCAGCCATCCTGCCGACCGTTGATCTTCAATGCGGCTAATCCCGGCTATCTAGCTATTTAGAACCCGATCGGTTTCAAATATGGAACAGAACGAGATACGACAATGAGGCAACAGCAGCATTGTAAAACTGACGTTTGTTTTTTGGTCAATATTCCTTAAAGTTTGCTTCGTGATTTTAAAATCAAATAATTGCACCACAGCCATTTGAACAGCCTATGTCATTCACAAATTCAATGGTTGTTGGGCTATACTCATTTCGATGGAAGCTACGCGCAACATAAATCATAATTAGTGATCACCGTAAGGTAAACCAGTAGTTACAAATGTGTGCCCGTATGAAATTTTCCAATTAGACAAATAAAAATTAAATAACAACATCAAATGTAGTTTAACAAGTATTCATCAGAGGGATCCTCCAGTGATATTGGTATGATATGTGACAGTTTTCCTCGACGGACTGTCTACAATAGAATCATCCCGTTAGATGGAACAACTTTACACCGAATCATTTATGTCCACTTGTAGCCTCCATTATCCACGCTCCGTGCTGTGGCGCCACCGTTTTTCGCGCACACCAGCCTCGAATCAGTGTGTACTTTTCATTGTTACAATCCACAAAACACAATTGGTAGGGTTACCATTTGTGTTTTGTAAATTGCAACGTTGACACAAATAGGCGATGGTGGTGGAGACAGCGGGTAACAACGTAGCGGGTAACAACGCCTCTGGGGAAAGGCGCGTCAGAGTCGGCTAAGCGAGACTAGTCCGTTGGTTGTAGAGAAACAACACCGGTTGCCAGCTATTAAAGGACCTTCTTCGATTGCATTTTTCGCTCGTATCATTTTAAGAATAATTTCGCATATAATCAAATATCGAATAGTAATAGTAGTAAAAGTTGTATTTCACGATGATGACCACGTGACGATGCTATTTTCGATGGGTCATCGATATAAGACCGATGCTAGATCGTTTGTGCAAATGTGTTACTTCGTTTTCATGAAATCATCGGAGAAACTATTATTAAATAATGTTTTACCTCATCCGGTCAACATTCGGAGACAAAATGGCAAAAACTGACAAAACTCTATATACTGTGGCTTAAGGCTGGCCACACATTCGCAAGTTGCGAGATCTCTCGATCAAAGACAATTATTTGTACAAAAGTACACATTTTATTAATCCGACTGCACATATTACGTAAACTATTCGCGAATACACATCTAAATACCAATTACCCTGATTCGCGATAGATTTAATAAACTGAGACGAAAGTTTTAACCAGCCGTCATCTACATACCAAATATACTCACTAGATGGCGTGTCACTTTCTAAAAACGATTTCAATGTGTTGGAGATTGGTGGACGTCACCCGATGGTTTCGACATTTACAAACGTAAAATAAGCAGCTAGTATTTTTTTATACAAATAATGCACTTTCTGTAGCCAATAGAGGTCACATTTGCTGACTCTGAAGTTTCTTGACTACTGATGTTTTATTAATACGTAGAAATTAATTACCTGCATGTTGTGAACTAATTTGTTTTTATAATCGTTTAATTCAACCCTCCTTCAGTGTACGGTTGATTATCAATATTACACAAAACACCCATTTCATTTTTTTTACATATTTTATGTGAATTTATCGTAGCAGGGTTTCTATGAAAACGCTGCTAGATATTCTTTTGGTGTGTCATGTAGTCTAAGCACTGCTCTCGCCACCTTTGAACTGAACAGCTGCGAAGGACTTGTCATGTTCCTTGTCAAGTTGTAGTATTATATTATTTGGCAACCATTGTTGATTTATAGATTCATTTAGAATTCATTTACAATAATAAGAACGGAATTAATAATTAATAAGAACGGAATATCGATTTCTTATTTATTTTTTATTTAAATTCCTCAATTATTTTTTATTTCAATTTCTCTTTTCAATTTCTTATTCTAAGTTTATATTTTTTTAATATATTTTCTTATTTATCAAAAACAGACGCCAACAAATTGGGTGTATCTTACCCGGTGGGAGATTGTCACCATATGAAAACAGTACGCCACCTAGTGAGTCTCTGTAGTGATCAGACGTCTGCGCGGTTCGTGTGTGTTCGAAACAAACCTTCGTTTCGTGGAGTTGTTAACGAGAAACGCGCTGGAGTTATGACACCCGCATAGACACACGTACTTGTACATTCATGAATGCATGCACACCCACATGCAAGGTCGTCGTCTTTAGCTGGCGTATTTGTAGGGTCATCGACTGGGCTAGCAAGGGCAAACCATTGACGCCAAGAGCCGCTGCTATCGATGCACACGTGCTAAGTTTCACATCACAATTGCATCCTCCAACGAAAGCAATTACCCAAACCATCTGCTCATCGTGGTCCTGATTGCCAGACTACTGAACAACGACCGGATATATAGCTGCCGAAGAGACACTTGCTAACAAAATACGAACAAAATGTTAAGGCAAATGTTGGTAATATGAATTTATCTGTTGCTGCGGTGAAATGCTACGCTATGGGTGTCACTCCTTGTTAGTGTTCAATTAGCAGGATATGTAATGAGTTTCCGTCGTCAGTTGAATATCTACCCTTTTAAGCTTGTTTGTATCCATGGCTGCTTAGCGTCCAACCAACGGCTGATGAGTTGGTATCGATTATACACTATTGAGTTTGCCTACACTTTATGTGTTCTGGTTCCAGAGGACGTAGACGCTTTTTTTAATGTTACATGTTGTTTTGTCTTGTAAAGGATACATCAGTTAATTCGTCTTTTCATAATTGTTTTTTCCCCAGAATGTAGGCACGTTCTCTAGCACGTGAGTGCGCATGCTTGCGAGCGCCGGGCGCTCACGGGGGACATTAACATAATTGTAGCTTTGGCCAAGCGCAGTCGCCACCATCGCAACCATCGCCACCACCACAACCACCACCACCACCACCACCACCACCACCACAACCGCAGCCGCCACCACCCGGCCTGACCAGTATGCAGTGATGCTGCCGCTGTATGCGACCAGTCACCGCGTATGTCGCTGTCATCGCGACGTTGTCTCTACAGACCGTCAGAGCTACGACTTACGGTTGGAGAGTCGATGGGCGACTGTCGAGCTGAAGGTGGGTCACACTGTTTATGTTGTCTTTGTCATACCATGCGACATGTCCTGGTCTCCACGATCTGGATGAACACCGCATCCTGAAGAAGTATGGTTGTATCCGCACACTTCAGATGTGATTCTGTGTACTAAATGCAGATTGTCAGGCTCGGATAAAACACCTGCAGCGCTCCCTTTATTAGGGTTAATTTGACGCGGCTGCTTTTACAGTGCCTACCTCGACAAATGACGCGAGATGTGCTTTACAATGTGTTACGAAATTAAGCTATTCAAATTCCACAAGAGTCCATATATATATATATATATATATATATATATATATATATATATATATATATATATATATATATATATATATATATATATATATATATATTATATATATATATATATATATATATATATATATATATATATATATATAAACAGATCTAATAACGATTTTAATTTTTGTATATATACTTCCTTCAACGAACCAAGCGTAGATTTCGTTTCCATTATTTGTGTATCTATACACAGTACAGTGTACGGCAATCATTTAAGGTGCCCGCCCTGTGACTTGTCATCTATCGAGTCAATAATAGGACCTTCCATGAAGTGATCGATACATTCTAATGGCATGTTTGTTGAATTCATTTCACATCTGAACTTTCCAAGCAACCAATTGTTTTCCTGTGTAACACGTAACCTATTGTCTTCCTGTGTAATACGTAACCTATTACCGTCCTGTATAACACGTTACCTATTGTCTTCCTGTGTAACATGTAACCTATTTTCGCCCTGTGTATCACGTAACTTATTGTCTTCTTGTGTAACATGTAACCTATTGTCTTCCTGTGTAACACATAACATATCGTCGTCCTGTGTAACACGTAACCTATCGCCTTCCTGTGTAACACGTAACCTATTGTCTTCCTGTGGAACACGTAACCTATTGTCTTCCTGTGTAACACGTAACCTATTGTCTTCCAGTGTAACACGTAACCTATCGTCTTCCTGTGTAACACGTAACCTATTGTGTTGTTGTTTGCGACGCTCTCAACAGTGGCTATTTCCACTTCCGCGCCATGAAACTCTAAAGTTTAAAAAAAAATTAACATGTCTGCCCCTGTAATATCCCTGTAATGTCTCCGAACCATATTGTTTGCACTTCATTTCTTGAAAATCTTTAACTGATATATTACCACTAATTAATTTACGTTGGCGAGGTCTGTGCAAATTCACTTTCCTACCTACGCCCGAGCGACCTTGCTACAAAGATTACAAATTATAGATTTCCAATAAACATCATCCACTTGTCATCTGAAGCTTGCACCAATAGACGACAGTCTTGCTAAATCTGGCTATATCTGTTGACATATGCCCTTTGGTCCAGATGCCTACAAGTTTACATTATGCCACTAACAGTCACCGCTGCCAGAACTTGTCATTCGTGTTCCTGTATCATCAATTTCCAACGAACCTTCATTCGCTCCGTTTGTCCAGACAACGCATCTCTCGCTGCGACGTCTGCACATATCTTGAACAGAAATGAGGATACTAACCACTCGACCAGACATCGATATTGTTTCTTCAATCAAGTTCACCACCGATATTTGGTCATTGATTAGACTTATGTCCGAGTTATCGGTATCTACGTCCTTATGCCCAAGTTATCGGTATATATGTCCTTATGTCCCAGTTATCGGTATCTATGTCATTATGTCCCAGTTATCGGTATCTGTATCTTTATGTCCGAGTTATCGGTATGTATGTCCTTATGCCCGAGTTATCGGTATATATGTCCTTATGTCCCAGTTAGCGGTATCTATGTCTTTATGTCCGAGTTATCGGTATCTATGTCCTTATGTCCGAGTTATCGGTATCTATGTCTTTATGTCCGAGTTATCGGTATCTATGTCCTTATGTCCGAGTTATCGGTATCTATGTCTTTATGTCCCAGTTATCGGTATCTATGTCTTTATGTCCGAGTTATCGGTATCTATGTCTTTATGTCCCAGTTATCGGTATCTATGTCCTTATGTCCCAGTTATCGGTATTTATGTCTTTATGTCCCAGTTATCGGTATCTATGTCCTTATGTCCCAGTTATCGGTATCTATGTCCAGCAGTTTCTTACACCCACAAAATATAGTGTTCGCGATCGTTTTTCACACATCTTTCCTCCCATCGTCCCTCCCTCCCTCCCTCCCACCTTCTCTCCCTCCCTCTCTCCCTCCCTGCCTGTCCGCCCCTCCTTCCCTCCCTCCCTTCCTTCCTTCCTCCCTCCCTCTCTCACTCTCTCTTTCCTCCCTGCCTCTCTCCCTGCCTCCCTGCCTCCCTGCCTCCCTGCCTCTTTCCCTTCCTTCCCCCTTCCCTTCCCTCCATTCCTCTTTCAATATACTGAATTAATTTCATCGACTGGATTTTTAGCTTAATATTCAATGCATAAAATGATACTTAGCGCGCGGAGATTTTCACTTGCCACACATTCTGTTTTATCGACATTTTATGTTTACATAACGTAATTTAACGTCCTCTCGCTCTATTTCTCTCTAATAACTCAATAGTGGGCAACCTATTTATCATGTCAGATGCAACAATAGTCCAGTAGAAATTGACGATGACCTGAACATTTATGCTAAGTATTTCAATACGTTTACTATGACATGTATAATATAATAATAATAATATGCAAAATATTTTATTGCGCTAAAATCCTCGGGAGACCCCAGCTCAGCAGCCCACCAAAACAAAAGGGGTTAAGCAGTTTATAATTGATAAGCAGTTCCAGTTATAAACAGTTGGATTGTTACGCTTGAGAGCAAGCTTAAACAAGTGGGTTTTAAGTTTATTGCGAAATGTTGTTATATTTCCTACAGACTTGACACTAACAGGGAGTGAGTTCCACAGAGTCGGTGCAGCAACTAAAAAAGCTCAAGTTCCGACATTTGTCGGGAACGCTGGGAACAAACCGTATATTACAATTTGATGACCGAAGCTGTCTGGGCTGTGTTGCAGGAGTGAGCAGTGAATGTAAATATGTTGGTTGTTTGGATAAAGGTGCTTGATAGGTAATTGTGCAGATCTTAAAAATAATGCGATATCGGACAGGGAGCCAATGCAATGATTTAAGAAGTGGTACTGAGTGAGAGAAACGAAAAGACCGCGCTACAACCCTTGCCAAACAATTTTGCACACGTTGAAGTTTCAAGATGTCATTGAGAGCAATATTGTGACAATAGTCAAGTCTACTGCTAACAAGACCAGTTGCAATAGTTTTGGCGACAGCAAAATACATCAACGGCGAATACGACGGAGGTGGCGAACGTGATAAAAGCAGCAAAGACAAGTTTGTGAAATATACTGTCTAAAAGTTTTATTATTATTAAAGGTGTGTCCTAAATTTCGTGCTGAGACGGCCGGTGTGAAATTCTGGCTCAGCATAGGTGTCGGGAAAATTACCACGCTGCTTTTGTGTACCAATAATACGAAACTCTGTTTAATCTGCATTTAGCTTTAATTTGCTGTAAGGTAAGTCATCCAGTAGAATATGTCACGGAGACAATCCCTGGGCACCATGTTAAAAAAGAATCATGGAGTTTAATTAGTGTCACATTAATTATCACTCGATAAAACTACCCCACCCTGTAAGGTCGTGAGTGCTTATTTTGTCATTGTAGTTCATTAGCCATATTACAGTGGGTTGTTTGTTACTGCGACATCCACTGGCATTATTCCTGGTGATGCTTAGTCATTTGTCATCTCTCTGTAAATGCAGTTATTGATTTCCTAGCCAAAACACTATCCCACCATGTAAGGTCGTTAACGTTATTAACATAACATTGTAACTATTTAACCATATTACTTTGTATTTTTGCTACTGTGACATCCACTGGTGCTACGTCTTGAGCCATTTGTCATCTCTCTTTGTGTGCACGTATTGACACCCTGACCAAAACCTTCGTCCACCCTGAATGTCTCGAGTACCTCGAAGGTGGTGGGAGTTTTGGACCATAGAACCAACACCTAGAATTTGATAAAAACATCAACCAAAAAATGTTGCGCCATTATATAGAAATTTTATTAGGGGTCATTTAGATTACGCAACACCTATATGGTCCCCTTATAAACAGGAATATAAAGATGCCGTAGAAAATGTGTAGAGACGTGCAACAAAGCAGCTTCTTGGGAATAGAATCACCGGAGGTTTTATACATTTCTTTTTCACCCGAGATTGCGTCCATCGCTATAACTCCTAATTCTAGATTGTTCCCATCGCTATAACTCCTCATTCGACATTGTGCCCTTCGCTATAACTCCTCATTCGACATTGTGCCCATCGCTATAACTCCTCATTCGATATTGTGCCCATCGCTATAACTCCTCATTCGACATTGTGCCCATCACTATAACTCCTCATTCGACATTGTGCCCATCGCTATGACTTTGTCAGCGTCGTCATAATTTAAAGCCAGAACAGTTGGTGGCTTTATTCCAAAGCCTTAATACGTGTTGTTTGTAATGAATTAATATCACTACATTTGAATCTTTTTGTGTTAAACGATAAGCGTGTACTGCTCGTATAGTCCCGCACATGGAAACATTGATTCTATATAAAGAAGCAAGCATTGGTCAATGTGTGCTAATTCAGACGTCAATATTGAGTTTCACTCTCTGTGATATAAAACATGGTTGATTGTTCTTGACTGTGATCAAACTATTAGGTCATTCGTCGACACCAGCGCCATATTGGAAATACGTCATTGTTTGTTCGTTGCCTCATTCACTAAGTAATATTTTAGTTTTTCTGAAGTTTCATTGATATTTAAGCTTGAATCCTTAAAAGGCTCAACACTGCTATTAAGATATAAACGGTAGCACAACTAATTACCAATTATAAACTTTACAAACATAAACTGAGTTGAATTTGAATGTCTCCACATCTTTTTCATGCTTAGTAGCAAAACCAAACAAACGAGCCTGATAGATAAACGCTAAAATTATGGACATTCTAACTTGTTTTATTTATTCGAAACGCGTGAAATTGTAAGAGTAGTAGACAAATATCCGGTCGGAAAGTGCGATTCATAACTGATAGATAAGAAGATACTGTAATGCCACCTAGAGCGTATGAGGGGTCACTTATATTAGGTAATGAATGAAGTTACACATCCATCTGTGTTTCAGTAGTTCCTAAGAAGTAACTATATTCAGCCAGCAAGGTTGGTACGTTTGAAATGTCGGACCTTTGGTGGTGAGACTTTGTATTTTGTAGCAGATTTGAAGACGCGTTGGGATTTTGCTGGTGATATTCCCGAAACACTGGTAAACGTGTTAATATATTGCGAAAACTGACAATTTCGATGGTATTCACGATAACAACAGGGTTAAAAGAACTAACGGAATTGTGATTGATTTTGTTCAGTACATTTGTAACGTGTTGCCAATGGATGTTATAAAATGTATACTTCTTGATGGTCACGTTTGTCAAAAACCATACGAAATGTCAGCACGGCCATCGCGGGAAAAAAATCAACTGTGATGTAGTTGGAATTTCACTGTAGTTATTTGGAAAACATGTATCAATGGTAGGCACATTTCCGCAGTAGTTAGGAAAAAGAAAGAAGTGTTTATTTTGGCGAAAACTTGCCCAGCCGAATGGTGTATGTCAATAGTATTGTATGTTAATAACCTTTCATGGTTCAGTGTTTCTGCAAACACAGACAACGTTAACATGGTCACCAAATGAGAAATGTTGTGTGTGCTTTCTGATGCATAGTCGAATACTCTTCAGGCGTGATGACGATGCAGCGATGCTTGTTTGATCAGCCTGCGGACACTTAAGCGAGACACGACAAAGAAGATGTATAGATAAAGACATCCAGGCCATTCACACGTGGCAAGGTTGACGTCTTCTGTCGGGTGACACATACAGGAGATGTCCCTGATGAAGGTCGACATTTTCAGCTGGACGCTAACAATTCGTCTTGTATGGGAGAGAAGTGTATTCGGTATTGATTGTTATAATGCTGTTGACCGCAATGACGGATAGTTCACAAAGTTGTCGCTTTATACATAACAGCACACACAAACAGCACACACAAACAGCACACCCAAACAGCACACACAAACAGCACACACAAACAGCACCCACAAACAGCACCCACAAACAGCACACACAAACAACACACACAAACAGCACACACAAACAGCACCCACAAACAGCACACAAAAACAGCACCCACAAACAGCACACACAAGCAGCACACCCAAACAGCACACACAAACAGCAACCACAGACAGCACACACAAACAGCACACCCAAACAGCACACTCAAACAGCACACCCAAACAGCACACACAAACAGCACTCACAAACAGCACACATAAACAGCACACAAAAACAGCACCCACAAACAGGCCGTGGACAATATAGAGAGGCAGGCACACAGGGAATATCCGTGTCTGCGTGCATCTATATTGCCGCACAGGACAGGAATGTTGGCAGGAATGAGAGAAAAGACACACTATGGTAGACACGCGGGCACAGCATGACGTATAGGCATATAAAGCAGACCGAATATGGAATCAGCAGATAGGAAAAACAAGAAAGTGGAAGGTGCAAAAAGGCAAACGTGCAGACAGGACGGGGGGGGGGTGGCTAAGATAGGAATATTGAGAGGCATTACGGAAATACAAGAAGGATATGTTAGGTCGTTAAAGCTGACAGATAGACAGGTACGAAAGGCACAGAGAAGAAGAAGGCAGGAAGACACACAGGACATAAAAGCAGACAATATGTAAGGGGAGACAAGCAGCCAGACTAGGAAAGTGGGCAAAAGATACAAGCAGTACAGGAAGGACGATACACACAGCCAGACTAGGAAAGCGGTCAAGGGATATAAGCAGTACAGGAAGGACGATACACACAGCCAGACTAGGAAAGTGGGCAAGGGACATAAGCAGTGCAGGAAGGACGATAAACACAGCCAGACTAGGAAAGTGGGCAAGGGATATAAGCAGTGCAGGAAGGACGATAAACACAGCCAGACTAGGAAAGTGGGCAAGGGATACAAGCAGTACAGGAAGGACGATAAATACAGCCAGACTAGGAAAGCTGGCAAGAGATACAAGCTGAACAGGAAGGAAGATAAACACAGCCAGAGTAGGAAAGCGGTCAAGGGATATAAGCAGTACAGGAAGGACGATAAATACAGCCAGACTAGGAAAGCGGTCAAGGGATATAAGCAGTACAGGAAGGACGATAAATACAGCCAGACTAGGAAAGCTGGCAAGAGATACAACCAGTACAGGAAGGAAGATAAACACAGCCAGACTAGGAAAGCGGTCAAGGGATATAAGCAGTACAGGAAGGACGATAAACACAGCCAGACTAGGAAAGCTGGCAAGAGATACAAGCAGTACAGGAAGGAAGATAAACACAGCCAGACTAGGAAAGCGGTCAAGGGATATAAGCAGTACAGGAAGGACGATAAATACAGCCAGACTAGGAAAGCGGTCAAGGGATATAAGCAGTACAGGAAGGACGATAAATACAGCCAGACTAGGAAAGCTGGCAAGAGATACAACCAGTACAGGAAGGAAGATAAACACAGCCAGACTAGGAAAGCGGTCAAGGGATATAAGCAGTACAGGAAGGAAGATAAACACAGCCAGACTAGGAAAGCGGTCAAGGGATACAAGCAGTACAGGAAGGACGGCAAACACAGCCAGACTAGGAAAGCGGTCAAGGGATATAAGCAGTACAGGAAGGACAACAAACACAACCAAACTAGGAAAGCGGTCAAGGGATACAAGCAGTACAGGAAGGACGACAAACCAAACCAGAATAAGAAAGCGGTCAAGGGATACAAGCAGTACAGGAAGGACGATAAACACAGCCAGACTAGCAAAGCGGTCAAGGGATATAAGCAGTACAGGAAGGACGACAAGCAGAGCCAGACTAGGAAAGCGGTCAAGGGATATAAGCAGTACAGGAAGGACGATAAACACAGGCAGACTAAGAAAGTGGTTAAGGGATATAAGCAGTACAGGAAGAACGATACACACAGCCAGACTGGGAAACCGGTCAAGGAATATAAGCAGTACAGGAAGGACGATAAACACAGCCAAACTAGGAAAGCTGGCAAGAGATACAAGCAGTACAGGAAGGAAGATAAACACAGCCAGACTAGGAAAGCGGTCAAGGGATATAAGCAGTACAGGAAGGACGATAAACACAGCCAGACTAGGAAAGCTGGCAAGAGATACAAGCAGTACAGGAAGGAAGATAAACACAGCCAGACTAGGAAAGCGGTCAAGGGATATAAGCAGTACAGGAAGGACGATAAATACAGCCAGACTAGGAAAGCGGTCAAGGGATATAAGCAGTACAGGAAGGACGATAAATACAGCCAGACTAGGAAAGCTGGCAAGAGATACAACCAGTACAGGAAGGAAGATAAACACAGCCAGACTAGGAAAGCGGTCAAGGGATATAAGCAGTACAGGAAGGAAGATAAACACAGCCAGACTAGGAAAGCGGTCAAGGGATACAAGCAGTACAGGAAGGACGGCAAACACAGCCAGACTAGGAAAGCGGTCAAGGGATATAAGCAGTACAGGAAGGACAACAAACACAACCAAACTAGGAAAGCGGTCAAGGGATACAAGCAGTACAGGAAGGACGACAAACCAAACCAGAATAAGAAAGCGGTCAAGGGATACAAGCAGTACAGGAAGGACGATAAACACAGCCAGACTAGCAAAGCGGTCAAGGGATATAAGCAGTACAGGAAGGACGACAAGCAGAGCCAGACTAGGAAAGCGGTCAAGGGATATAAGCAGTACAGGAAGGACGATAAACACAGGCAGACTAAGAAAGTGGTTAAGGGATATAAGCAGTACAGGAAGAACGATACACACAGCCAGACTGGGAAAGCGGTCAAGGAATATAAGCAGTACAGGAAGGACGATAAACACAGCCAAACTAGGAAAGCTGGCAAGAGATACAAGCAGTACAGGAAGGAAGATAAACACAGCCAGACTAGGAAAGCGGTCAATGGATACAAGCAGTACAGGAAGGACGGCAAACACAGCCAGACTAGGAAAGCGGTCAAGGGATATAAGCAGTACAGGAAGGACGACAAACACAACCAGACTAGGAAAGCGGTCAAGGGATACAAGCAGTACAGGAAGGACGATAAACACAACCAGACTAGGAAAGCAGTCAAGGGATACAAGCAGCACAGGAAGGACGATAAACACAGCCAGACTAGGAAAGCGGTCAATGGATACAAGCAGTACAGGAAGGACGGCAAACACAGCCAGACTAGGAAAGCGGTCAAGGGATATAAGCAGTACAGGAAGGACGACAAACACAACCAGACTAGGAAAGCGGTCAAGGGATACAAGCAGTACAGGAAGGACGATAAACACAACCAGACTAGGAAAGCAGTCAAGGGATACAAGCAGCACAGGAAGGACGATAAACACAGCCAGACTAGGAAAGCGGTCAAGGGATATAAGCAGTACAGGAAGGACGATAAACACAGCCAGACTAGGAAAGCTGGCAAGAGATACAAGCAGTACAGGAAGGAAGATAAACACAGCCAGACTAGGAAAGCGGTCAAGGGATATAAGCAGTACAGGAAGGACGATAAAAACAGCCAGACTAGGAAAGCTGGCAAGAGATACAAGCAGTACAGGAAGGAAGATAAACACAGCCAGACTAGGAAAGCGGTCAAGGGATATAAGCAGTACAGGAAAGACGATAAACACAGCCAGACTAGGAAAGCTGGCAAGAGATACAAGCAGTACAGGAAGGAAGATAAACACAGCCAGACTAGGAAAGCTGGCAAGAGATACAACCAGTACAGGAAGGAAGATAAACACAGCCAGACTAGGAAAGCGGTCAAGGGATATAAGCAGTACAGGAAGGACGATAAACACAGCCAGACTAGGAAAGCTGGCAAGAGATACAAGCAGTACAGGAAGGAAGATAAACACAGCCAGACTAGGAAAGCGGTCAAGGGATATAAGCAGTACAGGAAGGACGATAAATACAGCCAGACTAGGAAAGCGGTCAAGGGATATAAGCAGTACAGGAAGGACGATAAATACAGCCAGACTAGGAAAGCTGGCAAGAGATACAACCAGTACAGGAAGGAAGATAAACACAGCCAGACTAGGAAAGCGGTCAAGGGATATAAGCAGTACAGGAAGGAAGATAAACACAGCCAGACTAGGAAAGCGGTCAAGGGATACAAGCAGTACAGGAAGGACGATAAATACAGCCAGACTAGGAAAGCGGTCAATGGATACAAGCAGTACAGGAAGGACGGCAAACACAGCCAGACTAGGAAAGCGGTCAAGGGATATAAGCAGTACAGGAAGGACGACAAACACAGCCAGACTAGGAAAGCGGTCAAGGGATACAAGCAGTACAGGAAGGACGATAAACACAGCCAGACTAGGAAAGCGGTCAAGGGATATAAGCAGTACAGGAAGGACGATAAACACAGCCAGACTAGGAAAGCGGTCAAGGGATATCAAACAGTACAGGAAGGACGATAAACACAGGCAGACTAGAAAAGCGGTCAAGGGATATAAGCAGTACAGGAAGGACGATAAACACAGCCAGACTAGGAAAGCAGTCAAGGATATAAGCAGTACAGGAAGGACGATAAACACAGCCAGACTAGGAAAGCGGTCAATGGATACAAGCAGTACAGGAAGGACGGCAAACAGCCAGACTAGGAAAGGTCAAGGATATAAGCAGTACAGGAAGGACGACAAACACACCAGACTAGGAAAGCGGTCAAGAGATACAAGCAGTACAGGAAGGACGATAAACACAGCCAGACTAGGAAAGCAGTCAATGGATACAAGCAGTACAGGAAGGACGATAAACACAGCCAGACTAGGAAAGCGGTCAAGGGATATAAGCAGTACAGGAAGGACGATAAACACAGCCAGACTAGGAAAGCTGGCAAGAGATACAAGCAGTACAGGAAGGAAGATAAACACAGCCAGACTAGGAAAGCGGTCAAGGGATATAAGCAGTACAGGAAGGACGATAAACACAGCCAGACTAGGAAAGCTGGCAAGGGATACAAGCAGTACAGGAAGGACGATAAACACAGCCAGACTAGGAAAGCTGGCGAGAGATTCAAACAGTACAGGAAGGACGACAAACACAACCAGACTAGGAAAGCGGTCAAGGGATACAAGCAGTACAGGAAGGACGATAAACACAACCAGACTAGGAAAGCAGTCAAGGGATACAAGCAGCACAGGAAGGACGATAAACACAGCCAGACTAGGAAAGCGGTCAATGGATACAAGCAGTACAGGAAGGACGATAAACACAGCCAGACTAGGAAAGCGGTCAAGGGATATAAGCAGTACAGGAAGGACGATAAACACAGCCAGACTAGGAAAGCTGGCAAGGGATACAAGCAGTACAGGAAGGACGATAAACACAACCAGACTAGGAAAGCGGTCAAGGGATACAAGCAGCACAGGAAGGACGATAAACACAGCCAGACTAGGAAAGCGGTCAAGAGATATAAGCAGTACAGGAAGGACGATAAACACAGCCAGACTAGGAAAGCTGGCAAGAGATACAAGCAGTACAGGAAGGAAGATAAACACAGCCAGACTAGGAAAGCTGGCAAGGATATAAGCAGTACAGGAAGGACGATAAAAACAGCCAGACTAGGAAAGCTGGCAAGAGATACAAGCAGTACAGGAAGGAAGATAAACACAGCCAGACTAGGAAAGCGGTCAAGGGATATAAGCAGTACAGGAAGACGATAAACACAGCCAGACTAGGAAAGCTGGTCAAGGGATATAAAGCAGTACAGGAAGGAAGATAAACACAGCCAGACTAGGAAAGCTGGCAAGAGATACAACCAGTACAGGAAGGACGATAAACACAGCCAGACTAGGAAAGTGGTTAAGGGATATAAGCAGTACAGGAAGGACGATAAACACAGCCAGACTAGGAAAGCTGGCAAGAGATACAAGCAGTACAGGAAGGAAGATAAACACAGCCAGACTAGGAAAGCGGTCAAGGGATATAAGCAGTACAGGAAGGACGATAAACACAGCCAGACTAGGAAAGCTGTCAAGGGATACAAGCAGTACAGGAAGGACGATAAACACAGCCAGACTAGGAAAGCGGTCAAGGGATACAAGCAGTACAGGAAGGACGATAAACACAGCCAGACTAGGAAAGCGGTCAAGGGATATAAGCAGTACAGGAAGGACGATAAACACAGCCAGACTAGGAAAGCGGTCAAGGGATACAAGCAGTACAGGAAGGACGATAAACACAGCCAGACTAGGAAAGCGGTCAAGGGATATAAGCAGTACAGGAAGGACGATAAACACAACCAGACTAGGAAAGTGGTCAAGGGATACAAGCAGTACAGGAAGGACGATAAACACAGCCAGACTAGGAAAGCGGTCAAGAGATATAAGCAGTACAGGAAGGACGACAAACACAGCCAGACTAGGAAAGCGGTCAAGGGATATAAGCAGTACAGGAAGGACGATAAACACAGCCAGACTAGGAAAGCTGGCAAGAGATACAAGCAGTACAGGAAGGAAGATAAACACAGCCAGACTAGGAAAGCTGGCGAGAGATTCAAACAGTACAGGAAGGACGATAAACACAGCCAGACTAGGAAACCGGTCAGGGGATATAAGCAGTACAGGAAGGACGATAAACACAGCCAGACTAGGAAAGCTGGCAAGAGATACAAGCAGTACAGGAAGGAAGATAAACACAGACAGACTAGGAAAGCTGGCGAGAGATTCAAACAGTACAGGAAGGACGATAAACACAGCCAGAGTAGGAAAGCGGTCAGGGGATATAAGCAGTACAGGAAGGACGATAAACACAGCCAGACTAGGAAAGCGGTCAGGGGATACAAGCAGTACAGGAAGGACGATAAATACAGCCAGACTAGGAAAGCTGGCAAGAGATACAAGCAGTACAGGAAGGACGATAAACACAGCCAGACTAGGAAAGCGGGCAAGGGATACAAACACAGCCAGACTAGGAAAGCTTGCAAGGGATACAAGCAGTACAGGCAGGACGACAAACACAGCCAGACTAGGTAAGCGTCAAGGGATACAAGCAGTACAGGAAGGACGACAAACACAGCCAGACTAGGTAAGTGTCAAGGGATACAAGCAGTACAGGAAGGCAGGCAAACATACCAGAACCGAACAACAGGCAGGCACACGTGTAGACACGACACGGAAGAACGAGGGAGTTGACGGTGATTCCTGCCTGCCAGACTGGCCGGTTGGGTGGCTGGCTTGCTCTATGGTTGGTTGGTGGCTGGTTGGGTGGTTGGCTTGCTCTATGGTTGGTTGGTGGCTAGTTGGATGGGTAGCTGGTTGGTTGATTGATTTGTTTGATCACTAGCTGGTTGTTTGGCTGGCTGACAGACTGTCAGATGACACAAGGATCAATCAATACGCAGCTGCTTTTTTGAACTTTCAAAGAGCTTGGCTGTATAAATGTATCGAACGGATAATGTTGGCGGACAGGCATTCGTCTCACTTGTCGTGGTCGCTCCCCGGTGGGACCCGCGACAAGCCAACACGAGACGGCGACGAAGTGAGAGGTTCACCGGCCACTGATGGCAGCAGGCCCAAGGCGAGCTGCCAGCCTCGTCCGGCTTGAGTCATTGACCACGGACCGCGACGTAATTCAATCACGTCCTGCGATACTAACGAAAATTGATGTTGTAATGTAGATATTATAGGATTATGCAGAGAGACTGCATCAACTTATCACCGGTAGAGATACTGCATACAGCGTTAAGCATGGTGTAGCGTCGTCGTTCCGGATTAAGTAAAATTAATGATTGTTGTCGTACTTGCTAATACACTCAGTCGTCGCAGGCGCAGATCGGCTCACATATTCACCGTCTTGCACATCAGATATCGCTTTAGCTGAGTGCAGCGGAGATAATGGTCGCGTAAAACGTCGTCGCCAATTATCCTACGCGATCTCGTCGTGACAAACGCAAAGGGGTCGACGATGCACTACTAACTCTGACCCACAGACACTTATGACGATGGAGACAATCCTTCATTCTATCCATTCTGGAAACGAGTTTTGCGGATTGACATAAAGTAGGTAGCGTAATGTCCATCTTTTGACCATCTTCACCACTGTCGATTGGCGTCATATGCCCCGGGTGCATGAACATATCTAACTCAGAAACGAATCTGTAACGAGACGTATTAGCCGATGAACGCGAAACATGCACGATTGCATGCACGATGCCAGAAATCAAAATATGTCTCGTCAGTATCTGCCCCGCTCCGTCCTACCCGCTGTTCCTTGCTTACACTGTGGCGCCACATTTTAGACATATAATGGGCTGTGTTATACGGGAAAGTTGGAGCAAACACCTTATTTAGAAATTCGGAACAATACCTTATTTGGATAGTCAGAGCAATACCTTATTTGAAAATTCCGAGCAGCATCTTATTTGGAAAGTTGGAACAACAACTTATTTGAATAAATCACATTTCGACGTTGTCGGGGCGCAGGTCGATAGCCAATCGAATACCGTGCACTGGTGACGTGTATTGATAAATTGTATAAACTAAGCTACGAGTCAATGCAGATTAACTGTAGATTTTGCGATGAATTAATCGTCGAAATGTCAGCTTAATGGAAAAATAAAGTATGTTCCTGTATTAGACTAAAGTTTCCTCTTTTTGGGTGGTTTGTTTGTTGTTATCGCTATTTTGTAGCGTCTGCTATCTCTGCTATCGATTCGGGTTTTGCTGTGTGCGTAAGACCCATCTTGGAACCAAGTAATGTCAACACTATTAATTCCTTCGCACCCACGTAGAAGATTCAAGCAGGCTTGCCAGCGTTGTGCATTGTCGGCCATTAGTGATAGACTGACCAAAAAGCTGCGGTCTGTACCTCCAATAAGGCGGACTGTGGAAGCCGGGAGTTGACCAAGGGATATCATACGCGAATGATGCAGGTACCAAGACTGCTTCTTTAGCGTAACGCACTATCGGGTATTTGTGTTCGTAAAGTTTGTTTGACAGGATGTGTTTAGGCAGATTTGGCCATGAGTAAGGGGAGAAATGTACACGAATGCATCATCGATTAATCCCGCGACGCCGCCGTTGCTGTTGTATTGACCAGGTGCAAATGATTAATGAACTGATACAGTAAGATCTGTAACGAGAACCTCTTTCGATTTCCTGCTTGCTATATTAGTTTCTGCAACTGTAGAACGTTTCGTTAAACTAGTCAGCCTGCTTTTCTGAACTATTCCAAGGTTCTTTATAGTTGAAATATTTACCTGGATCATTTAGATAAAAATAACCGATATTTCTATGAGAAGTCCTTGTCTTAGATGGAAGAGAATTTGTGTTGCTTTGGGTGATATATTGTTAAAGTAACCACCTGCCTTTGGAATGTGCAAACCATGTCACGCCTTGTAATCACAATGCTACGACTCCATAAACGGAGCGAATCCCGAGTACCAAGAAACGATAGCCCGAGTTGTGCCAAAGCATCCACTGCTTCGAAGACCAGGTTTCTTCCCGAAAATGCTTGGTACGTTTCGGATGCATTAAACAGTTATATCACATAGGCCGTTTACTATGGCTTAGCAGTTATTCACTAACAAATAGTGTTAGCACTGAACGAGTCGTTCTTCGTAGAACATCTGAATGTCAAATGTGGCCGATACCTCGACTGGTGTTCTTGGAAGACACACTCTGTGTTGTGCCTAATGACGTAGTTAGCGCTAAGGATGAGACCCGGTTTCGAATCATTTATATCATATAGACATTCTATGCCGTCTGAGCAGAGCAAACACCGGATATAGTTTAAAAAGGTATAGTGCTAAAGATATTTGGTTCGTCTTGTCGGACAATCAGCGATGCGATATTAAACTTGAGTGGAAGGCTTGACATCATCGATACCATATATCACTGTGTCTGATTGCGTGTTTCGTGAGAACGATCAATTGGACGTGTAACACGATTGTCATTCAAAGCAACACGTTTCAAATAGCAAGTGTCAATTCTGTTTTTATACGCACCGACGCTGCTATGCACAATGAGTAGATGCATAGTCCCATTCAATTATTGTCTTTGTGAGAATGGGTACTTTTTCATAATTAATCTTGCTCATGTTTGAAGAAATATTTCAATTAATATATTCATAACCATTCAGTATTTAAAACAAGTATCTACTTGATATCATCTATCTCATTTGGCCCTAGTGTGTTCAAGCTACACTCCGTTAGACATTGTTTTAACTAATGTAGCGCAGTTCTGGAATCAACCTTGTTGGTCTTCTTTGCATTCTCTCTCTAGCTTGTCCATTACATTTTAACAATATGGCCCGCATACTCGTGTAATATTCTAAATGAGGTCAAGCTATCGAACTACAAGACCTGCATAACAGAGTTTGTATGACGGTAGCACTTGATCAGACGGCCGACGGGTGGGAGTGTCGGAAGTACCGTCCCGCGTGGGCACATAGACACGATTGTCGTCCACCAGAAAGTCGATTACTATATTCTAGAAAACCGTTTTAGCTTGATCGAATTCGTTAGGCGGACGCGTGGCAGGAGGAGCTGTCATGTCTATTCCGGTTGTCACCAATTACCTCGTCATCTATCTAATTTATTGCAATGATCGTGCGTCAAAATGTTGTTGTGTTCGTCGCTCGCCAGGTGGCCCGGAGCAGTTTTGTAACCCGATTTGATGAGGCCGCTTCGGGCACCGGCGTAGACTTTGCAGGAGCAGCGACAGGTCACCATATTGCTTCGGGGTTCATGATTGACGAACGAAGTGTTGGTGATTGTGAGACATCGATTTTTGTTGTCTTAAAAATTGTTTTTGAACGGCGATATGACCATATTTAGGGCTACAACATTTATTAGTGTTAATTAGTGATTGTATGATCCCTTGCGAAAGAAGACATGAAGTAGTTTTATGGACCCCAATTTAACGGGAACATCTTGTTGATTTTTATGAGAAATGTCAGAATTTGACAAAAGCTTTCCTGCAGGTTGACTAAAGAATAACTATTTGCTTAGTTAATTTTCAGAGATTCCAAATACACATTTTCGAGCAGCATTAATAAAGATAAGTTTGTCGCCAATGGAAAACTAAATAATGGCCCGTCCCCGGTTGACTCTTCCTGTAGAAATTAGCCACATCCGACAGTCATAGCATAACACGTCGTGTCTGGCCGGAGTCGCAGGTGTGTCGCGAAAGACGGACACGCTAAGTGAGTTAGTGATGGTTTCTTCGAGTGCTGCTCTAGGCAGTTTGTGCGATTGAACTGCGACGGGAGATAACTGCGTTACGGTGAATCGAGTCGAGACCGGTGTTCGCCGTAGTGGGCCACTCTGGCAGGAACAGCATTTATGTCATCCACGTGAATGGTCGGGTCTTATTTAGTGAGAACTGTGTCCATATACACCTATCACACTTTCGATGTAGAACTTTTGGCAGCACCGTTGCAGTCGGAAAAGATCCTGCTATGTTAGTCATAAAGTCATCTCAGTTTTGTCACTGGTGTTAGACAAATTATACCAGCTGGTTTGCATCCAGATTATATGTAGAGATAAACATAACTGTCTATGCTTTGGGTGCTGTGCTGCATCAGCTAAATTTAATTTTTGATGCCAAACTGTTCCTTTCTACACTACATCGGATGCTAGAAAGCAGATGGTAACCAAAATCAATAGCATGTAACTTATTTCAGAGGGCTAATACTTGACTTTTACACATGATCGATGCACGCATATTTGCTTATGAATAAATAACACAAAAAAGCTGTGCGCAGGGAATTTCGTGGGCGCTGGCAATAAAAACGAGGGGTTTAACAAGTGACAGGTGGACTAACACCAGTGACAATATGCGATGAAACATCGTACCTTATTTCAAGGAATACACGTCTCCAAATCAAATAATGTATCAAAACGGATAACAGATCAGGAAACGGAACTATTCAAAAGGGGAGACAAACTATTTTGATAATAATTCCCTCGATAAGTAACTGAAATCCCAAGAAAACAAGGCCCGCCAAGTATGAAGCTGATAGAGTCGGTGTTTTTCAACATTGCTCATTTTACTAATATTGAAGCTTGGCAGAACAAGTATTCACGCTCTAATGCAAAATAGCGGGGAAACTCGGAGATAAACATATTTTGGTAACACTGGCATCGCTAGTGCCACGGAAGTCACTGGTGTTACCATCCGAAGTAACACCAGTTATAGTTAAATAAACCTCAATTTTTTTGACTGCCAATTGCAAACATTATCATAAACATTATATTTTTATTCAACGTTACTTATTATAGACAATACATATATAAGTGGTTCCCTATAATTATGCTTGGTCTTGTTAAATTAAATCCGGCTGGCTTATTTCCAAACCCTTTAACCCAATGTACCTCGGACCTTCTTTCTGTCAGAACTAGTTGTGGATATGACTCCACACGAATTACCATCCCTATGAGGTTCACAATAAGGTTCACAATAGTTCATAACTGTCGACATTTATCTATTCGTCCAAAGCGAACTAATTATCAGACCACTTCCTCCTCCCTGAATTGGTACTTTAAAATGTTTATAATTTCCCACATTGAAAATCATCGATGAAACAATGTTATGACACAGCGCATGTGTATAGGACATACCATAATAACCATCATAATGTGTTTCCAAACATTTATCTCCAATAATTATGTTAAAGCTTTGTGTTTTTTCTAACAACTTCATGCTGTCATATTGATAATTGTCTTCCACGAAGTTGTGAATTTCCAAGATGTAGGCCAGTATTACAGCGCCTTGTGATGAACGGTTACATAATTTCAGGACTCGATGATATTAACATATATCTAATTGCAATAAACCACCAATCAAACAGGGGTCATAGCCGCACGTGCACAGGCTGTATTGTCGGAGAGACACGGCACATGTTTACTAACTGCAGTGTAGGTAAGTGGAAGAGTTTGTCAGAGGATATAGGAGTGGCACGCAGTATTCACGAATTCAAGTCGCGACTAATGTACTACATAAATACTTTAAATCACTTTTCAAGAGGGGCACAGTTGGCTTACTCAAGTAACCCAATATCAAGATATCAAGGTATAACACACTAGTAGTTCCGCAACAGCTCACCGCTAGGAGTCGCATGAGGCTACGGTCGTCATATTTCACATGTGATCGGCATTTAAAAATTTAGTATGCGGGCCTTACTGTAGGTCTCGACCATTAGTACGCTGTGTATGACCCTTCTTCTTGTTGTTCTTCTTGTTCTTGTTCTTCTTCTTCTTCTTGTTCTTCTTTTTCTTCCTCCTCCTGTCAAAGACTGTGCTCCTTAAGAGCGTTGTAAGTCCTACGGCTACATATTCCCTGCTCGCGCCGGGAATATGTAAATGTCGACAATTGTGAACGACATCTAAATCGTTGACCATTCCCGGCTACAGTTGAACACACTATGACTTATATAAAACACATAGAAGGATATACCTTGTTGTATGTAAGTTGTATAAACCGTGTTTTCGATGCTGTAATTCTAATCGATTGTCGTGATAATGTTCAGACCCATAAATCTGGTGGCAAACGTTAGAGGAAGTTTTTGGTATCGCAGCATTCATATTAACGCCTCATGTAGTGATCAAGCATCGATCCATGATCCAATATTGATTAAATATTGATCAGATTTTGATTAGATATTGATTAAAACCTCCTCGTTTCAGCACCAATAATACAGGATATAATATTTATGTCTATGGTGTATATTCAGCCCCGTTCTCGTTCTCGTTAACGTTGTTAGCTGCAAACGATATTAGCATAGCGGATCCGTTCGACGATCTTAATCCCTGTTGTGCCATTGATCAAGTAAACGTTCAAAGCGCTTGGCTTTATACCAACACGACCTTTCCCGTTCCATGTGACGAAGCATATAACAATATGTGGTAAAAAGTGCAATAACATTGCACTTGTTCTGTGCTACTTTTATTAATGTCTTCCGCCTGAATTTACGCCGATGCGTTTTTGGCCTACAGTGACACATTGTTCATAACCGGTTCAGTACCTCGGAAAGTAATGTTTCGTTTTTTGGAGCTCTTTGACGTAAAGTCGTACCAACGCGCAGACGAAAACCGCATTAGCTGATTTGATTCTCGGCGATGACGAAGAGTAATCTGATCGATAGGTGGTTCTCCACTTCGTCAATGCCAGTGTTTTTACCGTGTCCCTAGATTCGGCCGTGACAAGACTGTGCGGTTTTGTAATCGCGTTGCTTTACCAGTGTTGATCGAGGCCAAGAACCATGAGCGTTGTGCCTGTCTCTACAAGTCCGCCATGGCGGCATTGTAGGGTTGCTAGTTTAAATTAAATAGTTATTTGAACGTAACCTTAGTTTGTAGCCGACATTCAGTACATGTGGAATTCACTATTCACCAGATGTCACCTTAGAGATGCCATGGACTAATTCGCATCAGTTTGCCTACCATTATTGCCACAGCCGATTCCCGTACTAGACCCCATTAGACCCCACCACAAGTATAAACTACAATTAAACAACATTATTAAATTAACAATTAAACTACATTACCCACCTCCTGCATCTCCAGCTCTCATGCTATGTCCGTTGTTTCCCAGTGTGAAATGCGCTCGCACATTTAGTCAAAAATAGTCAAAGTATTTACTTTAGAATCTAAGGGCAGCTCTCTGGAATGCATCTACAGTGTAGATCATCTACAGAGCTGCTTTCTTGAAAGTATTATTCATCTCCACCTCACGTAACCTTTCTAAACGTCTTTATTGTTAGCTTCATAGGTCATTG
Source organism: Lamellibrachia satsuma (assembly GCA_033239005.1). Taxonomy (NCBI): domain Eukaryota; kingdom Metazoa; phylum Annelida; class Polychaeta; order Sabellida; family Siboglinidae; genus Lamellibrachia; species Lamellibrachia satsuma. Next base: position 15,950,757 of record BSQZ01000002.1, on the reverse strand, counting down.
AGTAGTTTTCTCGTTCAGAAATGATTTTGAGAGGGATTCCGGTTTTTTTGTGTGTGTTGCGGTATCAGTTATTTATATAGAGTTCACGCTTAAATTTCTGATGTAAAGCGAAACAAAAGTCACGATGTTCGGCCTACGCACGTACAAGAGTTACTAAAACATAGCCATTTGTAACTATAATTAAGAATATCACGCCACTGGTTTACTAGGAAAACTGTGTTGAACACACAACATCTTCATTTTATGGAACTACAAACACGCAAGCACATACTGCTGCTTTTGTGTTTTCATCGCCTTGACCGTCACCACTATGAAACAAATATAGCGTTCGATGTGCTTGACTGTATTTGACTAAAATGTACTTGACTAAAAAGTACTTTATACTTGTATTCGAATTTTTCACAAAGTACTTGTCTATATTTTTAGACGAGTACTTGTACTTGTTCTTAAGTACATTGTCCATGGACCCATCCCTGTTGGGCGCTTATCAGTCGCGCTCGTTAACATGTCAGCCCTCGGTCATTCGGAGAAACGACCGGAATCGCCCACTTTAAGAAAACAAAATTAACCACTGGCGCGATATTCTTGAATTTAGTTGCACGTGATTAGTTTCACAGAACGGCGCATGCGCTTAACAGTATCACGGACTGTAGCAACCGATACAACGGTCGCGCTCATTGGCTAGGTTGTTATAGTCCGTGATACCGACCTCCGTCGAGCTTCGCCTTAATAAACTAGTTAGTTAACATATCATCATCAGTAACATCCAAATATTGCGATATCCTTTTGAGCATGAGCAGTTTTAGTTTTATTAAATACATTCGTATATAAAACGGAATTACATTTAAAATGAGATTTCAATAAAACCACCGATAATAAATAACGTGACGTGAAACCGTCACAAATCACGATTCTACTGCACTGGTTTATTTTAATTCATTGGGGCATTGCGGATTCTTTTTTGCTCTAGCTGCACGTTTTCATTTGAACAAAAAGCAATAACTCAAAGCCATTAACTGATTGCATTTGTCATCTCTCCCGAGAGGCGAGGACCACGAGAAGGAATCAATCACTACGTCGGCCGCAGGTCGTCTTTAAGGGGAACGTACGACGATTCTCATTGGTTAACCGAACGATTTTTTACGGGACATTGTGACACTGCATTTATTAGTATTTATAACACCTCGGTTAGTTACAAATAATATTTATGCAAAACATGTTACTATATTTTCGAAAATGCCACTTTTACGACATACGTAGAAATCGCTTTACGGAAATCATTGGCAGACCAAATTTACATATAGAGGAAAAATATAACGCTTTCACCGGATGATTTATTATTAAATTCACATTTTATGCAAATTATGACAGTAAATACACTGGATCAACACAGATTAGGCATAATACAAAAACTACAAACGTTGTTCAGATGTACATTGAGATCGAAAAATTTAAGTAATCGTAGCATTTTAATTATAAATACGAAACTCCCAACTAGCTCCGTATCAGTTAACCAATGACAATCGTTGTACATTCCTTTAACGAGGCGTTAGCGAAGAAGCAGACGACTTGACGGCAGACTCTCTGTAGAACGTATGACGTCAAATGGTGATTATTTCTGGCGGCGGGTTGTGATTGTGGATATAACAGCAAGGGTCGAGCAGGTGGAATCAGCTGCCACTGGCGAGGCGGATGTTGACTTAAAATACATCAGTCATCGACAAACGGATCATTTTCTCTGATGTAGATATGTCACACGATGATGTGGGTCGCGTATGGAAATGTCGAATGTATGTAGACTATTCTGGTATTAATCAATGTATGGGAAATGCTTTGCAAAGCGTTCATCGTGTGGAGATAGATTAGCACGTGTACAAATAAAATGCTCAAATGCACTCAAGCTTGCTTAAGACTAATATTAACCGCGAAGTTTCTGTTTCGAAATTATTCCAGCTTGAATAAATTTTCGCACAGGGATGTCTCTGAAATTAAGAATAATCGGTCTTAATTAGTAGGTTATATGCATGTGTATGTAATCACAGTTACGTCATGTATCTATTGTATAAGTTACGGTTTTTTTCTGGTAACAAATTACACTACATTTGAATAACATCGTGCATAAACCATTAGTCTTCGAAAATGGTGTGATGTATAGTTCAAATGATGGTAGGATGTTTTAAGCCAACACGTATATATCAACAAGAATCGTAAAGAATTATTGCACACGATAAGTAAGGCTAACGTACACCTCCTTCATAAATGACGGTGATCTGATTTTACAAATATTTACCCAATATGTTAACACTGTACAAACTGAGGAAACCAGCCGGGGAAAACAGTATCTCCAAAGCTACGAAATGTTAAGAGATGTGGACTCGGCACTCAGTTGGGGTGATGCGAATAGAAGGCCCTGCCAACACCACTAATGGAATTCTGTTGTAGCGCGCTCGGGGAGAGGAACAGTCAAGTCTTATCTCTAAATAGTTCTAAGCTTCGTTGATCACGAATATAAATCGATTAAGATAGCACACGTACGTCAACTTTCTATTTCCATGACTCGGGGTTTTCTTAAATACGTGTGATTTTCTCCTACCTTTCACGAGTGCGCTACTTACAGATGTATGGTTAGTCCTTTCCAGAAGTGTTCCACCGGTCCTTCCAACTTCGAGTTAACGACGTTTCGCTGTATCTAGAAAGGTAAATGAAGGTGGAAAATGACTGTGTAAACGCTAGCGACTTGGGTATGTGTATATTTATATGATACGACAAAGGCGGGTCACAAATAATTGACATTTGTTGGACTGTCATTGGATTCAATGACGTCCTTGTCCGCATGCGATCTGGAGCGTGATGCCTTGGATGACATGATGGTTAAATCTGGTTAATTCCCTTCTCTTTGTCCCTGGCTGTCTCAGCACGCAATCACAGCGCACTCAGACGAGGTCGCTATTTTAACATCAGTGGTCCGAATTTACGAGCAGTGGTAATGAAATTACCCGGCTACATGATCGGGCTGCAATAAAGGAAACATTTTATTGTGAGCGCTACAAAGTCTCTCATTTCCCTATTGGAAATGTAGTCGTTAGTGACGACGCTGTCTAACAGGGAAGATTTACAACGGAAACGGAGACATTAGACGTTTCCACGAGACGAAACATTTATTGTTAGCTACCCGGAAGAGGTTGGCAGGCTCCGCGTATGTCTGTTTACAGCGTTCGACAGCGAAGATAGACCTTCGTCGGCGTCCGCTTTCATTCCGTAATCTCAAATTAATCACTTGTCTGAGTTCGTAACATCATTTATGTGTTATAATATTAAAACGTTTGACATTTTAGATTCAGTGATATAAAGCAAGTAACTATATTAAACATAACGTGTTTTTACGTGGCTTTTTTGGGCCTTTGCACCTATAAGAGTGCCTAAAAACTAACCATTTGCAACTATAATCAAGAATATCACGCAAGTGATTTACTGGGAAAATGTTCTAAAAGTACGAAACTTTGGTCTAATGTCATTTTTCATGGAAGCTGACATATTCATCAGTATTTGCAATTTTAACCAATCAGCGGCGAGCAGCCCCTTAACCCCCAACACGGCTGTGACGTAGGCTGTGCATATCGCGTGTATTTTAATGTGGTTTGAGATGTGTAGTTACATTTTTCTTTGCTTTATATTATATTTACACGCAGCAGAAACTCATGCTGTATTACCCTTTTGTGAGTCTGTTGCTAAAGAATATTCATTCACATGTCACTGTCTATGACAAGTACTGAAGTACTCATTTCTACAATTGAGGCAATGTGGACTGAATAAAATTGCCCAAGATTTGAAACAGCATCATAAGGATTGGAACTCGGGTTCTCTCGATTGAGAGTATGTTGTTCTAACCACTATGTAACCGTGCCGCACTGACAGTGTTCTAGCCACTATGTAACCGTGCCGCATTGACAGTGTTCTAGCCACTATGTAACCGTGCCGCACTGACAGTGTTCTAGCCACTATGTAACCGTGCCGCACTGACAGTGTTCTAGCCACTATGTAACCGTGCCGCACTGACAGTGTTCTAGCCACTATGTAACCGTGCCGCACTGACAGTGTTCTAGCCACTATGTAACCGTGCCCCACTGACAGTGTTCTAGCCACTATGTAACCGTGCCCCACTGACAGTGTTCTAGCCACTATGTAACCGTGCCGCACTGACAGTGTTCTAGCCACTATGTAACCGTGCCGCACTGACAGTGTTCTAGCCACTATGTAACCGTGCCGCACTGACAGTGTTCTAGCCACTATGTAACCGTGCCCCACTGACAGTGTTCTAGCCACTATGTAACCGTGCCGCACTGACAGTGTTCTAGCCACTATGTAACCGTGCCGCACTGACAGTGTTCTAGCCACTATGTAACCGTGACGCACTGACAGTGTTCTAGCCACTATGTAACCGTGCCCCACTGACAGTGTTGTAGCCACTATGTAACCGTGCCGCACTGACAGTGTTCTAACCACTATGTAACCGTGCCGCACTGACAGTGTTCTAACCACGATGTAACCGTGCCGCACTGACAGTGCCTGATAAATAGTAGCTGACAAGCAAATAGTCTTATTTTGGCAGTTTAATGGGAATTTCATATTAAAAATTTTTATATTTACAAATTGAATGTTTAATTTTTTTTGCATTGACTAGAACATTAATTAATATTATAATTAATTAGACGAATTTTTGCAATCATAATAATTATATGCCTACTGCATACGTATCTAGGCAAAGCCAAACGTTGAAAACATGCAATGAATTCAATAATATTACGAAAACTTGGTTGAAAGAAAATACTCGAATGCACTTAATTAGCCACTTGCATTACTGTGACCTTGTGGCGTCGCTTGTGACCAATGTTCTACGCTATTAATAGTGAATAGGTCTCTACAAACACTGGGTGACACTGACAGTGACAACCAGTTTGTTTGTTCAATAATTCATACGCGATCAGGAGAGTTATGAATTAAAATAATGCGATAATTTTATAATGTTATTACGTGTTGTAAGACGTACACATGTCAGTGCCAGCCACGTGAACACAGGGAACATTATATATATATATATATATATATATATATATATATATATATATATATATATATATATATATATATATATATATATATATATATATATATATGTATATATCTATATATATGTATGTATATATATATATATATATATATATATATATATATATATATATATATATATATATATATATACATATATATATATATATATATATATATATATATATATATATATATATATATATATATATATATATATATATATATCAATACACCAAGAGAGGGGAGGGCGGGCACAGCGGTAGTGTGTCTAAATGCACCAAGAGAGGGGACGGTGGGCACAGCGGTAGTGTGTTTAAATACACCACGGCGTCCCACGGGCTAAGAGTGGTTTTTTTTTCATAATATTACAGTTATGCTAATCACCCTCATGCCAGAAAGACTATACAATATGAAGTGTTAATAGGAGTGGGGAAATTGGCACTATTGTTTGAAAAATTTCCAAATCCCTGTGTCCCCGTCTGCCTAATCGTCAGCAACTCTACAAACACTGACCTCTATTTTTGCACCTAGCGGAGACACTCGTAACCAGTTAGCACCCGACAACGGAAAAGCATCCACACATCTCGTACGCAAGCGTGGCATCCTACTCGTAGATAAGTCAAAGCCAAATCGAATATTTTCGAAACCGTCTTTTGGAGTCAGACTCGGCTCGTTTGTAACGCATGCTAAATCACGTTCTCGCTGAGTAACCGGGTTCTGCATTAAACCACACCATTTGAACCGCACGAATTGCAATTGGTCGAGTCTGATAAAGTCACCAGCCGAATAGTTACATTACCATCTCAAATGTTTGTCGGCGCAAGTTACTCACGTACAATGGCGAACCTGGACGTTCATTAATTTCGGAAATCGTTCCCGTAATGAAATCTCGCGCGGTCAGTCACGCGGACGTCGCGAGAAAACGCGACCGAACAAAATTACACTCTCCGAACGAGACTCGAGAGAGCGCCAAGTTGGCAGGGCATTAATAATGCACTGCTAATCGGTGGAGACTGTTAGCCTCCTAACGTCGTTCTGCTACCGGGCTTGTTCTCGCCACGACGGCCAATTGGCTAGAATGCCCAGTCAGCGTGAACTGGGCAAGAATTATACCGCAATTGTGCCGAGATTGCTCTGCCTCCGGCTCTAGTAAACGAAGACTTCAACCATGGCCAGGCGTGTGATTGGCGATTTCGGTGTGACACGCTCGAACTATGCGTGGTTAAATATCATTGTTCAGATATGCCTTGCGTGTTTACGTAAACGTTTGCCGCCGATAATTGAACACTGCCATGACATTTTGCCCAGTAGGTTGATTAAAACCAGACAAACGGTTTGCTAGAATATGTCTTTCGTAGTAGCACAGGAAACCGGTTTGATTTGTGCTACATGCATTGGTCCCAGTTTGCAACTAAATCCAGTTTATTGCAAGACATGTCGACTCTACTGCATATTCTCAATCGCACTACTGATAAAATAAAGTTGAAAACGTGACATCGCAAGCATAGTTGTGCGTTTAAGGAAATGCTCTGCCTGACGAAATATTGATCGGATGTTAATATTGTCTTAATATAGTTTCCAATAGACGACGTATCGTCAAACAGTGTTATGTGATCAATAGGCCCTATATTGTGGCAGGTTAAGAGACACATAAATTGTATAAAGAAGCACATAAAGAAAGACATTGCATGATTGGCATGATCGTGAATGCCAACGTGGAATATAAATGTCTTTGAGATAACCCAAGACGTTAATTAGAAGGATATATTTACATGCACGGGCCTTTCTTTATAACGGATACATTTTTGTGTTTTATGTGATAAGTGCAAAGTTGGTGGCTGTTTCTATTTTGTTGTCAATGTAAAATTAGTGGCACGGCTTCATGTTATATGCTTTGAACCCACAACAGAGGAACTGCATAATTGAACACCAAAATCTACATATGCCAAGCCATAGCAGTTAAGCAGTGTTTCTGTCATGTGGCCTATTGTGTACTCGTTTCTTATAAAGATTCCAGTTCCAGTCCAGGAGGAAGACAATGTTTTGGTGGTGGTTCCGTCGAAGTTTCCTGCGGTACTTAATAGCGACAGTGGTACAGAGCTTCATCCACACACACACCTGCGCCTCATCTTCAAGTCAAATCAGATGTTATGCAGAATGACAGATTGGCGAGGAAAGTTGGTGCATTAGTGAGGTCAGTGCGTCCTTGTTGTTTTGCACGTAGCCCACGATAGCGGGGTGCCGTACGATAACGTCCTCATCGTGGTTGTCATTTAACTTGTCACTAAAAGCGCAAAACAAAATTAAACGCTAAATGGCAAATACGCGTATGTATGAATGCTTCACATTTCTATGTGGGAAGATGGTTTATTCAAATCATAACTCATTAAACAGATACAACGTGGAAGAGTGGAAGAGTGATCTAGTGTATGCGAGGGAGCGGCTCTGTCCACTCTGTGGCCCTACTATTACAGTTACTGTTACTGTTACAGTTTTGGTTACATATTTCGTTTGTTGCGTTCGATATTCTCGAAACATGTTATATTTTTACTTTATGACCAGAAAGTCGATTCATGTGACGAATCTCATTATTCTTGGAGCCTTTGCACTCGGATGATATTGCGGACAAACACACAGACACACGCATGCACACGGACAGAGCTACAGTGTCGATGGTCGGTCTCCGGTTTGAATATTGATTGTTCAAGAGAATACGACAATTGCAAAGTGTTTCCAACCTCGGATAATGAACAAGCATTGCACCGTTCCACCAGGCGTGCAGCTATAATGTATTGTGATGCTAGATTATTGCAGCACCTACATGTGGTTGACGCGTGTCTGCCAGACTGAAGCGAGGAAATTAGTGATTGGGCATAGCTTATGTTCACTTGCGCATGCGCACTATACTCATAGTAAGGGGACAGTACTCGTAATTAGGGGACAGTATTCGTAGTAAGGGGACAGTACTCTACGTACACAATTATGTTACGTGTACCACGTAACCGGAAGAAATATGTCGAACGAAAAAACTAAAACATAATATGTTAATTTCCCTGCACCTGCACAAAGACTGGCTATGGTATGTTTATATACTGTAGTTAGGATGTGTGCTGCCAAGTGCCAAGACCGATTATTGCAGAAATAGTCCCCGTAGACAATATTTACCAAGCCGTTTTGGGAACAGTTAATGGCCCACGGGTCCTTCTCCATCCGAAAGTTATGTAATTGTTATTCTTGTCATCACGCCCGCACACACACACACGCGCACGCACGCACGCATGCATGCACACACACACACTCTCTCTCTCTATCTCTCTCTTTATATATATCTCTCTGTCTCTGTCTCTGTCTCTCTCTGTCTCTCTGTCTCTCTCTCTCTCTCTCTCTCTCTCTCTCTCTCTCTCTCTCTCTCTCTCTCTCTCTCTCTCTCTCTCTCTCTCTCTCTCTCTCTCTCTCTCTCTCTCTCTCTCTCTCTCTCTCTCTCTCTCTCTCTCTCTCTCTCTCTCTCTCTCTCTCTCTCTCTCTCTCTCTCTCCTCTCTCTCTCTCTCTCCCTCTCTCTCTCTCCTCTCTCTCCCTCTCTCCCTCTCTCTCTCCTCTCTCCCTCTCTCTCCTCTCTCTCTATATATATATATATATATATATATATATATATATATATATATATATATATATATATATATATATATATATATATATATATATATATATATATATATATATATATATATATATATATATATATATATATATATACATATATATATATATATATATATATATATATGCTCTCTCTCCCCTCTCCATCTCCTCCCTCTCCCATTCTCTCTGTTCGGGCTACTGTTTGAGGGGGTGAATGCTTTCCCTCTGGTTCGTTCGTCTTCGATAACGCTAAATGACGCGGCGAGTAGCTACAGCGAGTAGCTACAGCGCTGTCAGTTGATTGCTGAGTCTCCGTCTACTCAAGACACTCCCACGTAACCGCAGTTACTCAGCACCGTCGACCGGTTTACAAGCTCGTTAAAGCGCCATAATGATAATGATGGTTTTCGTTGACGATACGACGTCCAGGATTCACTTGACTCGCGCTCAGCGGCTGTGGCCACGCAATACTCGTATGCACAAGGTCAGTCTAACTGAAACCAGTTACCCCGGTATTTATAATACGTCATTTCATGTCATGGAGCAACCAAACGATTAACATTTAAATCTACCACAGACGTTAAATCGAGTAGTATATCAGCTACGATTATCGATACCACCGGTACTGCAAAATAACATATATCGTGCAACACCGTAGTATCAGAAGTAGTGCATCGCAACTTTCCATAATATACAGCAACAATGAACTCGTCTTTCATCGTCGTCCAGTCCATTTGGGTCACTGGGAAGGAGACAATATCGTGGTTCTTCTGATACATGAGCTGTTCATTCAGTTTTCTTCAAGGGATGTCGTGTTACACGGTGTAGTTGAAATGTTATTTACATATCTGGTGTGTTTGCCTGGTAGTTGTAATATGCCTAGCGAGGGTGGAAGCCGTACGGCGTGGAACTGCAGCAACTATTCGGACCACAGGCCGCTGTGTTCGCATGTTTGGCATTTAACTATGGCATAAGATGGTTTTTGAAATTACTAAATTTAAAGATCGATTATCTCACAACAACACGAGTACGCCGAACTGTTCTGTTGACCTATGGCTTTATCTACGTGTGTGGTTGGGCACGGTTCATCTCGGTACGGTTCATATACAAATCGTCTTGGTATAAATGGTTTCAGGTACGAATCGACCGTGTGAGAAACGTTGTTGGTACGAATGGTCCGGTATGCACACCAGTAGTAGGCAATGCCGGTATAAATAATAATAACAGGCACAGTACGGCTGTACATTAATCGCTCGCATCCTTCTCGGACTTTGCATCGTTGAGCATGATAACATACCAATGCCGAGATTTGCTATAACCGACACAAATCATATCATGACAAGTATAAATAGCGATAATTCACGAAGCAGATTCTCTAGATATGTGGTACGGCGTGTGGATCAAATTGCGGACCGGAACAAGGACAACTGGATGGTCACAAACGTTGTTACGTAGTTTCTAGTTATCCTTCTGGAACGCGACCCGTTCCACCCAGGCACGCACAAACAATGCCACAGAACAGATCTAGACATGTAAAGATATCATGTATGTATTGAGAAGTCTGCAGACTGATAAATGTCTTTATCGACTGACTGCACTTTTGGACCTAAGCAGGACTATAATTATGTCTCTCTGTGAAAATATGCGCTATAGAAACCTGCTTATGATCAATTCGGCCAGTGGATTAATGGCTTCCCGTTGTTGATGTTGGTTTTCAATCAGGAAATGGGAATGTAATATCATGGTTGACAGTACGGACGCGTTCACGTCCATTCCGTGTTAGAAACACGTTGTAAGTCACTAAGACGTCTGATGACAGTTAACACGCTGGCTGAGTCACCAGGCTGATTGAGCAACACATCTGCAACACCGCTGGACCTCTGCACACGTTTACCAACCGCCGCGCATGCGTGAACATTTATCACATGACCCCTGCAACAACTTACATTTGATGTGCAGATTTTGCACATTTTTATTTTATTTAATAAACTAAAATTTTTTCAAGAAATCTCACAATTTCAATTGTATACCATTGTGGATAGTATTGTTATTGACAATTTGACTAGAAACGTAATAACGTTCGTTTTTGTTCGACAGCTGTCCATTTTGAAATTGTAATCAAATTGTGGCAGTGATGATATGATTAAATGTTCAATATCGATTACATATTTGAAGTAATAATACTGTTTCAATAGTTTTTATTTAATCTACTCTACTGATATTAAATCATTAACGCACGTGCCAACATTAAGATTCGTGTTTTAGTGTGCGATAATGCACACTGCTTCATTTTTGGCAACAACTTCGTGCGGGTCTAGGCAACAACGGCGACAACGTAGCTCTATACAGGGATTATTATTATTCAACAAAACACTTGACAGTTTCTGTGAAATCATGAACCAGCTGGGTATAAATGTATTAACACGGCACAATCTGTAGCGAACGCACTGGGACTTTGCCAAAGCCAGAACAGTCCTAGGAGAATCTTTCAGCGCATCCGTGCCGTGGCGCGGAATGTATTTTAATTAACACCTTAAGCGCGAGGATGTGCCGAGCTTACAAAATACACACAACGAATAAACATTAAGCAGTCTGGAACAAGCAGTAGGAAGTTTATCATATATCGTATATATATATATATATATATATATATATATATATATATATATATATATATATATATATATATATATATATATATATATATATATATATATATATATATATATATGTATCCAGTCATTTGGACTGCTCAAAGCACTTTACAATTCACCCCCTGACAGACCTGTTCATTCCAACGCCATCTCGACTTCTCTGAGAAGCATTCTACCATGCTGCAATTATTACTCGAAGACTATTTGTTCATATATCCACCTCTGCCTGTAGCCAGGTGATCTGACTCATAGATATGCTAAAATCTTCAGAAAACCGAACTCAGCAGCACACCAGTACCAAAGTATAAGGCAAATCTCAATCCAAATTCAATTCCGAATTGTCAACAGTGATGGTGAGGAGCTGAGGAGCTAAGGAGGATAGGCCAGGTCAAACAGGTAGATTGTAAGATGCCGCCGAAATGTTGATATATTTTCTACAGCCAGTGTCAAGCTATATGCATCCCAACATGAACAAATATATATATATATATATATATATATATATATATATATATATATATATATATATATATATTCAGCCGATTTCAGCAGTTAAAAAAAATTTCCATAAATTCATCATGGGCCCTCCATATGACACCTGTCTGATGTATAGGTATATAGTCCCTATCAAGTATAAGTCAATCACACAATGTCATCATTGTATTTTGACAGCTTGACATGACTACATCTTGTTAAATTAGTTCCACAATGAAGTTTAGCAATATGAATGCTGTTAAATGTTGAGCTGGTTTTTTTGGTGGGCTTTGGTAAATAAAGCTAACATGAGATAGATCAGATGTTATCTATATATTAATATGCTAACTTTGGATCATTGTAAGTGCATTTTCATTCAATATCAAAATAATCATAAGAGGAGATGCAATGTATCGGTAAATAAGCCCATGCCAGGGGTATTTTTGCACAAAGTGCATTTACCAGTCGGATTCGAACCAACCACAAAAGCCGAGACATTAGCAGCTACCCTTAATGAAAAAAATACAATATCACAAACGTAACTAATGTTTGATGGTCCAGACGGCCAAATCCAAAATAATAATATAAACATACTACTCAATAAGGGCCATTACAATATAAATAGCAATTATTTTATTAAATGTATATTTTTTTTAATAGTCAAAAGGGAATGCCTGGAAGAAACTGGAAGAAAGGGATTTCTTCCACTTTCTTCTGAAAACAGGAAGAAAGAAAAATAATATAAAACAGACAAAATATTCAGTTTTCAGTACTATTAAACTGTCATTGTACATTTCATAAGTATTTGATCTTCTAGGTCCACTGGCACAAATCTCCTGTGACTGTGGAAGTCTGACAGTCGTTCAGTCCTGTACCTCATGCTTGCCATGTAGCATTCGATAGCAGAACACAAGCTTGACAGCTTTATCCACACTTAGTCGATTATCAGCTTTGTGTGGGTTATTCCAAATGTTGCACAAGGATGATGCACAAGCTATGTGCAATGAAACTAGAACAAAACCATGTGGCAGAGCAACTTTTCTAAGCCCTTTCCACCACAATGCCGGATGCATAGCATCTGCTTCAAAGAAGGATGGTGAGAATGATGCAGACTTTGTTTCAAAAGCAATGGCTGCTGGGAGGTAGTCTGAATTGTTCTCTATGAGCCACTGGTGGGCCAGTTCCCACTGCTCATTTATGAGACAACTGCCACGATAATCAGGGTGAAGCAAGTATGCAACTAAGTGACTGCTTGGTTAAACCTCTTCTGTACAGTTGTAGCAAGGACGGGATCGTTATTATTCAACCATCCATCCTCTACCAGTGTGACAGTTTGATCCTTGAGATGATGCTTCATTTGTGACTTCCATTCATCAGAGACGTTATCAAGGAGAGCCACACTGAGAACCCTGGGTGATCTGATACAGTGAAGGGGATATTGCACGAGTAGAAGAACTTTGCAACAAGAACATCCAGGTTGTCTTCGGTAGCAGCATTTGTCTTGGTGAGAAGAGATAAGATGTTCTACTGAATGATGACTTTGGCTGGGGGTTCTTGTGTAGGATCCTGGCCCAAGGGATGCTTGGCAGTACCAGCAGCAGCAGGCGTGGCTATTGGCTAATTCACATGTTCTGCTGCTGCCTGGAAATGTAAACAAACAAGTATTTATAACTTTTTTTGAGCTGAGGTGTCTGCCTGTGTAGCCAGAATTGATTAATGATTATAATATTAGGATAACACAAAAATTGTATGCATTTATTTCCATGTTGGTCCTCTTGCACAGTACTTGTGTTATTAGTCACCTAAAAGTGAAAGCCAGCATGGTTCCCTTTTATCACCCACCATAAGTCAAGTGGTGCCACAATGACACATTCACAATTCATTCAATATCTGGTGAATAGTGTTAAACTAAGTAAAGTATGCATATTTGCTATATGCAATAAAAGGGACCAGGACTAAATGAAAACATGGTTAGTATTGATCTATTTCTCACTGTCTTACCAAAATAACTGACATTTGGAAGCTTCTTTATCAAGTGGCGTGTGACAAATACTTACAGCTTATAAGTCAAGAGATAAAACATTAAATGCAATGATGTTATTTAATTTACAAAAAACATTAAGTCATATTCATGAATACTATTACTCATTTCTACCTCATTTGCAAATGTTGCACAGTTGTTATGATGGGACCGCATCCTGCAGGCCTCGATACTTTGTTGAGGAGCACAGTAGTTGCACCTAGCCAAAGCTTTCCCAGCAACTTCAACACGAGTGCAGTGGTGCCATATTGTATCTTTAGGTCTACCTCCTTGAAGCATGTTGACCTAAACTTTGTAATGCTGTAACACAGCAACTTTGCTCTGACTTAATAATACATGTGCACGACTGAACCAGTGAACAAGAAGTAGCTTAATGGACTAGGTGGCTGTTATACAAGAAGTGAAGCCATTTAATCTTCTACTATGTGGGAACAGCAAGACAAGCCTCAAGCAAGAAGCCATAAGTAAAACAACATATCATTAACGTTATCATTAATGACCAATGACTGATAACCAATTTAATGACCATACTGATAACCAATATGGTAATTTTGCAAATAGCAATAACTATTTCTGCAATGCCAAAAGCTAGTGCAGCTCTGTGAATTATAACAACCACACTTATGGTAATCAATAGAGGTGATTTAAAATAATGGGTATTACCAATATATATATATATATATATATATATATATATATATATATATATATATATATATATATATATATATATATATATATATATATATATATATATATATATATATATATATATATAAAGGTGATGAATTCAACACTAAAGTTGTACCGAAAAGTGAAGGATTACTTAACTTTTCAGAAGCTAAATAAACTAAAGGCATGTGTCGCTCAATTAGATTACAAATTTGATGTCATTGCAATTTCAGAAACTTGGTTGAATGTTCCAGTTCCAGTTAAAAAATTATAATGCCTATTATATTTCTAGACAACACAGAACTGGTGGTGGGGTTGCTGTGTATATAAATAAGGCTTTAAAGCATAAACCGTCACCCATTTTTTCAAAATGTATAGACAGTTATGCTGAAGTTACTTGTGCTGAAATCACCACTAGTAATGGTAAAAGCATCATTGTTGCATCAATTTAATTAATTCAATGCTTCAATACACCAAATACTGACTTAACTTTATTAAATGAACATATAGAATATATGTTTCACAACTGTAACGGTAAAACCATGTACTTGTGTGAAGATTTTAATATAGATCTACTACAATGTGAAAATCATGTAGCAACAGGTAACTTTATTGACCAGATTTATAGCTATGGATTACTTTCTTTAATAACAAGACCTACCAGGATAACAAAGCAAAGTGCAACACTTATAGATAATATATTTACAACAGAGCTTGAAAGGTATACAGTCAGTGGCCTAATCATAAATGATCTAAGTGATCATTGCCTGTTTTCCAAATTTGCGATTATGTGGACAATATTCATCAAAAGGAAAACCAATGTTTTGAAACAAGACTAATTAATGAAGAAAAATACAATCAGTCATCTGTACTTTAGCAAATATGAAATGGGAGGTTATTTTGAACAATGAAGATGTTAATTTCACCTATACCAAGTTAATTGAAATATTCACAAATACTTATTAATCTAGTTTTCCTGTTAGAAATCTTTCTTGAAAGACCAAAAGGCAACATAAACCCTGGATGACTCCAGGATAAAAAAATGCATGTAAGAAAAAGAATGTACTCTACAAGTATTTCTTAAAGGCAAGAAACGACGCTGCTCAAGTTAGATATAAAAATATATAAGAATAAACTTACATCCATTTTGAGATATTGTGAGAAACAGTATTACTTCAACCTGTTAGAAGGAAGTAAGAAAATTACAAAGGAGACTTGGAAAATCATTAAAAGTTTATTGAATGTACTTAGTGAAAAAAATCATTCTGCACATGCCAGCTCCATTGAGACATATATGTAACTTGTCATTAGAACAAGGTGTGTTTCCTGATGATATGAAAATCGCTAAGTTCTATTCCTCTATTCAAAGCAGGGGATGACCAAAACTTCTCCAACTATAGACCTATATCCTTGTTACCTGGAAAACAGTGTATGTTTTAATGGTTATAAATTCTGATTTTTCCACTATAACTTGTGGTGTACCACAGGGGTCAATTCTAGGGCTAACTCTTTTTATTTTGTATATTAATGACCTATGTAAAGCATCTTCACACCTTTTTATATTGAAGGAACTGAGCTGTCTAAGATGTGCAGAGAGGTGCCAATATAGTTGAACAAAATGAGCACCTGGTTCAAAGTAAACAAACTTTCATTAACTATTTCAAAAACCTATTATATGATATTTAATCTTGTAAATGCTACATTCGATGAAAAAATCAGTATAGATAATGTTGATATTGACAAAGTACATTGTTCTAAGTTTCTTGGTGTGTATATTGATTGTAAACTCAAATGTTTTGAACATGTGAATAGCATACGTACTAAAATTGCAAAGAATCTGTTGGTAATGCGTAGAGTTAAATGGCCACTGAATGAGTCTGCATTGTATACTTTATATTGTTCATTATACGTCCTTACATCACATACTGTTGTGAAATATGGGGAAACACATACAAAAATAGGATACAACCTCTGTACACTTTACAAAAACATGCAATGAGAATGTGTGGTCAGTTGGAATATTCGTGAAATTTAATGCCCTTACTATTTTTTACATGATTAACTTTAAATCCGTGGTTATAATGTACAAAATTTACAACAATTTAATGCCAGTGAACATTCTTTCTCATTTTTAAATGGTTAATACATGTCATGATTATAATAAACGCCAAGAAAATAACTTCAAAAACAAATACTGCAGGACAACATTAAAATCTATGTGTATAAGTGTAAAGGGTCCAAAGATGTTGAATTCCTTAAATAAGGATCTTAAAAATAGCAGTAATCTATGTGCCTTTAACATAAGCTACAAACATTATTTGGTCAATAAATATAACACTTAGTCACATCCTAGCTTGTAAATGTTTCAGATACAAATTGTCGATCAACTTTGCTTGATCTCGACAAACAGTATGGTAGTATGTTAGTATGGTAGTGTGTAATACCAATTTTAGTAGTATTAGTTAATGTATGTATTTATGTTTATTGTGGTCTTCACGTTTTAAATTAATTATGTATTTTTATATAGTGGGAAACAGGGTTATTTGATTTAAATCATTTGATTTAAATCATTGATTTAAATCATGATTTAAATCACTCCAAAAAAACAAAAAAATAATTGATTTATGATTTTTACCTGGTTTTTTTAATCGCTGATTTATATGAATTTAACACAAATAATTGTTTACAAGCATCGAGATCAACAAAGTTTTGTATGTTTTTAATACAAAACACAAAGTGCGCACACTTGTGTAGCTGTATTGTCACCAGATAGCCTGATAGTCAAATATTTTATGACCTTGTGTATGGTTGAGTTATTCCCTTTCTGAATGCAGTGAAGCCAAACAAACTTGTCTTCAAGAGGAAGTATCTTTTCAACACAGAAGCCCTGAGTTAAAGTCCACTTATAGCTTGTGCTAGTTGTTATCAATTCAGTATGTTGACTCAGTTGTTTAATACTGTACCAGTTTGTATTCTGGTTAGAGACCCTTAGAGTACACAGAGCCCTGGACAGATGCTAATCCACCCTATAGGCAAACAATAATTACCACTGCTACAGCCACAGACACACAGCATGCTTTCCTTTCCAAGACAGATTCTGCAACTACAGGGGGTGAGGCCTTGTGGACATTGTCTAATGTCTTTATATAAGCAAAAATCATGTACCCTTTGTTAAGACAAGAACCCAAATCGATTTGAATATAACATGTTTGAAAGAGTTTACAAATTTAAACATCTATATAAATATCTATATACCAGATTTTAAAAAAATAAAAAATAAAATAAATCCGATTTAAATAAAAAAAATACGATTAAAAAAATAAAAAAATCACGATTTTTTTCAACCCTGGTGGGAAATGCTTATTATAATTTCTAAGTATGGCACTTCCTGCATTTCCCCTCAACATTTCTTTAAATGTGCCTATATGTATTTACAGATCTTGATATGTATGGCAGCAAAATTGTGCTGACATATCACTGGTGTATATAATGTTGCATTGTACTGCTTTATGTTGAAATGTTGAATAAATTCCAATTCCAAATGGTCTCAAAGTTATATAGGCCTACTCAACGTCTATCTCGTACTGGCACTGGTGATCTTTCGTTGCCTTCAACACAGCATTTCTCATGCGCCTAGCAGTCACTCACAAGATGTTTCTTTTTCACCAAATAATGTCTGATCGATGCACTCCATATACTTTTTGTACTTTTCGTCTCGCCTACGTTTCTTCTGATGCTCCATCACTTTACACTTTCTAATCAAATTACTTACAATTTTCTTAAAAAGGCCTCGTGGTACTAGTTCGCTGACAAAATAAGGTCAACATCGTGGGGTTATGTGTGTCAGCGGAATCTGCATACTTCTGGCACGGGGTCAAAGTTGATCTGGTTACCTGACGTCGTTGCTCCCGCGGGTTCGATGTTGCGCAATACAATACACAAAAGGTATACTTCCTCAGACTTTCGGCACGGGACTACTCTGTCCCTGGTCTGGGCCCGTACGTTACACCGGTAAGTTTACACTTCTCTGGTAGCCACCTCAAATGTACTGCTTTTATCTTCTTTACATTGTACACTATGGTGAGGAAATAAATGTCCTTACTTACTTACTTACATATGTTACACAACTATTTGTAACATGCTATGCTCACACTATAAACAGTACTACCCAATGTGTAGGTACATGACAAACTCCGCCACCCCGCGGCGGCTGCTTCGGCGGCAATCATCATATGAAGCGCCATCCGTGTCAGTGAAGCGTGCATGGGATTGGTCAGTCACCGCATCGCGTCGCGGCCGTTCATGTCAGTGAAGGGTTCAGCCTACTGTTATGTTTCCCATTGGTGACCATGTCAACGTTTTGTACGATTATAAGAAAACGTGACCATTAAAAATTCTGAAACTTCTTTCCTGCCGTTGTCATCATCTCGTTGACATGCTGGTCGAGTCAAAATCACATATTTCTAACTCTTTTAAAACGGCTGAACGTGCCATACCCGTCAATATTTACCAATTTCTGCATAAATTACTACGCACTCGTGCCTTGTGGCGAAATATTTGCCAAAAATCCTTCCGCCTATTTAAATTATCTAAAAATCCACGGTTACACTACTAATATGTGCTACCAGCAAACTTGCCAATGTGTCTGCTCAAATACAGTTATGTCAGATGGTATGATTTTTTGAAAATTACACATATATAAAATTACTGTGCCCTACATTCGTGAACACACCAACTGAGGCATGATCCTTGAAGCGCGCAAGGGATTTATGAAGCGCCATCTATGTCAGTGAAGCGCGCATCATTTGGCTGTAGAGCGCTTCGGGGAAAGGGGTCGACCCATTTTCTGTATCGTCATCGTTGCTTACAAACAAAGACGTGCATTTAAGCTTGTTTGCTGCTAGACCTATAGAGGTTTCAATGCAATTCTGCTACATCAGTTGTTTTTATTTAATGTTTTGACAGTAACTTAGTGTGAGTATTTAGTATTTGGTTATTTTACTTGTAGTGATTGTTTATTTGATGCAATTAGATTATTTAACTGAGCAGTCCTCTTTGCTTTTGTTGGCTGCTCAGCCTATTGGAGCCAACACAAAAGTTTATTCAAAACAAAAGATGCCAGTAAATTGTAATTGAAACTACTTTTGTGTCTTGTAAATGATTGTAGTTTGTGTGATTATGCCATTGTTACTCTAAATTGTAATTGAAACTACTTGTATGTCTTTTGTGTGGTTGTGGTTTATGTGATGAATACTTAAACACAAATACACAAGCTGTAGGATTCAGGTTATTTGAGTGGTGGGTGTGATTATATATTAATTGATTAAATGTTACTCCATTAATACATAATCATTCCAGCACACGCACATCACATGCACACTTTAAGTTAAGTATAATGTTGAATCTTGTTTTACTATCTGTAATTTGGATACTATTGCATAGTAATTAATACATATTATACATTTTAATTTCAGAAGATGCCTCCAAAAAAGAAACGGAAGGCTCCTGCTGCCAAAGTTGGACTTGCTAGGCAACATTTAACAGATAACTTCGCTACCTTGCCCTGTGTTGGTGAAGACGTCCTGAATGGTCATGTGTTGTTTGTGTACACTGAACATGACCGTGTGATTTTGCGTTCTCTCACAGCTTTTAAGGATGTTGTTGATGGCTGACAATGAATACATTTTACTATCTCCAGTTTCTGTTTTTGTTCACTGAAAATGTCATTGAAATTGTTCAGGTGTATATGACTAACTACGAATATATGTAACATATTTGTCATGTTTGCATGTCAGTGTGTCTAAATAAGTCGGTTACTTAGGTATTCATGAAATAATTAATTATGTGTAATGAATACAATTTACACACCTAATTTTCCTATCTCTAGTTTCTCTACTCCCTAGTGGTGGTTTTTTTGTGTGTGTATGTCATTGAAATATATTAATTATGAATAACGTTTTACAGAAATCTATGAGTCCAATAATTTGGTTAATTAGTGATTCGGGAAGTAATTAATGATGTGTGTTTGGAGAAATACTATAGACAGACACATTACTTTCCCATCACTAATGTGTACGTTATTTTTGTTATCTCACTGTACATTTCATTAAAATATATGATGTATGAATGAATAAAAAAAAATATTTCATGAAATCATTCGTTTGAGTAAGTAATTATTAATCTAAGAACTTAATTAGCATCACAATGTAATGAAATCATTATCAATATTTGTCCATAGGAATTATGCACTAACAATTTTATCTTAATAATATTAAGAAAGTTATAAAATTTTGAAGTGCAAAAACTGGTCACACGTTTGCCTGTTTCACTCTAAAACAAAGGGACGAAATTTTGACATAATTTCCGACATTCAAATTGGCACAACTTTCTTAATATTCACCATAGAACAAATATCTAAGCACTATGTTAAAGGTATTTCCAAGCTCTTTTTAGTGTATTCTAAAAAAATTGTCACGTACCTGGTACGTGTCATGCCAGTGGATGCAACTGTTTCAGCCGTACAACGAGATGCTGGCCAATAGTTCACGCATGCATATATATATATATGAACCGATCTATTTTGTCCACTTGTAATGGCAATTGCGGAAAACTGTTCGAAAGCACTGAACGGCAATGTTGGTATTCATTAACAGATAATGGTCAAATAATATATAACATTGTGGTTTAATAAAACACACTATTAGACTGTACCTTTAACCTGCATAACAATATTGTTTATGTTGCAGTTTTTTTAACATTAACCTGATAATAATAATCGAAAGCAACTATTCTAAAACAGCGCCATTAATTACTTTTTTGAGTAACAAGAGTTGATGTCATAAAAAATTTGCCGTCATCTTCCAATTTAGACTCCATCTAAACACATTAAACATGTCTAAGCACATTAAGTAAATGTCTAAGCACATTAAGTAAATGCTTTCGCGGCAATGCACATTAATTCATTTATATTCCTTGTGTCTTTGTAACACTTAGCACTGTCAGCAAAAAGTCCACAACAAGCTGATTTTGTGCTTAATGTCAATTCGTTGACAAACCACAAGAACGTTAAAGTACCTGAACCGATCCCTGGGGACTATCGACTTAACGGACATTAATTTTGCCTGTGCCCCCTCTAAACCACATGACGAAAACGACCACTTAGGCAACCACGAAAACAGTTTAGTACATTCCCATGAATGCGAAAACGTTTCGGGTTGTGGATTACAAAATTACAAAGGCAACTGAAATATGCTTAGCTTCCTATACCAAATGTTTAGCTAGTGTCGTCAGGTACATCTCGTCATCAAAACAATGTTAACACCTCATAATTCTCATTATTTCACAGGCTAATAAAGTCATGAAAATATATCAACTTAGGTAGTTTGACACAGCAGTGTTTATAGTGTGTTTTCCCATGTTACGCACGAGTGTTCAACCAGGCTTATGGATGTTCTAAGAATACCAATGACCAAACTCAACCTGTCGGCGTTTGATGTTGTTCAAAACTCGACTAACATATATAGTTAGAGTTGAATAGTCCTAGATCGTTAAAATGTGTTCTATCTCCGATCTATTACATTTCATTGTAAGGAAAACCAGCAGGATTAGCTTTGTGGGTACATTCGCGGTGGTGACACACGAATAGTCATCTAGCATTTACACAGCAAGAGAATATAATTCAGAGGACCGTTTATATGGATGTCTGATGTTCGCATTTACACACGTTGGCATTCGTGCCCAATCTTTGCCGCACTAATGAAACTAGAAACGATCGGTTCCCGGACGTCAAACGCTGGCGGAAAGACGATAAATAAATTAGCGCTTCGGCAGTTCGGTTGAAAGAATGTCTGCGCGGCGAGGTTCCTCGAGGTTCCACGACGGCAAACAAGGCAGTGTAATAGAGAAATGATGAGAACAATCGAACCTCCTTGTCCGCCCAAGCTCAGTCGGAAGCAGCTGGTTGCACCAATTAGATTCATCGAAATACTGTCAACAGGTGGCGTTGCATGTCACTTGACTGCAAGGTATGACAACATGCATTTTCTTTTGCCTCTACCTGACCGATATACGTTATCAGAAAATTGAGTGAGTGAGTGAGTGAGTGAGTGAGTGAGTGAGTGAGTGAGGGAGTGAGTGAGTGAGTGAGTGAGTGAGTGAGTGAGTGAGTGGGTGAGTGACGGAGTGAGGGAGGGAGGGAGGGAGGGAGGGAGGGAGGGAGGGAGATATGTGTGTGTGTGTGTGTGTGTGTGTGTGTGTGTGTGTGTGTGTGTGTGTGTGTGTGCGTGCGTGCGTGCGTGCGTGCGCGCGTGCGTGCATGAGTGCGTGTTATTATAACATAACATTGTGCTAGCTACTGTGTTTATATCCACCAAGTGTGAGTGTCGATCTGAAAACGAAGCGATAAAATTCTACTACCAATATAACTGTCTCGGGTCACATAATGCTGCTCGTCTCACGTGCACCATCCAAGTTGTATCATTATAAGCGTATACGTAAAAGCTTAAGCAGTTGATTGGATCGAAGACAGGGTGATTGGGCTAAAGATTAGGCAGCCGAATTAAGCCTATACCGTAGAGGTTTTGTATATCGCTCGGTTCGCAAACTGGTTGAGCCGTATCCGTAATTACTAACTATCAATTGACTCGCAATGGAACTGCAGTACGTGGATAGTGTGTCTGACTTGTTGGATATGCATTGAGGACGTATAGTTTATTCCTCTGCACTGAGCAACATGGTGTATGTAGGCTTATATAATAAAGCAATATAGATAGTGTATCGTTCCAACGAAGGTTCTATATTAGGTGTCTTAAACATCCTAATAAGTAGGTTTATATCGTATTATAAAGTAATATAGATAGTGTGTCGTTCAAACGAAGGTTCTATATTAGGTGCCTTAAACATCCTAATATTACTTTGATGTCCTTTATATTATGACATAAGCCTTTTAAAGCAACGACAACAGAATGCACCGATGTAATTAATACGAAGCAATTGAAACAATGACAAATTTGTATGAACAAATATTTGGAATTGTTTAGGTTTGCGTATACTTAAATCTTATTTGGAATTGCCCGACATCACAAATCGAACCAGAAAGGTGTATATTGCTTTGGCCACCTGGGCAGCAGATGGTTTCACCAACACGGTATTTCACGGTGTGGATGACCAAGTTGATTGCGTTATTCTGAACTATGAACGGCATGAAAAATTAAATATATTGAGTAGCTTCATCAACGTAGATTACGTTCCGTCGTTTGGATTCTGCGGCCGATATGTAGGGCCTAACCAAATCCCGCAGCCTGCACCACGGGAATGGACTAACGTCGAAGTGACGATTGCAAGGTGCTGGACGGGTCTGGCGGACGCCATGCCATCGACTCCCAGGGAAATCACCTGGCGCACAGCTGTCGGCGGGCAAGCGGACACTTGGTGACCAGGGAAAACATTAGAAGGATTACGTCAAGACCACATAGCCGGCAGTTATTGACCGAAGCATGGAAAGAAGGTCGTCCTAATTTGGTAGCAGCCGGTGCGAGCGAGCCAGGGGATGCTGAACCACGGTCGAAGGTGAAGGTGCATATACAGCGGTAGGGTGACGAAGCCCTGAAGTGTGTAGGGACTCTATAGAATGAAGGCGCCATGTTGTGTGACGGATCCCTGAAGGTTGGAAGAACCATTTAGGGTGCCATGTCGAGTGGAGGAGACGTTTAGGGTGAAGGAATCCTGTGTGGCAGAGGAGACGTTTATGGTGAAGGAACCCTGTCTGGCGGAGGAGCCGTTTAGGGTGAAGGAGTCATGTATGGCAGAGGAGCCGTTTAGGGTGGAGGAGTCCTGTTTGGCGGAGGAGACGTTTAGAGTGAAGGAGTCCTGTATGGCGGAGGAGCCGTTTATGGTGAAGGAGTCCTGTATGGCGGAGGAGCCGTTTAGGGTGAAGGGGCCCTGTATGGCGGAGGAGCCGTTTAGGGTGAAGGAGTCCTGTGTGGCGGATGAGCCGTTTAGGGCAAATGAGCCCTGTGTGACAGAGGAAACGTTTATGGTGAAGGAACCATGTATGGCAGAGGAGCCGTTTAGGGTGAAGGAGCCTTGTGTGGCGGAGGAGCCGTTTAGGGTGAAGGAGTCCTGTGTGGCAGAGGGGCCGTTTAGAGTGAAGAAGCCCTGTGTGGCAGAGGGGCCGTTTAAGATGAAAGAGCTCGGTAGCCTACATCATCCGCGATGACTTCACGTATTCCTTATGTAGCACCGTAATCACTATCCTCTGCTCAGTGGTTCAACGATGTTCGACATCGGTGTTTGAAGTTCACACAATATCGTTTCCTCAAGCTCCCCCTTGCCAACCATACCTTCCCATTGTTTCTTGCAATGGAATGGTATGGTTGGACCGATTTGATAAAATATTGATCGTGAAATATACACCGGATGATTACAACCGCCCAACAGATGCTATGGCGACGCCGAGTGCAAGTAACACCTTCGACGTCTGCAGTTATTGGACGACGTCAACCCTGTTTGCCCAGGAGTAATCACAACGGCACTTTGATAATGCCCATCGACATCAGCTTGCTCTCCCCGCGGGCATGATTAAACGACCCGACGTTCCCCGCACTTAAGCCTCGATACAGGTGATATTGATCGCCGTTCGCTGAGGACCGTGCTGACGTTGTTGCGTCAGCGACATGGATGTGACATTAAGACGTCGTGACATACCATCACCTAACGATCCAGCTTTTAACTGGTGAAACAACGGACGTGGGTTGTGAGGCAACAGTCCGAATGTAGCAACATTGTTAATTGTCACAGAAGAATGTTTCTACAAGAGACAGAGCGCAGGACAGGTAAGACGAGCTGCAGGAATCGTTGAAGGCGTCGCTTATAAGTGCTTTGACGACCGACTTGCTCACGATGTGTTTCTGTGTGTGTGCGTGCGTGCGTGCGTGCGTGCGTGCGTGCGTGCGTGCGTTATTTTAGATTACAACAAAAACAGACGGTAAATGGACAAGGAAGTTATTGGCTTATCAAAAGTCAAACATTTATTCATTTATGCGTAACCCGCCTTTACGAGATGTTTTGTCAACTTTGTTTTGTTTTTAAACGAGTTCACACGGCTAACATTTACACAGTCAGTACATAATTTGTTTCTTTGGTTATCGTCCTATGTAAAAATGAATAGTTTCTTATATTCACTTTACAGTGTTTCTTTATCTACACTACTTCGTTTCCTCTAGACTTTCTACTTTCCTTAATGTGAACAAATATTTATATCTTTTTTTCGTAACCATTCAATATCTTCAAAAATTCTATTTTATCTACTCTTAATCTACTAAATCACTTTATTTAGACGTTCATCATAACGATTCAGCATAATTGCTCTCTTTCCAACTTGTCTATGCCCTTCTTACGATAACGCCTCCAAGCTTGTATGGTATATATACAATGACATAGTATATATTCAAATAGCGTTTGAAAATTGTTGTTCTAAAAACTTATAGTCAGCACATATTTGCTATGTGGGTTTCTTCCTCGGAGTAGCAGCTGTTCCTTTCAACTCGGTAAGTGGGTGCTGACACCAGCGCCAATGAAGGCATTGACTCTGTTCATAAAATGGTCCCTGTCCCTGTTGGTAATTATCTCCTCTGGGAGTTCGTTCCAGAGGCCGTCGGCGGTCGGTTGGAATGACCTCTTATGGCCAGCATTGTTTGAGAATGGAATTGCCACATCAGCTGTGTGGCGAGATGTTGACGTCTGGTGGCTCTTCGCTGTACCGGGGGAGGGTGTATCGTGATGTTGAGTAGGGTTTGTGTATCTCCATGGCATACCCAGATGAACGAAGTGCTCAAACTTGTCTTGTTTGGGCTTGAATAGCTGTTCACGTGAGACCCTGTCAGAGCTCTGATTTTGACAGCTCTCCTCTGGATGGCATCAAGTCTGCCTGTCTATCATAGCCCGCTGGTTTGGCTCCACATATGGCACCTTACAATTATGACACATTTCCGCTCTTCTGCATCTTTTGTAATCGTGTTTACTATAATATTTTATGTGTAAAGGATTAGACTGTAGATTGACCAGCTCCAAAACCGAACTGCTCATCTGATATCAAACATATTTTTCCAGATGGCTGAGTATTTCCATCACCTTGCTGATGGTGCTGAACGAGCAGTGATACTAGTCGATATTTGTTCGGGTCGTGCATCTTTCTTTTTGTGCTCTCTTACATTGCTTAGGTATGATTCATTGTCAAAGCATAGCTGGAATAATTTGGCCAACGATTTGGCCTGTTCTGACGCAGCTTGTTTCAAGACTCTAGCGGGGACTGAATCTAGTTGACAGCGTGTGAACAGTTGGTTTGTAAAGTAGAACACGTTGACGTAAAATTGGCGTTGACGTAAAGTTGCCTGCATGAAAAAAGAGACGCGATGGGTTGAGGTGGGTTGAGGTGGGTTGAGGTCACTGCAGCCTCCCAGCAGCAGTCACGACAGGGGTCGCTTTTTGGTCATCTATATGCAAGTGCACGCACGACAGAGCAGCCTACCACCAAGGAAAGCTGCATTGCTAAATCGTTTGAATAGTGTCGATGTTGTTTATTGTCGTAAATCAGCTACGGTCGGGTACTTCTAGGATGAATATTTCGAGGTCGATTGACTAGTTGCACCAGCTGACTATTAACAACGAGTCGTAAAAATTATTGTCCGGCACACGAACTCTTTACACATCATTTGTAATCGTCAATATGTAGTACTTCTTGTTAATTATAAGTATCTTGTCATGTAGACAAATTTGTTAATTGGACACCACGTTCTAAGCAATGCGTAATTTCCACATGTATAGCTAACTACCTGTTTAAAAGCACTTATCCTCCATTGCTCCTCAACGTACCAATCCAACTGTTTCCAACTGGAATTGCTAATCGATTAGAAATAGGTTAACCCCTTTTGTTTTGGTGAGCTGTCGTGCTTGGGTCTCCCGAGGATTTTATTGTATTAAATATGGACGTAGCAAAGTACTTGTCAAAGGCACCAACCAGAACCTCGAGGAAATAAACTCTTTTAAATGACTTGGGTCCACTTTTGGCAAAGATGGTACCTCAACAAAGGAAATCAAAATAAGGATCGCAGCGCAGTGGCTATGTCTGCTATGTCAAGACTTAGCATCATCTGGAAGAGACATCAGCTTCCAATCCAAGTTTAAGCTGTACATAGCACTCACTGAATCCATCCTCCTCTGTGGATGTGAGAGCTGCACTCTGACAGCAGAGACAGAGAGACGCGTACACACATTTGAAACGAAATGCTTCAGGAGACACCTCCGCATTTCGTACACAAGACACACGGATATATAAGACAACAAGTGGACTCCCTGGCTGGAAATCAAGAGCCCCTGTTGGCAACAGTGAAACGACGAAAGCTCTCATGCTATGGCCACATCACTCGATACAACACCATTGCAAAAACACCATGCAAGGCACCCTGGAGGACAAGAGACGACGGGCCGCCAGAGAAAACATTGGCTAGATAATATACAACAATGGCCACATCAAGACCTACCGACCCTGCTACGCACAGCAGAGGACAGACAACGCTGGCGGGGACTGTGTGTGAATGGCTGCCCTACGACCGTCTCAGTCAAGGGATGAAGGTGAAGATGATATATAGACCTAGTTATAATTACATGCATGTTAAGCTGATGAACTGCATAATAGCTATAAGTAATGTAAAATAGTGGTTTATATAGCACCCATGAAATGGAAAGGATTGGTTGGCCGAGCAACGCCATTGTTGTTTTCTACTTGTTACGTCATTATAACTGTACGCTTGAGTATACGTAACATATTTTCAAACAAAAAGGAACGTTAATTTGTTCCTATACACATTTTCAGTGCAAACACTATCCACAGAGATTTGTTGACAAAACTTAGGAATATGCACATCAAATGTAAGTTGCGGCAGTGATGAAAGGGTACGTGGCGCCACTGGTGGCGAGTTTGTATGCGGAGTTTCCAAACATTCTTCCAGGGTTTTGTCGCCGTCACGTCACGTTATACAGGACACAATGCAATTACGTCCCGTCTCCACAACTTGTGGCGATCAACATGAGGATGTGGGTTTTCCGCCGTGCGAGTGTTTTCCCTTAATCTATGGCCCGAATGGTGCAGCTGAGCTCTCTCCCGAGACCCGGCGCTTCTGGCAAAGGATTGCGATGATTAAGGAATCTGTGGTAGTCAACAGGCGTAGATTTTTGCAGCTTAGATACAGTGTAGTTATGGCAGATTAGGTTAAATAGTCACAATGTAATTCTTGCAAACTATCGCGTAGGCCTTAAATGTGAAACTATAAACAGCTAAAATAATGGTAGCTGAATATTATCAACTATTCTGATTACGCAAGACGTAGCACGTTATCAAAAATGCCGTTTCCTTATGTTGATTAGGTCCTATGTTCACACAACGAACATTGTTCTTTACATTAACTCAAATGTTGACGTACGTCCGACGGATATACCTCGAAGATGTCTGTATTTGGAGTGTGGGTCTTTAAAAGAATAGTGTTCACGTTTAGAAAAGGGTCGATAACTGGAAATGTCCGGAAATAAATAGACCGAGTTGAATTCAGTCAACTCCGTATTTTCTTTCCTGTGTTCAGTAGACAATGCCACGTGACGTGTATTGTTGTAACGTGTTCAGTAGTGGCGTGTATTGTTTTAACGCAAATATTAGCCATTAATTTGTGTCGTGGTTCCTCTCTATTTCATCCGCCGAGCAGAGATACGTCAGCAGGCATAACTAAGGCGCAAAACGATGGAAATGTAGTATCTTTACGTGAACAAAACATCAATAAAAATTATTAATCGTACTGAGAGCGTCACACGTCCGTCGGAACTGAATTGAGTCCGAGCATTACTCTTATCGGTTCGTGCTTAAATCTAGTCGAGATTCGCTTGACGTTTTATGCGCACGATGGATAGCTGTGAAACTACACGTTGTAATTACGTTCATCCTAAGCGGCTTGGTCTTGTAATTTCATGACGTGAGCTTTTCTTCTATGGAAATTAATTAGTTCATAAACGGCATACACACATCACTTATAGATGGCGATGTGAAGCTGACCGCTCCGTAAAAATACCGATTATATACGTGAGCGCTGCAGCAGACTCCGTACATATATGTGTGTGTGTTTGTGTGTGTGTGTGTGTGTGTGTGTGTGTGTGTGTGTGTGTGTGTGTGTGTGTGTGTGTGTGTGTGTGTGTGTGTGTGTGTGTGTGTGTGTGTGTGTGTGTGTGTGTGTGTGTGTGTGTGTGTGTGTGTGTGTGTGTGTGTGTGTGTGTGTGTGTGTGTGTGTGTGTGTGTGTGTGTGCATACATATGCAAAGACATGCACATACATGGGCAGGCGCACGTGCGTGCACTAATTATTAAAGTATATATATATGCACGCATGCATCCACACACGCGCGCACGCACCCTCACCATACACACACACACACACACACACACACACACACACACGCGCAACCCCTCCCTCAACACTACACACACGTGCGTGCGTGCGTGCGTGCGTACGTACGTGCGTGCGTACGTGCGTGCACTAGTGATTAACGTTGACATATTGAGCATTGGTAAAATGGTGTGTGTTTATTTGTTTCAGATCCTTCTTTTACCTCACCCATGATGCGGCCAACAAATAAACTGTAAACGAACACAGTTAAACGACGTTTTTCTGCAACAGCTACAGTCTGATAGGACCGCGTCAGTAATGAGTCGCAGGCGATACGCAGGAGACTGTCGTTGACTGTCGAGAGCTGTTACATTTGTTCGATGTCTGTATATCGACTGATTCCATTGTCAGAAGAAGCGTGCGCGACGACAAATCATACAGTGTTTGTCATAGGGCGGACGGACAAATAAAATTTATGAAGCAAGCGTACCCTCAGACACGCGCCAGGCCGACCGTCATTGAATTACTGTGAGCGCGCTTCCCGGCCTACGGTTAGCACAGCCGCCTACCGCATCGATACAAGGTACCATGCCAGGGCGTGGCTCCCTGGAAGTGTCCAAGCATCGACGGGGGACACTGCGCTCACAACAGATTGCCGTGGTCGAGTATTGGCAGTCGTTCCGTCGTGAGGCACACGGAGCGGCCGTGGGCAGTCGGTGAATGGAGTCATCGCCGTGGCCATGGCTGTGGCTGCTGCTGTCGGTCGTGTACAGCGGCGGCCGGACGGCCCATGCCACTGTCGACCGGCTGTCGAAGGTCGACGGAGACATCATCATCGGGGCGCTGTTCCCAATCCACAAACAGCCGCCCAACAAGGTCGCATACACCCGGCAGTGCGGCAAGATCTGGGAGCAGTACGGCATGCATCGCATCGAGGTCTTCCTCCGCACACTCGACCAGGTCAGACACCAGTAGTAGATGTAGCTGACTAGCGCTAGCAATAGCAGTACCTGTAACAGTATCAGTAGCAGTATCAGTAACAGTACCTGTAACAGTAGCAGTAACAGTATATGTAACAGTACCAGTAACTGTACCTGTAACAGTATCAGTATCAGTAGCAGTACGTGTCACAATATCAGTAACAATACATGTAACAGTATCAGTATCAGTAGCAGTATCAGTAACAGTACCTGTAACAGTAGCAGTAACAGTACATGTAACAGTATCAGTAACTGTACCTGTAACAGTATCAGTAGCAGTAGCAGTACCTGTAACAATATCAGTAACAGTACCTGTAACAGTATCAGTAGCAGTAGCAGTAGCAGTAGCAGTAACAGTACCGGTAACAGTATCAGTAGCAGTACCTGTAACAATATCAGTAACAGTATCAGTAACAGTTCATGTAACAGTATCAGTAACAGTACATGTAACAGTATCAGTAACAATAGCAGTAACAGTTCATGTAACAATATCAGTAACAGTACCGGTAACAGTATCAGTAGCAGTACTTGTAAAAATATCATTAACAGTTCATGTAACAGTATCAGTATCAGTAGCAGTACCTGTAACAATATCAGTAACAGTACCTGTAACAGTATCAGTAGCAGTAGCAGTACCTGTACATGTAACAGTACCAGTAGCAGTACCTGTAACAGTATCAGTAGCAGTACCTGTAACAGTATCAGTAATAGTACATGTAACAGTATCAGTAGCAGTAGCAGTAGCAGTAGCAGTACATGTACCTATAACAGTATTAGTATCAGTACCTGTAACAGTATCAGTAGCAGGTGTAGCTGTAGCAGTCGCAGTAGCAGCACCAGTAGCACCAGCACCACCATCACCAGCTATTGCTACTATTACCAACGCCGCCGCCACAATAATAATAATTGTTTTGTTGTTGTTGCTGCTGCTGCTGCTGCTGCTGCTGCTGCTGCTGCTGCTGCTGCTGCTGCTGCTGCTGCTACCACTACCACTACTAGGGCTACCACCGCTAGGCATGCCACTATACTACCACTACCACTACCACTACCACTACCACTACCACTACCACTACCACTACCACTACCACTAACACTACCACTACCACTACCACTACCACTACTTGATTTGTTACATATTCATTATTAATATTACAACAACGGTGTAAACACATAATTATATTGTTCATTACAATAACCAACCACTTTACGTAGTTAAAGCAAGTAGGGTGACGGTTGCAATACAAACCGCGCCATCTGTCGGCAGGTGAACGCCGACGAGCGCCTGCTGCCGGGCGTGAAGCTGGGCTCCGACATCCGCGACTCGTGTTGGTATCCGCCCGTCGCCCTGGAGCAGAGCATTGACTTCATCAAGAACTCGATCGCGAGCATCGAGCAGTCCGAGTGGCCGGAGACCGACCAGCAGTGTGGGAAGAAACACGACAAGCCGATCGCAGGCCTGATCGGGCCGGGGTCTAGCACCGTCACGATCCAAGTGCAGAACCTCCTGGCTCTTTTCAACATCCCGCAGATCGGGTACTCGTCGACGAGCAAGGACCTCAGTGACAAGGCGCTCTACCGGTACTTCTTGCGAGTCGTGCCGTCAGACAGTCTCCAGGCCAGGGCCCTCGCTGATCTCATCCTCTATTACAACTGGACCTACATCTCCACCGTCTACACTGAAGGTAAGGTGTGTGTGTGTGCGTGCGTGCGTGCGTGTGTGCGTGTGTGTGAGTTCGTGCGTGTGTGGGTGTTTGAATTCGTGCGTGCGTGGTGGCATGAGCCCGAAACATCCCAATGACTCAGTCATATGGATTTTCATTTAGACACAACATATATTCTCAGGAAGATGACAATTTGACAAAGTATGAAAACGTACCGCAAAGTCCTCATCCGCGCAATGTTTATATTATATTTTCTGATGTAGATTTGGAAAACTATGCATATTAAAACAATCTTTGAATGGATGGATAGTTCCGTGGATGAACGCTTAAACATATGCAACATGTACGTCACATAATTGTATCTATGCCATGGACACGGAGTTTAGTTGTCATGAGATACAATAACGTGTAGTACTGTTGTATTGTTCGCCCCCAAACACGTCTCTCACTGCTGATGCAGCCGATGAGCTGGGTTGAGCACGTGATCAGATGACCGATCTGTCCGTCAAGCGAGCCCCGTCCAGGGCCTGGACTAACGTATCTAATTGCAACTGTGCGGCTAATGTTGGGGGTGGTTAATTGACAGGCTAGAGAAGTCGTTTGTCATAAAAGCAACACTGCGTTTTGAAGAGCTAAGAATGTCATAGTTTACTAATATGCGTATTACCCGACAGGGGCGCAGAAGTACACGGTTTTCGTTGCATCATGGGTAAAGGTGCACATTTGTACATGCGGTTTATACGAAACGCTGTGGTCATCGACGAGGGTGTAGTGTTATTATAATACATACAAACTAAAAGGTCTCGCATCGACCCAGCATGTTGATGCTGCTTGGCTCCAAATGAAGGAAACGGCTGAACATGAAGTCGGGGTATTTTGCTGGGAATACCTATGGTTACGTTCTACCGGTGAAGTCGTAATTTCAGTACGCACCAGTCAGGTTTCACGCCACAGGATTACCAGGCATACTTGGGGGAAAATAGCACGGGATGGAACCAGGCGACAGAGAAAACCAATCAAATGGATTAGGACTTGGCTTCGGCAAGAAGTCACGATGAACAATGACTCAAATTGGCAGCCACTATATGGAAAGAGAAACCAGGAAGACAGTGCACAAGACGTCGGGTTGACCTGAGTTCACCAGCTGTGTGGCGTGCAGGGGAAGCATAAGTCACAACATGACAGACATATCGAAAACGTGTCGAAAAGAAAATGCCAAACCTCGCCAGGGGAAATTACTACATTCTCACCAGCGTCCATTATCGCCCACGTCAATGTAGCACCCAGCGGGCGAGAACCAGGAAAGTGGTACGGCATTTAGCTAAGTATATGTATTTGTAGTTCAGTAAATATAGTATGCGTATGTAGCTATGTATTTGCTGGGTGTGATCGGAGGTGGTATAATCCCATCAACCCTTCATGGGTACGCCCGCTGAGCCCCTCTCTCGGCTTATCATACTTAACCGTGTCCTAGAAATGTCCCGAGAAGAACCTGTGGCGTCAGAAGAGCCGATTACCTCGCGCCTGGAGCACGTCAAGGGCGACACGTGACTAGCACATTGAAGTGTTCGATGAATTATCCACCAGAGATTATTGGCTGGTGCAACAGCGATGCTGCAAAGTCTAACTAAATTACTGACACGAACTGGTAGAAACACTATCTATCAGATGAAACCTTATATATTGCCATCTTCTTGTAGTTATCCTTCGGCACAAGTATGACCTTACCCGACTACTGTAATGTCTCGTTTGGCTGAAAAGACCGAATCACCATCGGCAGTTTCTGCCACATCTAGTACAAACAAACACGTGGATGATGGAATCCATGTGCCTGGTGACATTTGTAGCGTTTGTGTCTTGCATAGTATGGCATTTGTCGTCTAGTAGAAAATTGCGACCTTATCACTGCAAACTACAAAGTCCTGTCCTTGGCCAAACTCTCCCACTTATGGGTGGGAATGTCACGCTGTGTCAGTGTTAGCCTCAGCTTGCCTTTAGAGGTACATCTTACGTGGACATGGCCACTACGGTCACACCAGAGTGTCCACAGTGAAAGGACGCAGTTCCTGATTCTGTCATTCCGACGGCCTGGCCCGTCCATTCCGTCAGCGCTGACGGCCTGGCCCGTCCAACCCGTCAGCGCTGACGGCCTGGCCCGTCCATCCCGTCAGCGCTGACGGCTTGGCCCGTCCATCCCATCAGCGCTGACGGTCTGGGCCGTCCAACCCGACATGTATGTATGTATACATACATACATACATACGTACACACGCATGCATACATACATGCATACATGCATACATACATACATACATACATACATACATACATACATACATACATACATACATACATACATACATACATACATACATACATGCGTGCATACATATCTGCATGCATGCATACATACAAGCATGCATACATATATACATACATACATACATACATACATACATACATACATACATACATACGTACGTACATACATACATACATACATACATATATACATACGTACATATGTACATACGTATATGCGTACGTACATCCGTTGAAATTGACGAATGTTCTTCAAAACTGTATTTTATTTCAATATATTATATTATAATATATTGAAATAAAATATAGTTTTGAAGAACATTCGTCAGTTTCAACGGAATTCCCTCTTCACAATTTCTGCTCATGTGTGTTACGTACATATGTGTTCATTCCAACGTCGTGCAGGATTCATCATTCTAAACCTTAAAAAACCTCTCATACTAATGGTGCAGGCAACTGTGTTTCTTCTTGCCATTGATGTCGTATGATCTGTGTACGTTCCGTTTAATGACTGATTAGCGTCAAGCAGCCCGGGCAATGGTTTGTTCACATTGCATCCTGCTATATCATTTGAACTGCTATATCACTTGTACCGGATTTTGCGTCTTCTTTTATGTGTTACACGGAACCTGTGTAATTAGAGGTCTGGGCTCATGTATCCGTGTAAATGGTTCCGTGTTCAGGTAACTACGGCTTCAGCGGGATGCAGGAATTCACGGACGTCATCACGACGGCCGGGGTGTGCGAGGCGACGGCAGACAGCGTGTCCAACAACGCTAACGACGCCGCCTACGACCAGGTCATCGAGAACCTGCAGAAGACGCCGAACGCCCGCGTCGTTGTGTGCTTCTGCGAGGGCAATACGGTGCGGAGACTGCTGGAGGCGACCAGACGGAAGAACGCCGTCGGAAAGTTTCTCTTTATCGGCAGGTGGGTGGCGCGCAGGCAAAGCACAAAGCTATAGCGGGGTGAATTTTGAACAAATAGAACTGAGACGACCAGACCGTGGATCGTAGATGAAACCCTGAAAGTTGGACGCCCGACATGCAAAGCGTCTATGAGGAGTAGCATAGCATAGCATGGCATAGCATAGCATAGCATAGCATAGCATAGCATAGCATAGCATACAAACATACAAACATACATACTCACGGTGAATTATTTAGAGAATAATACACTGTTTGTTGATGTCACGAGAGTGTCACCAGCCAGGTAACATCGGAGGCACGAGTGGTGTTATGTGGCTGGTGACACTCGAGTGACATCAACAAAGAGTATGCTATTCCCGTTATGTAACGACAAATTAACACTTGAGCATACGTTTTCACTTCCTACTTTTGTAAATATGCTGCTGGGCCGGTTTCACGAAGCATTCGTACCGAACGTAGGAACTGATGCAGACGTTTGACGCCGATCACCTAAACCAGAAAATCAGAGAAAACAAGCACAGCGTTCGGGTAATCGCGTGTCTGTGCCAATGCGTGTCTGTGCCAATGCGTGTCTGTGCCAATGCGTGTCTATGCTAATGCGCGTACTCAGTCGCGTTCGAAATGATTTAAACGTCAACAGGATTATCAGAACGAGGTAGCCGTATGCTATCTGGGTTTATATGTCACGGTAAACTGCTCTAGACTAATCAGGTAGCTTTGTTACCATGATATATCCATCCAGGTAATGCAAAGCTGCCTCTTTCTGAGAATCCTAAGTTAAGCATACGTTTGTGAACGTCGGGTGGATATTAGCACGGCTAACCGTTGTGTAAATTAAGATACAACACGTTCCAGACAAAATGCATAATTATAGCCGTAGTTTCAACACTAACGTTATTCCTAACGCAAACTCCACCACGCTGGCATTTGTGTGTTGCCATTAGCAGGAGAGAGAGAGAGAGAGAGAGAGAGAGAGAGAGAGAGAGAGAGAGAGAGAGAGAGAGAGAGAGAGAGAGAGAGAGAGAGAGAGAGAGAGAGAGAGAGAGAGAGAGAGAGAGAGAGAGAGAGAGAGAGAGAGAGAGAGAGAGAGAGAGAGAGAGAGAGAGAGAGAGAGAGAGAGAGAGAGAGAGAGAGAGAGAGAGAGAGAGAGAGAGAGAGAGAGAGAGAGAGAGAGAGAGAGAGAGCGAGAGAGAGAGAGAGAGAGAGAGAGAGAGAGAGAGAGAGAGAGAGAGAGAGAGAGAGAGAGCGAGAGAGAGAGAGAGTGGTCGTGGGTATTGATGTTAACTGATCAGGTTTCATAATAGTTGTATTGCGATGAACTGATCCGTAGAAGCCATACACAGGACGCCTAATGCACGAGCGCCACACAGCAACATGTAATCGATGTAATAGCGTTATGCATGATAGGCATTTTTTTATCTCACATTTTCCCTTTGATAAAAAGCACTTTAGATAGAAGTTAATGTATGGGCGTGTGTTTGTTTAGGCGTTTGTTGAATTATTAATCCTAGCGACCTTTGGATATCTACAGGTTTATCTCAGTATATATATTCAATCCCCCCTTACATCAGCCAGTCCCGTTTTGTGGGAGATAATTCGCTGCAACACAGGATTGGCTGATGTAAAAGGGGGGGATTGAAAA
Organism: Lamellibrachia satsuma; assembly: GCA_033239005.1. NCBI lineage: Eukaryota > Metazoa > Annelida > Polychaeta > Sabellida > Siboglinidae > Lamellibrachia > Lamellibrachia satsuma. The sequence continues at coordinate 15,913,209 of BSQZ01000002.1, read as the reverse complement.
TAGCATCAATATCGTCGGAATATGTCCTCTGTCTGACTTCGTCTGATTATTGGTTTGTCAAAGGAAAAGCTATTCTTACAAGTTACAGTTTATTTATCCGTAAGGATAACGGTCTGCTTAACAATTGTCGCATGACTTTCCGCATTCCCGCCAGCACTGACCACCACTGACGACGGTCAGAAATTCCCCGTATGGCTGGTGAGTCAGTGTTTTCTTTCTTTTTTCGGCGCGTTGAAAAACAGAAAGGTGATTTTATGTAGATATGGCGATGTCATCGTAGTATCGGAATACACTTTAGAAAAGAAATCAATGATTTAATTTAGTATGTAATTGGAACGAAGTGTTTGATTCTAGGCCAATGGTTCCATGTTCACTTACCAAGTGCGAGATTTTTCCAAATAATTTACTATACACATGTCGCTAGATATGCTGGAGTCAATGCCTCGTCAGGTTCCGTCGTCTGGTGTTTAGATTCGCTAATAAATGCTACTCTACGGCGCCTGTATTTCACAAATAGGACAGTTATTTGAACTAGCAAAGATGCCGGTCCCCAGGACGGGATAACTTGGTAGTTCACACAGTCATCATAGTAATGTTTACCAAATAGGTGATCGCTTTTGTGTGACTATGGCTAGACGAAATATTCGCCGCGCGCGCGTGGTTTCTGCAATTGTTGGAAGTTAACGTTTTACGTATCGACCATTTGATTGACCATAAAAACCACTAAGAACCTTTGTATACGGGGTATTTCGAAAAAAATAAAGGCGTTACGTTTCATCCGTGGGGTCGTAGATTAATCCCTGAAAGTTTGGCGCCCGAGGTGCAAGCATTCTAGGAGGGAAACGTGAACAAACATACAAACATACGCTAGCTCGATTGTAGTTAGATGTAATATGTAGATTCAACTTTCAGCCGCTTTAGAATTAGTTTATGGCATTATGACTGACACATCTTACTATGATCCAGCAAGTGTATGTATGTATGTATGTATGTATGTATGTATGTATGTATGTATGTATGTATGTATGTATGTATGTATGTATGCATGCATGCATGCATGCATGCATGCATGTATATATGTATGTATGTATGCATGTATGTATGCATGCGTGTGTACGTATGTATGCATGTGTACATACACACATGTCGGGTTGGACGGGCCAGGCCGTCAGCGCTGACGGGATGTACGTATGTTATGTTACTCCTCCAAGACGCGTTGCATCTCGAGCGCCATATTTCCATGGGCTCATCTACGACCCCACGGTCGGGTCGTCTACGACCTCGCGGTCGGGTCGTCTACGACCCCGCGGTCGGGTCGTCACAGTTGGTTTCGAAATTCACACCATTATTTCCCTTTTTATGAACAATCGAATTACCCATTGTAGTTATTACGTACAATTGTCCGCAACGCTACGCGAAAAATTACGTACATTTGTTCTCACAACGTCACGCGTCTTTTCTACAATTGTTTCGTAATATAAAGCGTCGCTAGACATTACAATAACTGTCGGTATTACGTCGCAATTATCCAACAAGCCATCAGGATATTGAATAGCACCAGGTACCTAGGCATTTCTGTGAGAATGGACGGACGAACGGACGGACGCACCAGCACGCCCCAGCACGCACCAGCACGCACCAGCACGCACGCGCACCCAGGTTCACGTAACTTTCTATTCGTATCGACACCAGGACTTGAACTTGCTAATCGACCAGTCCAACGAGGGCTCGTTACGAAAAGACAAACCATCGTGTTGATGACGTCCTCGATGACTATAACTATTCAAATGATTGGCAATTATGCCACACGAAGTCAAGCAATCAGCGCACACGGTAATGGGCGGATACCGAGAAATTAACGGTAAATTCGTCTACCAGACGTGAGTAACGCGTAACACAGGTTGGCGATTCTCAAACGAAACTGATTCATTTAAACTAAATCCTCAATTAATTTAGCCCATCGCGAATGAGTTACGTTAACGTTTATATTTGTTGTGTTTAATGAGTATACGCAGTCGGTTTTGGCTAATAAACGATTTCGTTCTTTTGCTAAAGTCATCGAAAGAATCGACTTTGATCGTTAGATGGGGTGATAGCCTTACGTTATAGTATATTGAACCTTTGTATTGTTTTTCGAATTTATAATATTTAGTTCGATTATTTCACCAAAGTTAAATAAAAAATATGTACAAAAGAGCTAGCATGTCGTAATGTGTACAAAAGAGCTAGCATGTCGTAATGTGTACAAAAGAGCTAGCATGTCGTAATGTGTACAAAAGAGCTAGCATGTCGTAATGTGTACAAAATAGCTAGCATGTCGTAATGTGTACAAAATAGCTAGCATGTCGTAATGTGTACAAAATAGCTAGCATGTCGTAATGGATATTAAATAGGTTTAATAAATTTTGGCGAATTTAGTCTGAAACGAGACGAGCGAAAACAAAATCTGTCAGCAGATTCTTGTGTAGATTCAGCAACAACCACCTCACATCCCCGGAGATGGTCATTTAGCAACAGCATATACATTTACGCTTACGAATTTATCGGCCAGAAACGCAGTTGTTGCCATGGCGTAAGACGAAGACTGCTACACATAATATTCTGTCCAGCGAGAACGCCGCGCAATTATGTCACTCTGTGAGTAGAGGAATCCGGCAGATATCATCTCAGTATGTCGTATTAGTGAATGTCACACGTCAGTAGACAAAGGCCAAACAGGACGTGTAAACACGTGACATTGCTATATTAGATAAATGTGCATTAAACACGAACCAATCAATCACGCGTTGCCTCTGACATTGAACCGGCCTGAGTAAGAGCTGTCGGTGTCCGTTTGCCAAATGTTATCAAATCGCGCGATATTTTGTGCCACCCTGGACGCCGGCGGCACAGTATTTGTGATACTTCTAACAAGTAATCATAATGGGATTGTCCTATGATCATAGGCCATCTTAATCGCTTTTTGATTTGATTTTTTTTGGGTGTATTTTGCCTAATTTCTGTTTACATAATTCGGTCCTATTTGGTGTAAAAGGTCGGTGCAAATATAGGTCGCCGTTTGTTATAGTACTTTTATTATACGTGAATTAAATTCGTCAGTTAGGCGTTTATACATAAATACATTGCATCTTTAGATATCTCTTGTGATCCCACAAAGAAACATCAGTCGTCTTTTCGTATTTCATTATACCATGCATACTAAAATATAGTTGCAATCATGCCATGAGATTGGGATCTTTGTTGGAATGTAGGGTCTGATCGCCGTCGGTGGATTCTCGATGAGCTGATCACAAGTAAGCTTCGGGTTTATGGTCAGAACGCTCTTGTCTGTATCCTGACCGCCCAAATATGCTTTAATGAACAAAATGTTTTAATATAATTAGACCGTTACCTGTTCTGTTTAATGTGAATATTTCGACTCGAATATCATGGTAAACAAGCTGAACAGCAAGGTCGATATTCTTAAGCAAAAGTCAAATTATATTAAGCAAAGTATTGTTCATGTTTAAATGAATGTTTAAACTATGTATCACTAGTTTAAACTACTAGCTTAAGCAAGTGACCAATAAGGAAATGGCAGATAATGAAATGCCATTCATGATGTCAACAACGTTACTTGGAGTAATTGGAGTAAATCCAATGTTCCGTATTAAAAATTCGTGCCGGGAAGTCGTATTGCGGATGATGACAATAGTCTGCCAGACCCGTGAACTGATGACCAAGCGCATGGTGACTATGGTCTGCCAGACCCGTGAAATGATGACCAAGCGCATGGTGACTATGGTCTGCCAGACCCGTGAACTGATGACCAAGCGCATGGTGACTATGGTCTGCCAGACCCGTGAACTGATGACCAAGCGCATGGTGACAATGGGGTGCCAGATCCGTGAACTGATGACCAAGCGCACGGTGACTATGGTCTGTCAGACCCGTGAACTGATGACCAAGCGCAAGGTGACTATCGTCTGCCAGACCCGTGAACTGATGACCAAGCGCATGGTGACTATGGTCTGTCAGACCCGTGAACTGATGACCAAGCGCAAGGTGACTATCGTCTGTCAGACCCGTGAACTGATGACCAAGCGCATGGTGACTATGGTCTGTCAGACCCGTGACCTGATGACCAAGCGCAAGGTGACTATCGTCTGTCAGACCCGTGAACTGATGAACAAGCGCATGGTGACTATGGTCTGTCAGACCCGTGAACTGATGACCAAGCGCATGGCGACCAACGCAATTTACAGGATGTCGACCAAGGACCCAACCCTGTTATGGATTGGAATTTGATAACAGGATCTTAACCGAGGAAGCACAATACAGCGAGTCAATCTCATTCACCTGATGACGCTTGCAGCAACGTATATAATCACATGTTGCAAAAATAACACGAAATGCCAAACAAACCTTACTTTAAACCTAGACAAATGAACCTCTTTGAAGTTCTGTGAACAATTTCATCAACTCTGGATGATGTTAAGTGCGCCATCCGTAAAAGTGGTTCATTAACTTGCCATAGAAAAATGATTAAACATTAATGACGAATCTTCGATCGACAATTCCAAAATTAATCGCACATAATTGATGACATTTACATGATTATCGGTCCGTCGGCCGACCATAGCCCACGCGATACATCTGCCAAGTCAAGCGCTGTCAATATTTGGTGACAATGTGACGGATGACAGGAAGAACCAATCAGCCCGAACCCGCCTGAAAGTCTCGCGGGAATAACGTTGAGTGATGAATGACGTCACAGCGCTTGTGCACGTGCGCGAATCATACACGTGCACGTGCATGACACGCCGACATAACAAACGGAAGACGATGACGCGCCATTATCATGACTGGATTTAGGGTTAAAGTTAGTGTTTGTGTAAGTAGGCGCTATTGCGGATGGGTTAGGATAGGTTTGAATATTTGTTTATTTGTGCTGATTTAAGATGGCAATCTTTTCACCTCTGTTTATCTTAAAAATTAAAACGACACAGGACTAGTTCGAATCGTTAAGCGGTGTAACACAACGTAGGTTTTGTAACGTTGCTAATGTTGGGCAGCGTTTTATCGTATAATATCACTTAAAATGCTGAATGTTATGGTATTTTCTTCGACGTTATTTGGTTTGAGTTTGTTGAGGATCTCAAACATCTTTATTTTAGTTGTTTTGGTGTATTTTCTTATGAGCTATTTGTCTCTCTGAAACATTCCTCTGGTCGTTGTTTAGTTGATTTAAGGTTAAGCCTTCTTGACACAAGACGATGCGTCGTTGTGTTGGCATGACGTTTATGTAACCAGACACCTGACCTTTCAGCAGACTCTTTGAAGCGCGTGATGCATTTTGGCGGATTTAGAGGCCTTTTTGACTTGGACTTGTAGTTATTCTTACTAATCTTATGCTTTATAAATCACAATCATAACCAAGAAATATTGTGCCACAAAATGTCAAGAATATTTGTATATTTAGAACGATAATAAAAGGTATGCATGTATGTGTGTATGTATGTATGCGTGTGTATATGTACACAAGGTATATAAAGTTATTAGTTATTAGTCAAAAGAAGCTATTAAAAATAACGTACAAACAAACTAGGTGGAAGGTATATAAGTGTATGATGAAGTCACACAATTATATAGAGGCAGTTAATACAGCTACGACTGAGATTAGAAAATCTAAAATTAGCATATAAAATAAAAATAACAGCAATAGTTTTTATGCAATCGTTCGCGATAAGGTTGGACCATTAATATGCATAAATGGAGACGTAATATCAGAAGAGTTTTAATAGTGGAAAACCGAAATGGGTATTTCAGTTCAGAAAGGGTATTAGTTCATTACTAGTATTAGTTCATTGCTAAATTTCAGGAGGCTTCATACTATTTAGGGCTGTTAATTGTAACTGCACACATGGTAGCTAAGAAAATAAAGGCAACGAAGAATAATAAATCATCTTTGTTTGATGGAATTCCGCCAAAACTAGTGTTCTTACTTTATTACCTACTTACCGTAAACTAAGTCAGAAAATTACAGACCAGTAATTTGTAGATTATTAGAAATGTTAATTAAAGACCATATGATACACTTCCTTGGTAAGCATAGATTAATAAGTCCCTCTCAACATGGATTCCTAAAAGCGAGGTCATGCTTAACAATTATGTTATGTGTTTTAGAAGACATTACCAGATGGGTAGATGAGGGATCAAATTTTCAGAAGTGCCACATCAAAGACTACTACTTAACTTAAACGACACCTACATACAATTGTTATCACCGTTATGCCCGTTTCTGCTATCGTTACGTGATCTACGTCAAACGTCCACCGAACGCTTCGTCAAACTGGCAGTTGTACGTTACTTCTGGAGCGTGAAATTGTCATTGCCACTGCATTACCAAAACTTGACTGGATAGTGCAAGGAGTCATAAGGTCGCCTTTTGTCCCGTGCAACTCTAGCTAGTAAAATAGAAAATGGGAGATATTGTTCTAAGTACTACCATCAAAGAGGAATAACAATACTTGCTGATTTGAAAGTTTCAGAGCAGTGCAGTTTGAAAGGTAATCAAATTGTTTGGTTAATTAGGAGAAAGAACATATAATGAAAACGATGTAATTACACTTCTGTATAAAGCAATAGGTAGGCCTTATTTAGAATACTACACATCAGCACTGACAGATCTTAGTTATTAAAAACGCCTAAAAGAATGTGGATTAACTACCCTAGAAAAAAGGAGGTTAAAAGGAGTTCAAATTGAAGTGTTGAAAATATTGTCCATATTCAGTTTGCAACGTTTCCGTGTTTGTCCATACATCTTTTTTTCTCCAGTTAATCGTCCGTCTGATGTATTTATTTATCAGTCAGTCTGTATCCATCAGCCATTGTCTATCCATCAGTCAGTGTCGTTTCTAGAAGAATGTCCTGATCGGTCTGTGTTAGCAGTAGTTGGCCAATGAGCGAGGATGCAGATTTACATCGTGGTCAATATGTGAGTGACTTTAAAGGAAGGCCACGTTCACGACGAGCTGTCTGACAAAGCTCAAAGGAAGATTGATTTTTTACTACTAACGACCACCTACGTCATCGCGTGTCTCTCGAATACGAGAACCATCCACTCTACCGGCAATATGTGTGTGCGTGCGTGTGTGTGTTTGTGTGTGTGTGCGAGTGTGCGAGCGTGTGCGTGTGCCTGCGCACGCACGCACGCACGCACGCACGCACGCACGCACGCACGCACACACACACACACACACACACACACACACAATATGCCTGATCGTAGTGTTGGCAGTCATCTGTATACAGTGTGGTCCAGTATTTCCTCAGGAGTGGAGTTAGTTTTGGAGGGACCCTCGGGTAGCGCGGGATGACTTTGAAACACATTGCCTCAATTATTGTCAGCCTTTTGATAGCCGCCGTTCTAGTCGATTCACGATGTTCGTGTTCTGCCTGTGCCTTTTGTCAATAAATTGTAGTAAATTTCCATTTCCACAACGCCGAAAAAATTATTAGATTTCCATTAATTAATAATTCCAAATAATACTCTGTTCTACCGGCTTGCCTCGATTATGCACATTATGCACGTGACGTCAATGATGATAAGGAAGTGCTACGAGACTGGAATTTTCCATTCATTTGCCGAACTGTTGACAGAGATAGCAGTTGTTTAGATTGAGCGTCAGAATAGTTTATTGTGCGGCATTTTATTGTAATGCAAACAATAGTAAGAATAAAGTAACATGTAGCTGATTTAAGTTCCCTACGCAGCCAACTTTGTTTAAAATTTCAAATAATATATAATATAATACACAAAAACTGTAATATTATATACAGTTGAATAACTTAAATAAATTAAATTACAATTATCATAATACCATACGTTTCAACTTATCAGGGGATATTCTCCCCAGATTTTTTATTAAATCAAATAAAGAGCGATGACAATGATGAGCAAATATTATATTGTGAATACAACGCAGCTTTGATCTATACAGTGTTTTTCGTCAGATCATTTTGAAATGTGAAGCATGGTCTTTTATTCACACCTGCTCACTGTAGAAAACAGACAAAGCATTGTACTTCAACAGTATCTAGTTAAACTTAGCATCCCTTTGATGACAAGTAGTGGAATAACAAACCTTTAAAATGAAGGTTAATCAATTACTAACTAGAACTCAGTAGAGCTTGCGTGTCACATCAGTCACCGAAATCACCAAGCCCAGATAGCATGGCACTTGGGCCGAATTCTCCGAGAGCCCACATCACCACTACCCATCAGCCCTACTCTTGCTACTGCGATGTTTACTTTCTGACTTAACCATGACAACGACCAGCTAGAGCCGTCACACTTCTCCTAATATATTTACCATACATACACACGTCACGTGGTCAAAAAATTACTCTTACTTCCATGTAAATATACCAAATTACAAAAACAAAAGCTAGCTATATCTTCTACGCCTAGCTCCGCGAAGCTAAGCATAGGAGATGACAGGTTTTTGTTTATTTTGATCTTTATATGGAAGTAAGAGTAATGTTTGACCACGTCACACGTGTAGGCGTGTGACACTTGTAGGCGTGTGACACGTGTAGGCGTGTGGTAGATATACGAGGAGAAGCTTGGCAGCTCTATGTGGTCGTTGTCGTGGTTCGGTCTGAAAGTAAATAAGCTCGAAGTAAAAGGCTCCTGGCGTCGCTAAACTGTTACGAACGAGCCGAATTCGAAGATGATTATGTGGTATCACTTGCCGCTAGCGGTTCGAAATCGTGCATTACTCTTTTTATTTTGGAAAATTGTACATCGCGATCACTCGCTATAGTAACGCAAGTGGTACTACACTGAAGCATTGCATAGAAATCACCGATATCATCATTGACGTAACAAAACCACGTGATTGCTCATCTAATTTTACGCGCCCTTTGCGAGTTTGACGCATTAAACATCTAATTATACCTATGAATAAATGTTTCCTATTGTTTTTCTTGACATATAGTAAATACAATATTAAACTGTGTGTACACACAGAAAAAGCATTTTAGTTAGTGCCTTGTCGTCACTCCCTTTAATGCCACGCCGCATGATATTGTTTGTTAGACTGCGTTTCCACTGTTTACATGGTCTAGCAGCCATGATAGGAAAGAGTACGAAAGAACTGTAACAAGAACTGTGAACATGGAAAATAGCATACGCCTATTCCTGCAACATGATGATGATGATGAAACGTCTCTGCTGGATGTGAAAATAAAACTGCTTTCAACTTGAATTTTGCCACGCACAATTATACTCAGGAGAGTGCGTATAGGGCCTACTCGACTACATACTGTTAACATTATGTATTTGGAGTGTTCATCTTGCACACACAGTATCTAAGCTCCGGTCTCCTTCCGGAGTGGACATCGATGCGTGAGTAGATTAAGGGGCCGTATGATTGAGTCAATTAGGCGTTCTCTTGTATTCGGAATTCTTTCATTTGGCATCACGCGTCCATGGAAACTGCAGCTCAGACCCGAATCTGCCGCACATCGACTGCTTCTTTTCTATCGGCTGTCAACGAGTGACCGACTTGACATCAGGAAAACGAAATAGCGCGCGCTTCTAGGAATTTAGTTCATATATAGGCTCGCGTCAATCACATATAATTCGGCGGTGGGACTGCGCACAATTAGTTCTGGCTTTTATTTTTAAATCCTCTGACGCACCATATGTCGTTCGTCAGCGCCAACAATGACCGCTCCAACCCGGCCAAGCCATTGTCGGTTTTTTTGGGGGGATCGAGTGTAATCAATTCCTGGTAAGAGGCATAACTTTTTTCACTGAGGCATTTTGAGATATTAGATCTACGGTTAAAATGGCATTTTTTTCGATCAGTAGACCAGCTATTTCCACCTTGATTGCGTTAATTGTTTCATGATTACTATGTTATAATATATTATTGAGTGTAATATATATATATATATATATATATATATATATATATATATATATATATATATATATATATATATATATATATATATATATATATATATATATATATATATATATATATATATAAATATATATATATATATATACACACGCACGCACGCACGCACGCACACACACACACACGACACAGCATGTCGCGTCAGAAGGAATTACTCGTCACAACGACACAACGCAAACAGACGGGACAAACGCAATAAACATCTCAATAATGATGACACGTCTGTTTCTATAACAAGGTTTAGTTAGCAGTATTCCCATGACATGAATAATTCCTCATATTAACATTGCTGGGCTGTGCGGAGGCGGTGCACCGGTCTATTGTCCCTGGCGCTTGCGGCGCACCGCAACGCCCAACGCACTACTGGAACACCTGCCAGTCGCTGTACAACTATACCAGGAGTGGCACAGGTCCTCGTGTCATTCCACGTAAAGGCGATAATGCAGTGATCTGCTGAATAGTAACTCCCGGTTTGACACTCGGTTGGAAATCCAACATGTTGCCACAGAAATGACGTCGTTATAGTTTGTAGAACCGTGCGTTGACCCTTCGCGCCATCTTGCGTGGCGCCGTTCTATCCGGTACCGCCGTATTTGCCATACCGGGTGTTGATTTTTCCAAAGTATTACGTCGAGCAAACAGCGTTCACTGGACGTTCCTGTAAAGTCCCCTCCTGGGTATTGGTCCGGAAACATGTTCAGTTTCATGAAATATGGACCCACTCCATTTCCATCAAGTTTAAACACAGTAGTTCGGCAGCCGAGTGAGGTAACTTCTTTTCACCAGATAAAGATTTTTGTATAAAGATTATTTTTTAAACAATGAAAAACAATTAAGATGGCAGCCATATAAATACAAACCAAGTTTGCCTCCACGGAAACATGATAATCAACTTATTCTTATAGATACGCAACAAAATAAGACACCAAAGTGATTAAGATTAATGATCTAAAATATAAGGAATTCGATGCCACCATTATTAGTTTGTAAAGAATGCAACATGGCGGCCTCGTATGTGCTGAAATGGTTATCGAATAAAAAAAACGACTAATTTGGGATAATGGGAACTTATTTATCCTCTTCGTGCCGTGTGGCATATAAGTCTCGCACAAGATCTCGCCATACCCCTCTGTCTTGGGCTCTCCTAGCTGCTGTGCCCCGTATCCACCCAACAGCCTTCAGTTCTTCTTCCATTGTTCGTCACCACGATGTGTTCGGCCTGGCTCACATGGAAAATAAAAGAGTAGAACGGGTTGCTTTTACCATACGTAAAGTGGTTTCACGTCACATTTCAAGTCTTATTTCAGTCATGTGCACATTAACAATACTTCACTGCTCAATCCGACAACGATTATCGACATTAAACGATTCGTATATTGGCAGTTAATTTCTGCACACTTCAATAAATCATCTGTTTGTTGCAGGGCAGCACAAAACAATCACGAAATGTTTAGTAAAAAGTGAGTTAGTGTGTCACTGGCGAAACAATTTGTCTAACGTAGATTCGCTAGACAGAACGTTCCGGAATACGTCGTTGCACGGAAATGGCAAGTCGCATAGCTACAACCAAATGTGTCCGACCTAGACAGAAGGAAAGGGTTTGTGATGTGAGTGTTTGATTCCAGCGACGGCTGGGCCGTGCGTCCGGACGTGGTGAACGGCTTGGAACAGGAGGCGGCCGGGGGCATCTCCATCAAGCTGTACTCCCCGCCCATCGTAGGCTTCGACCGCTACTACTTCTCGCTCCGCCCCAAAACGAACACTCACAACCCCTGGTTCCGGGAGTTCTGGCAGCAGAAGTTCAAGTGTTATATCGACGGTCCGGACAAAGACAGAAGCTTCAAGAATCCGTGCACAGGTGATGTGTGGGTTGCTTAAGTAGGCGGCTAGGCGGCTAGGCGTCATTATTACGTCTCATCTAAAACTTCTTTCGCAAGAACCCACTTTGAATGTATGACCATTGACCGCATGATAAACTGTTATGTCAGTTATTCTTTAACGATGCGAGACCAACAAGTTAATTATACAAACATATCTCATTAATTAACGTGGCTTGTTTCTGAGTTCCAGATTTATTATGCTAAACAGTCCCATCCAAAATATTTACAATTTGTTTATGCTATATTATAATAATATAGTCCTTGTATTTTAGCTAAATCGCAGACAAAATCAAATGCATTGCTACCACTATCTGATGTATCGAAAAAGACATGTTATTTTGCAAACCTAACTAATAAAACTAAGCAATGACAGTATATGTAATAGACACCGCAGCACAACAATTGCACAAGCAGTGATTAAGCCATAATAAGTAAACATATATGTAAATAAAGACTAAATGAACATGTTAGTCCGTAGTAAGCCGTGTTCGCCAGAGAGTGAATAGAATGACCTGAGTATGCGTAGGCATGTTCTGTCTGTCGTGCGAGCAACCTTGGAAGAGACAAACCAAATTCTCTACGTCTCTTTCGGCAGAACGAGATTCCAAATTAACGAAGCGTGTTGAATTGAAATACCTGGAACTGACATGCAGCAGAGCAGAAAATGCTGCCGCCTGTTGCGTGTGACTGACTGATTCTACTCTGTGTGTTTCAGCTTGCTGCAAATATACCCAATTCAGAAATTTAGACCTAACTAACGGACACGGTCTCTGGTTGCTATCAGCAACAGACTTACTGGTGCATTATTATATATAGGCAGCATAGGCATAGTGCTCTTCGTAGAGTGCCGGGTGTTTACGAATGTGTGCAGTTGTTAAAAGCAAACCCTCTTTACAAATAAGAATAACACACGAACGACACATTTGTTCTTGTAGCTTTGCTAAAATTAAAGGAATAACTTATTAGTGTCTGGTTGAAACTATTCAAAACAACAATTTTATTAATTGCGTTTGTGTCACACATATCAGACATTAAGGTGACAGTTATACATCTTATCAACCACGATATCTATTTATAAACTAGTTTTTTCAAAATATCGATTAATATTCAACAAACTCTAGAGTTTAATTATGTTAGCAACTGTTCTAGAATATGTTTCTAGTAATTAACTGTGTAAGCCGATCATCCGTTGACATACGAATGAATTATTAGTTTAACGGACTGTCATCTGTGTGCAGGCGAGGAAGACCTGTCGAAAGACTACGTGCAGGACGCCAAACTCGGCTTCGTCGTCAACGCCATCTACTCAATGGCATACGCACTAGACAAGATGCAGCGCCACCTGTGTGCTGGCCAGAAGGGACTCTGTCCGGACATGATGCCGCTCAACGGGACGCTCTTCCTCGAGTATCTGCTCAACGTATCTTTCTCCAGCTACAGCGGCGACGTGATTGTCTTTAACCGCAACGGCGATCCACCCGGCAGGTAGGCAGTGTCTGCGGTGCCACCCGGCAGGTAGGCATTCTCCAAAGTCCCACCATGCAGGTAGGTAGTGTCCGCGGTCTCAACCGGCAGATTTAGGAAGGGTCCGCGTCCCACCCGGCAGATAGAGAGTGTCCACGTTCCCGCACGGCAGGTAGACAGTGTCCACGTTCCCGCACGGCAGGTAGACAGTGTCCACGTTCCCATCCGGCAGGTAGACAGTGTCCACGTTCCCACCCGGCAGATAGACAGTGTCCACGTTCCCGCACGGTAGATAGACAGTGTCCACATTCCCGCACGGCAGGTAGACAGTGTCCACGTTCCCGCACGGCAGGTAGACAGTGTCCCCGTTCCCACCGGCCGATAAACAGTTTCCACGTTCCCACCCGGCAGATAGACAGTGTTCACGTTCCCGCACGGCAGATAGACAGTGTCCATGTTCCCGCACGGCAGGTAGACAGTGTCCCCGTTCCCACCGGCCGATAAACAGTTTCCACGTTCCCACCCGGCAGATAGACAGTGTTCACGTTCCCGCACGGCAGATAGACAGTGTCCATGTTCCCGCACGGCAGGTAGACAGTGTCCCCGTTCCCACCGGCCGATAAACAGTTTCCACGTTCCCACCCGGCAGATAGACAGTGTTCACGTTCCCGCACGGCAGATAGACAGTGTCCACGTTCCCGCACGGCAGGTAGACAGTGTCCCCGTTCCCACCGGCCGATAAACAGTTTCCACGTTCCCACCCGGCAGATAGACAGTGTTCACGTTCCCGCACGGCAGATAGACAGTGTCCATGTTCCCGCACGGTAGGTAGACAGTGTCCACGTTCCCACCCGGCAGATAGACAGTGTTCACGTTCCCGCACGGCAGATAGACAGTGTCCATGTTCCCGCACGGCAGGTAGACAGTGTCCACATTCCCACCCGGCAGATAGACAGTGTCCACGTTCCCGCACGGCAGGTAGACAGTGTTCACGTTCCCACCCGGCAGATAGACAGTGTCCACGTTCCCGCACGGCAGATAGACAGTGTCCACATTCCCACCCGGCAGATAGACAGTGTCCACGTTCCCGCACGGCAGGTAGACAGTGGCCACGTTCCCACCCGTCAGATAGACAGTGTCCATGTTCCCGCACGACAGGAAGGCAAGGTCCACGTTCCCTTTCAGCAGGTATAAGCTATATCCGCGTTCCCTCCCGACAGGCATAGGATGTTTCCGCCTTCTCACCCGGCAGGTATAGGCAGTATCCACTTTCCCATCTGGCAGGGATACGCAATGTTCCTCGATCCCACCCGGCATAGCTTACTTAATCCTCTTGGCCCCTTCAGGAGCATATGGCGTTAACCATATTTCTCCACCTCACTCTCTTCTGGGCTAGAGCTTTAGCCTCTTGTCAGGTGACCCCCACTTTATCAATATCTTGTAGTGTGGAGCGTCTCCAGTTGATTGTTGGCCTTCCTTGTCTTCTCTTTCCTTGTGGGTTAAAGTCCAGTGCTTGTTTGGTTGTATTTGTTGGATCTTTTCTGAGTGTGTGGCCAATCCAGCTTCATTTTCTCCTCTTGATTGTGGTGCTTATTTCTTCCTGTTTGGTTTTCTTCCAGAGCTCTTTATTTGATATTTTGTTAGGCCACCATACCTTAAGGATGTATCGGAGGCGACTGTTGATGAAGACTTGGAGTATGTTGTTGAGAGACTGAGTAGTTTTCCACGTTTCACAGCCATAGAGAAGAACTGGTTTAATGTTGGTGTTGAAAATGCGGATCTTGGTGTTTATGGATAGTTGGGAAGAGAGCCATACAGGGCGTAGGGTTCTGAAGGCATGGCGAGCTTTATTGGTGCGATGCTCCACATCTTTGTCAGCTCCACCATAGGTAGACAGGGTCTACGTTCCCACCCTACAGGTACACAGTGTCCACAGTCCCACCCTACAGGTAGACAGTGTCCACAGTCCCACCCTACAGGTAGGCAGTGTCCTCGATCCCACCCAGCAGATTTAGGCAGGATCCACTTTCCCACCCGGCACGTAGGCAGGGTTCACGTTCCTACCCGGCACGTAGGCAGGGTCCACGTTCCCACCCCGCATGTAGGCAGTATCCACGGTCCCACCGGGCAGGTATTGTCTGTGTCTGCCTTACAGACGTGGATACACTTTCTAATTTATGGATTTGGTATATAAATATGTTCTAACACGCTACAACAAAGCCGGATGCAGTTGCAGTTGTTGTAGTATGACTGATGCAGTTGTTGTAGTATGACTGATGTAGTTGTTGTAGTATGACTGATGTAGTTGTTGTAGTATGACTGATGTAGTTGTTGTAGTATGACTGATGCAGTTGTTGTAGTATGACTGATGCAGTTGTTGTAGTATGACTGATGTAGTTGTTGTAGTATGACTGATGTAGTTGTTGTAGTATAACTGATGTAGTTGTTGTAGTATGACTGATGCAGTTGTTGTAGTATGACTGATGCAGTTGTTGTAGTATGACTGATGTAGTTGTTGTAGTATGACTGATGTAGTTGTTGTAGTATAACTGATGTAGTTGTTGTAGTATGACTGATGTAGTTGTTGTAGTATGACTGATGTAGTTGTTGTAGTATGACTGATGCAGTTGTTGTAATATTCCCAGTTAATGCTGCACGCCCAAATGTGTGCATTCCTTCTAACCACATAAAGGCTTTCCATTAATTTCAACTACAGGGTCATAAATTATGTATCATTATTACAGATACGACATCATGAATTTCCAGAAGTTGTTCTCGGACAACGGTTCTGTGTATTACGACTACGTACGAATAGGCGGCTGGAAACAGGGCAACCTGACAATGGACGACAGCAAGATTTACTGGCCGAGCCATGCAGCCGCGTCATGGGCGCCGATGGTGGAGTCGGTGTGCAGCAAGCCGTGTCCCAAGGGACAAGTGAAGGTTGGTGGTTGCTACCGCTATTAGGCGTGGTTGATAACTTCATCGCTACGCATCGCCACTACGCTGCAGAACGCGCACACCTAGTGAATTTGTTCGAGCATTAGTGGTTCGGATAAGTGAGTAAAGTATGTAACACTGCATTATGTCTTTCAATCGATGTCATTGAACAGACGCCGACCGCTCACGTGTCAACACAGTTACTGGTACGCTGAACACACTGTCAGCATTAAAACATTTCACCTGGATGGATTCGAAATTGTTTTGTTTACTTTTAATGTGTTATGAACTGTTACGGAAAATCGTTGGACACATTTTCAAGGGACCATGAAACAATATGATGGCCACCAGTCGCAAGGGTGATTGTGTTCTCTTCGCAGAAAATATCATTGCACTGCGGGTGGGCGTACGCTCGCTACAGTTGTTTGTTGCGGGGTCCGCGCGAGTCAGGTCTGCGCGTGGCTCGTTGGGTACAATCATTCTTGTTCGAGACAATCGGTTTAGAAAAACCACATCTGTTTTTTTGCCGACTGTAAAGGAGTAATGTTAGATGTGTGTGATGCGACAGCGTACAAGCATTCTGTTTTCTCACCACAAGTGTTTGATGATGTGAAACCTTTCGACACAATACGTGTGCGCTCAAGGCGCTCGATGGACAAAATCTCCCTCAATTCTCCACCGAGTCACGGGCCTGCTGCAGCTGGGACTAGATTGCGACGACAGTGATGAAGAAAAAAGCGGTAACGCGTTTATACGGACTACACTCCGCATATCGGAATAATAAGCAATGCAAATACCTTTAGGATCTGTTGCAATGAATGTTAAACGTGAACGGCGGCACCGTTGGTGTTTCATTCATGCAACAGTGTCCAGCTTAGGAGCGTAATAACCACGGTTGACGCAACGAGAAGAATATGATCATTGTATAAACGATCTGTAATTGAGGCATAAACCGCTGTACTAGTGGTTGGTGTAGGATGCAGTATTTGTATTTTAAATGAGATGTGATCCGCTGAACCCATCTCAAGTGGTTGGCATAGACGTATGCGTAAAGTAATTGAGGCATAAAATCTAAAACATCTTGGATTTCGCCATGCCGTTATAGACCACTAGCTGAATTACACGGCGTTACACAGGGAGAAAAGGTAGCCACACGTGTTTTCTAGTTAAAGCCGCATGTACGGATATATATAATCTAACTATAATAGAACTAGCGTATGTATGTTATGAGACTCATCTTAGACGCTTAACACCTCGGGCGTAAAACTTTCAAGGCTTCGTCGACGACCCCAAGAAGCAGTCGCAACGTTTTTATGTATTTGAAACTCCACTTGGGTTAGGGACTCCATCGGCACCACTATGTGTGGTGGCACATTACGCCACAGGATATAACAGTGGCTCCACACGGTGGACTGGGCACCAATAGCCAAACTCGTCACCGCTTCACACTCTATCCATAACACCTCCATGAGATACAGACCAACTGCAATAACTTGAAAGGTATCCAAAATTGCTAAATGCTTCCAGCGACAGATATATAGGCGTCATTGTTATATTTACAATTACACAGAGAAAATGCCAAACAATTCCACCATTGCAACTTCCGCTACAACCTTCTGAAACGTTGACCCTCCTCCCAATACGAAAAATGTACGAAACCAATGGGCAACGAGCACGCACGCGCAAAGTGTCAGCCCTGCACATGCGAAACTGACAGAACTATGAGGGTAAAAAGAAACACAGAAAGAACGACAGGAACAAACTGTGCTTAATAATATAAACAATATTTTGATTTGGACTATCTTTTCTACTACATATGTCAAGGATTAGTCTTTCCGGAAAGTTATGCCTGTTCAACTTCTTCTCCTTTGACAAAATGGCTTCCATAAAAGTGAGTAAACGAAGGCTGATCTTTCATCCTTGACACAATTAGTTCCCTGCATTTGGCTGTACCGAACTGCACATTCAACGTGACTGCCCACTTTTATACCTGCAGGAGATTGTTAAGTGTGCCAGCCGTACTGCTTTAGCAACACTATTTAACAAGATTGCCATCCAAAGCAAAGGCCCAGATGGCAAGTGGACAAGGAAGTAATTAGCTTATCGAGCGTCCAACAAGTTTCATCTATGTGTAACCCGCCCTCCTGAGATATGTGTCAACCTTGTTTTTAAACATATTCACGCTGATAGCAGTCATAGAATGTATAGATAATTTATTCCATTCATCTATTGCCCTCTGTGAGAACGAGTACTTCCTGATGCCCAAGCTACACTGATCTTTTACTAATGTTACTTCATGTCCTCTAGTTCTACTAGCTTTCCTGAGTGAGAGAAAACTATTTATATCAATATGTTCATGCCTATTCAATATCTTAAAAACTTCAGTCTGATCTCCTCTTAACCTCCTTGTCTCTAGAGTTGTTAAACCACATTCTGTCAGGCGATCTTCTTAACTAAGGTCTCTCAGTTCTGGAACAATTTTAGTTGCTCTCCTCTGTATGCATTCAAATGTATCTATATCCTTCTTACGATATGGTCTCCACACTTGTATACAGTATTCTAAATGAGGCCTAACTATTGCTTTATACAGAGGTGTAATTAGCTTGTTTGATTACCCTTTGAAGCTACCACACTGCTCTGAAACTTTCATATCATCACTTATTGTTACGCCTAGGTCATTTCTTTTTACAGTAGTACATAGAACAGTATCTTCCATTTTATACTTTACATCCAAGTTCCCGTGTCCTGTATGTAGGCATTTACATTTCCCAAAATTTAATAACATCTGCCATTTTTCAGACCATTTAACTAATTTGTCTTGATCGTTTTGTAAATGTTGTTTATCACCTTTCTAAATACTTTTGTGTCATCCGCAAATTTCAGTACGTTGCTTATTATATTGTCGTCAAGTCATTGATATATATTAAGAATAATAAAGGTCCTAATACTGATCCTTGTGGTACCCCACTAAAAAATTATTTCAGTTTGAAACCTCTTCTACTACTACACGCTTTCTTCTGTCAGTCAGCCATTGTTCAATCCAGTCAACTATGCCGTCCCCGATACCATGGGATTTTAATTTAAGTATTAATTTTTATGTGGCACTTTGCCAAAAGCTTTCTGAAAATCTAAGTAAATAATATCTACAGGTGATCCCTTGTCTATCCATTTAGTGATTTCTTCCAAAAAACAATTGGTAAGCATGACCTCACTTTTATGAATCCATGTTGACATGGATTTAATAATTTATGTCTGACAAGGAAGTCCATCACATGGTCTTTAATTAACCTTTCTAATAATTTACAAATCACTCATGTTAAATTCACTGGTCTGTAATTATCTTACTTATCTGCTGAACCGTTTTTAAATAATGGTATGATATTTGCTTTCCATTCAAAAGGAACCACTCTTTTAATGACAAATTGGACATTCTTGCAAATGGTACACTAACTTGTTTTACTGTTTCCATTGGTAGTATTAGAGGAATTCCATCCACTCCAAGTGATCCTTCATTGCCTTTATTTTCTTAGCTACCATTTCTGGAGTTACAATTAACTGCCCTAAATAGTCCAATTTAGGCTCCTAAAATGTTGCATCTGGAACTGGTAATGAACTAATATCCTCTCTGGTAAACACTGAACTGAAGTATCCATTTAGGTCTTTCGCCATTAAAAAACCTTGTGATATTATATTTCCAGCACTGTCTTCTAGTGTTCCAACCTTGTCTCGTACGTTTTGTTTATTCCTGACTGACATAAAAACTCTTGCTGTCATTTTCTATGTTACATTCTAATTTTTTCTCATAGCTTCTTTTAGATTGTCTAATTTCAGTCATGACTACATTAAGTGCCTCTTTGTATCTTGTGTAGTCTTCGTCGTTTCTGGTACGCCTATAAACCCTCCACATAGTTTGCATGTACACTTTTTTCTAGCTTCTTTAAACAAGTGTTTCTTTTAGACCATTTTCCCTGTTTTTTCAAGGGAACGAATTGATCAATGATACTTTAAATTTCATATTTTAGAATGTTCAGTTGCTGTCTTATTCATCAGCATCTTGTTCCAATCTAGCTTTGCTAAGTATTTTCTCATATATTTATATTTACCTTTGTGGAAGTTTCTCCTGTATGTTTTTTATTTTTACTTTCTGATTTTACTTTGATTTCAAAATGTATTTGATTATGATCACTGTTAGCCAATGTATGGCTCATGTATTTTGACATTGTCCACTAATTCGTTTTGTGAAGACTAAACTGTATATAATACGTTCTCTCCCCTGATTGGTTTTAGCACGTTTTGTGTTGTCCTCTTCATTTATGTTTGGACTTCGGTAAACTAATACAATAGTTAATGTTGAATTTCCTGTAACTATATTGCACCAAACAACTGCAT
The DNA here is from genome assembly GCA_033239005.1 of Lamellibrachia satsuma. NCBI lineage: Eukaryota > Metazoa > Annelida > Polychaeta > Sabellida > Siboglinidae > Lamellibrachia > Lamellibrachia satsuma. Next base: position 15,892,562 of record BSQZ01000002.1, on the reverse strand, counting down.
CGCAATCTGCTTCCCTTTCTAATTTTATTTTGTAAGCCTGAATACATTCTTTAATATATAAAATTACTCCCCCTCCCCCTCTTCCTATTCGATCTAGTCCTAAACGTTAACACTGCTGTGTCTATCATTGCTGGTGCTGAAAACTGACGAGTCGTTACCATCGAACATGACACGGTTCTGGGGTTTGTCCGGCATGTTATCTCTGAAGATAACAGGGGTCCAACAATAGATCCTCATAGGACTGCTGTATTGATGAACTGGTCGCTAGATGATGACTTTCATAATTCTGCCCGACACACCTTTAGCCATTATTGCAGCTTTTTTAGTATGCCGTTTAACTACAAACTGGCTATCAAACTCCTATGCTCAAAACAAATCAGGCAGACCACTCTTCTTTTGTGGTCAATGTCAGTGTGCTGCCGATGTGTGATATGTTTTCCATTGATTGTAGAATGGCTTCCTCGGAATACAAACTCTTTTTTCAGGTGGATGGCAGTCACTAATTGTAGTGTACAGCATTTACAGCAACGGAAAACGCCTGCATCTGCGTATGTGCTTGCAGGGGTCATTATACATAATTATTACTTTGACTTTGCGTCTACTAAGAATACGAGTAACTGAATTCGCTTGTTGACAGAAGATTCAACAAGGAGGCGTCCCATGCTGTTGGGTCTGTACGTCGTGTCAGGACCACGAGTTCATGCTGGACAACGCGACGTGCAAGGCGTGTCCTCTTGGCTGGTGGCCCAATAAAGATCTAACAGGTAAAACGTGCATTGCTGGAGGTGAAACATAAGAGAAAAATAACAATAATACTTTTACTATTATCCAGCAAGTATGTTTGTATGTTATTCTACTCCTCCTAAGCGTGTTGTACATCGGACGCCAAACTATCAGTTGTTCATCTACGAACCCACGGTCGGGTCGTCACAGTTCGAAATTCTCCCCGTTATTACCCTTTTTATGAACAATCGAATTACCCTTTGTAGTTATTACGTACAATTGTCCCGCAATACGAGCAATTACGCACAATTGTTCATAAAGTCATGTGACTTTTGAACTATTGTTCGAAGTTACATAACACAATAGAAATGGGTTGCTAGACGTTACTACTAGAAACTACCAAGATATTTACAGGCAGTACCAAGGCAATTCTGTAATAATGTTGTGTATCGTGAAATTGTGTAAATATTGTTATCGTGACACTCACTTCCGGAGGATGGGTATTTTTGCTAGTAACAGCAATAACGTACGTGACATGTAAGACGAGTCGCAATCGCGCCTTCTAGCGAATGCTCTTTGAATCAATTTAGTAGTTTGAAATGTTGTCTGACACAGTTGAGTACACTATTGTGTATAATTGCGAATCTAATAGACGATTTCTTTTTCAGCATGTCTCATGATTGACATTGAACACATCAAGTGGGGCGACAGAGAGGCTGTGGTTGCTATGGGTTTCGCATGCGTCGGCATCGTTGCTACGCTGTGGGTGGCGCTCGTGTTTGTCCGCCATAACAACACGGCAGTCGTGAAGGTACGCCCAATGCGCCATCTTTGAATTATTTACCTGCATTGTATAGCAAATAAATAATTTCGGACGTCATCACAAAACCGGTTGCATGCATAGTTTTCGATGTATAACTCTTTGTTGCTCAACGCAGCACAATCACGGACGTATTCGCCATTTTGTTACTCTTCTCTGTATCCCCAAAGTCCGGGGTGAGGCTGGCACCAATACAGGTCGTCGATTTTTCCTTCTCCTTAATCACTGATTCCGTTTCACTGTCTTCTCCATCACTTGCCGTCTGCCAATTAAAAATACGCTATTTCGCGTAGTATCCATTTGGCTTCTAAAAGAAAACATTAAATATACGACAAATAGCTCAATACTGTTTTACAGCTGTTATGCCTATGCAACATCATAGACGAGTTTTGCATAACATAGTTGTACATCTGATACACAGTGGCCCCAAACAGGACATTTTAAAGGGAATAACAACAACGCTTGCTTGAAATCATATTATATTACATCTTGTGGTATATTTCCATTTCCACAACAATTCATTAGAACTCCATTAATTAATAATTCCAAATAATACTCTGTTCTACCGGCCTGCCTCTGTTATGCATATTTTTCCCGCGTTTATTGGCAAGCTTCGACGTGTTGTTTAGAAGCGAGCGTCAGAATGGTTTATTTTGCGGCACTTTATTGTAATGCAAACATTGGTAAGAATAAAGTAACATGTAGTGTAGTTGTTTTAGTTCCCTACGGAGCCATAAAGCAAACGTCAAGCCGACGAAGCATAGCCAGCTTTGCCTTCGCTCGTTTCGAGAAAACTTGTTTCGATTGCGATCCTGACCAGAGAAGGTGGCAGCCATGGGTTATCTTAGCGCTCAAATCTCTTTCAAAGAGGATGATATGCCCGCATTATTCCCAGTAGATGAAGCTATGTTGATGCCACCAATCCGTAGAACACAGGCACCGACAGGGGCATCGACGAACATGGTCCACCTAGGATCGAAGCTAGCTGTCATCACGGATACAGGTGATGTCGTCTCACAGTTAATTCGGACAGCATTCGACCCGCGACTCTGGTAACTTCGGCCTCAGAGCACAACGGGTATATAGTGATCTAGGCCCAAACGATTGTGTAGCGAGCACATGAAGTTTAATGTGTGTCTTACTGTTAATAAAGCATATTATTTATTCTGTCATTTGTTAATTGATTTAATTCCACATTAACCTGAAATTGTTACTTTGTAACTGCTTTATAGTTTTCGCTTCCTTTCGCATAAAACATGGCGGTATGTTTTTTTTCTCCATTTTAACACGCAGTTAACGAGACGATCATTATAGCTTATACAATTAGTTGTATCCGTAACATTCATATCATATAATATATTACACCAACAACAATACTATTATATACAGTTGAATAATTTTAATAAATAAAATTACAATTATCATAATATCATACGTTTCAACTTATCAGGGGAAATTCTCCCCAGATTTTTTTATTAAATCAAATACAGAGCGATGACAATGATGAGCAAATATTGTATTCTTAATACAACGGGAATAACAAACACTTAAAATGAAGGCTAATCCATTATTAGCTAGAACTCAGTAGATCTTGCGTGCTACATCAGTCACCGAAATCACCAAGCCGAAAAACATGGCAGTTGGGCCGAATTCTCAGAGGGCCGAAATCACCACCACCTGTCCGCGCGACTCCTGCTATTGTGATGTGTACTTTTTGACTTAACCACGACAACGACCACCTAGAGCCGACACACTTCTAATATATTTACCATACATACACACGTCACGTGGTTAAAAATTACTCTTTCTTCCGTGTAATGATAACAAATTATAAAAACAAAAAAGTTAGCTATATCATCTACGCCTAGCTCCGCGAAGCTAAGCATAGGAGATGATATTTTTTTTTATTTTGATCTTTATATGGAAGTAAGAGTAATGTTTGATCATGTCACATTGTTTGATAATATATGAGGAGACGTTTGGCAGCTCAATGCGGTCGTTTTCAGAAAGAAAAAACGTTCGGAGTCAAACGCTACTGGCATCGCTGAACTGTTCCGAAAGAGCCGAATTCGAAGATGATTCTGCGTTATAATTTGCTGCTAGCGTTTCGAAATTGTTACATTATACTTTTTATTCTGGAACATTGACATCACCATCACTCGCCATAGTAACGCGAGTGAAATTATATTGAAGCATTGCATAGAAATCACTGACTGAATGTAAACCCATATCATCATTGACGTCACAAAACCACGTGATCGCTCATCTCATTAACTTCGAATTTTACTCGCGCTTTGCGAGTTAGACGCATTAAACATCTAATTTGACCTGTTATATTATTTTTTCCTGATATTTTTTTGGCATGTAGTACATACACTATTAAACGGTACTCACCGAAAAAGCATTTTAGCTAGTGCCTTGTTGTTATTCCCTTTAACAAGCGAACGATACGACAAAACACAACACTGATAATGCTTGTTATTTATTTTACCCGTCCTTGTCACTGGTACATCATCTAGTAGAAATGACCATCAGTTGGTGCCTTCTTTCGCAGGCGTCCACCCGGGAGCTCAGTTACATCATCCTGCTCGGCATCGCCATCTCCTACTGCACGACCTTCCCGCTGGTGGCGAAGCCCTCCCTCCTCACGTGTTACCTGGCCCGTATCCTTCCCGGTTTCTCCTTCTCACTCATCTACGGCGCCCTCGTCACGAAGACCAACCGCATCGCGCGCATCCTGGCGGGAAGCAAGAAGAAGATCATTACGCGCAAGCCACGCTTCATGAGCGCCTCTGCCCAGGTGGTCATCACGTGCATTATCATTGGCATAGAGTGTGCCATTATCACCGTGATGCTGATCCTTGAGCCGGCAGACTCGAAGCTCATTTATCCGAAGAAGACGCGCGTCAAGGTCCGTGTGCGCGACGCATTTTGTTTGGGTACAAGAATGTAATACCTGGGTCCATTAGCTCGAATTTCGGTTTCGGATTGTAGGGGTTACGATGATTGGTGAGAGAGCTGCAATAATATATTTGAACTGTAATTGTAAAATGTAATCCTCGTTGAAGTGTAGGCCCTGCGTTTGAATTTCACGTATCTCTGTAAATAACTATACATATCTTATAGTATTCTTCAAGAAACGTTCAAACTGGGCTCGAACAGTGCTTTTTGTGCTCTCCAACTTCTTTCCAGTAATTCTTCTAAAGGTTTTGTATATCGTTTGTTGCCTATGCAACACATGATTTATGCTCGTTTTATATACAGTTAGACAGAATAAGATAAATGCCTGTGTCTCAGTGTAATCCGTCTATGTGTGGTATTCCTGTTTGACAACATGTTTATGACTAGGCACCCGGTTCCAACAAAGAGAGACAACTGGCTTGATTTACGACAGTGCCCCGGTTTTGACGGACCTCAATTCAGTCAATATAATAAATAATTGTAATTGTTTCACGATTCTCTGGTCTTCCCGAAACATTTATCCGTGGACATTGCCTTATATCGTGTTTCCCATATGTTGACAGTTGACTCATATCATGTTTCCCATATGTTGACAGTTGACTTGCAACGCGACAACGCTCGGGATCCTGGTGCCGCTCGGCTTCGACATCTTCCTCATCGTTATGTGCACACTGTATGCGATCAAGACCCGCAACCTGCCGGAGAACTTCAACGAGGCCAAATTCATCGGCTTTACCATGTACACGACGTGCATCGTGTGGTTGGCCTTCGTGCCCATCTACTTCGGCAGCGACAACAAGGTAGTCATCACACAGTGGCAACACGCACGCTTTTGACATTGCCTCAGTTGGGTAACACTGGTACGATATTAACGATAAAATGAACTGAGAACTTCGCTTGCGACACACACACGCACGCACGCACGCACGCACGCACGCACGCACACACACACACAAATATTTTTTTCATAATTTTCATTGCTAAACATTATAGTATTCGTGAGATTTCATCCCTTAGTCGTGAGACAGTAACATTTAACACAAAACCGTGAGTCTCACGACTTCTGCGTGAGAGTTGCCCGGTGAGCACCCACCATGATGCACATGTCCCATGCTGTAGGTGCTGACGATGTGTCTGGCGATCACACTGAGCGCGTCCGTCGCTCTCATCCTGCTCTTCTTCCGTAAGATCTACATCATCGTGTGCAAGCCGGAGAAGAACAACCGTAGCGCCTTCACGACCACTAAAGACGTGCGGTGTCACATCGGCTCGGCCGGCACCCGAGACAGCATGGAGAAGTACGTATCACTGATCGGCTCGCGGCTTCTCGTGCTCCTGGCACACAGTTGATATGTACAGGGTTTTATCTGTTACATAGCTAACCATTTTGTCAGAGGAAAGCTCGTCTTCTTCTTCCTCTTAATCTCTTGCGTGGTGCACGGGCCACATCACGAATTCTATTCCGCCCTCTAGACGATTTGTCTCTATATCTATCACTCTTCCGCTATTTTCTCCCACCACCTGCTGTTCACACCTGCCCTTCTAAGTCCCTCTTCACACTATCCCACCGTCGTAAATATGATATTTATCCTCTCCTTCTACCAAACTCTTCTGGTTTCCATGTTTTTTCTCTCTCAGTGCACAGCAGTAGTATATAGTGGAGCCTAGGAGCTCCCTAACTTGCTCTCTCTCTCTCTCTCTCTCTCTCTCTCTCTCGCATGCCCGCGCACACGCACGCATACACGCACACACGCATACACGCGCACACGCACGCACGCACGCACATTGGCACACACATGAAATATAATTAAGTGCAACTGACTATATAATCACATTAATCGCATTGCACTACCCTATAGGACTGAGAAGACGTTCGCGACAGCGGCCATGATGGTGTATCGTCAAAAGAACTTTTTTGAGCGGTGGAAGAACAAGAGTTCATCCGGAAACGAGACACCCACGACGATGATGGGGCGAATGGTGGTTGCCACGCGAAGCAACCACCAGACGTCGCCACAAATCAGACCAGCCGTTGCCTCTAACAAGACAGGGACGCCGGAAGCGTTTACTACCAAGTCGAAGACGGCAACAAGCGGCTTCAGTCGCCCGCCGGTTGAGCCTCGCTTCTTCTGCGGACTGCTGACCGAGACGAGCGCTGAGATTGTGTCCACGACGACGACGAAGCCGTCGACTATCGACCGCGCGGGCCGCCAGTCGTCCCGACGGAAGGTGTCCGGCGACACGCGTCTCAAGGAGCGCTCGGTGCAGACGGGCGACGACCTCCTGCAGCCACTGCTCAGCGGGCTGCGTCGGCGGGTCAAGGCGGGCGTCGACTACAGCGACGGGCCGTCGGCGGGGACGGAGCACATCGAGGCCCTGCTCGACGCGGCTGCACGCGGAGATGCCGAAGAGACAGAGATCTCGCCGCTACTGCTGACGCCGCAGCTGGTACCGACGCGCCCGCTGCCGCCGGGGAAAGAGCGACGCGACGGCGACAGCAGCACGTCAGAGGAGACTCTAAGCGAGCGCGAGATGTCCGACTCGGACGACATTGAGGAGCTGCTGGCCACCGCCTGTCCTGGCGAGGCTTCGTTCGGCAGCGACTCGGAACACTCTCCGACGACTCCCACCAATAGGTCTGGCTACAAGTATCAGGCGTGCCCGCTTGCTGACGACGACGTCATCATTCACGTTTGTCCGCCGCCTGGGCGCAGTGTCGTGACGGTGCCCGTAGCGGAGGACGGACTCTTAGTTGGACACACAAGCAACTTTCGGGTAACGAATTCAACGCGAGATAATCTGGACGTGCCTGCTGCTGGACCGTCACGTACCGAATATACTCAAGACATGCCTGCTTCCAGGCGGTCACGTACCGATTATACTCTAGACGTACCTGCTGCGTCACGAAACAAGCCTGTGTGGTCGCATTCCGGTGCAGACAATGCAGCAGCGGATTGTGTTTTAAACAATTCCAGATCTCCAAATGTTCGACGTCACCGGTCGCTGCAGCCAGAACGAGGCAGTCGGTCACCACGTCAGACCCGACGTCAAACGTCACTTCATGTTCCAGGTCACGTGAACTATTCAATGGATGATAATACAGGAACACACATTCCTCTGAAGGTGAAGGTCACCCATGTGCGCAACCGGCGAAGCATCGATGCCCCGACGAAGCAGGACGAAAACGTGGTCAGGTTTCAAAAATACCTCAAAACAAAGGGTATTGAACTTGATTTGAATTCGGTGCAGACAAGCAACGTTTAGAGAAAGTTCTCATACATTTTAGATACTTTGATGTAATTTACTCTTCATATTTCTTTTGATGTACAAGCATCAACGATGCTATTTACCATAATTAAGTATATGTATTTATAAAATTTCTGTTTAGCGTTTGAATTGATATTATAATTATGTTATGTGTTGTTTTGTCTTATAAATAGGTGTTATAAATTTTAACAACATAGACAATGTTGTAATGCTCTCTGTAAAAATGCTTTTTAACAGCATGATGTTGATGTCGATCTGGAGTCCTGGAGTTGATTCTGGAATACCACGAAAAGACAGTGTAGCATGATGTGAAGTCGCTAAATGTATGGCATATATGATAACACCTGAAGTTAGGCGCTATCGTCAATTTTGTTCATCTTGTCCTGTCATTTTGCTAGGAGCACTATTTGAATAATGATTTATACATTATCGTATTTAACGAGACACGCCACACCAATAACAGGTGTTCATAAACAAAACTGATCATTTGTTACTGTATATGTATTTTATATGACATAATTAAAGATCGTATGGTGGATTGTGTTGCTCCCAGACGCCTTTGAGGTAAGCAGTGTAATATCACAAGTAATAACGGATCCCTGTAATTAAGGGCCGCCCACTGTTGAGGCGGGAATTAAATAACGTGAATGACAGTTCAAAATGCAGCTGACCGACGGAATCCTTCATAATCTAATATAACTCCGAATAGTAGAGTGGTGACGAGGTAAAAACTGACTTTACACTATCAACAACTTTCCGATTATGGCTGTAGCCATAAATGTTTATCAGATAACTACGTTCGGTCCGCATATTCAGCCGTCGACAACTGCAAAAGATCGCTGCGGAGTTTTGAGCGGATGGCTAGCGCTGCCGGCTGCCGAGATGATACGTAAAAAAGGACCTGTCATTGCATACGGCCGGGGAAGCACATGATAAACTCACCAGGTACTTCACATGGAAAGCCAACGTGCCGTATAATATACACATCTCACACGGCGGAACAGAACGAAGGAGATACTGAGTTTTGGTCAGTTTGTCACCCGTGACAACCATTGTAACATTTAGTTTTTGCTGCGTGTAAATCCAATATAAATGCAAATAAAAATGTAACTGCACATCTCAACCACGTTAAAAATACATTCGATATGCACAGGCTACGCCACAGCCACGTTGGGGAGGGTATGGAGCTGCTCGCTGCTGATTGGTCAAAATTACCAGCCTCCACGAAAAATTACATTAGACCAGAATTTCGTACTTTTAGAACAATTTCCCAGTAAAGCATTTGCGTGATATTCTTGATTATATATATATATATATATATATATATATATATATATATATATATATATATATATATATATATATATATATATATATATATATATATATATATATATATATATATATATTACACACGCATATTTATATGTGCGTGCGTGCGTGCGCGTGTGTGTATCAATATACGGTACGTACTCCCCAATTGCCCCCCCCCGCGGACGCGACGCCCAAGCACAGGACAGTAGTGGAGAGCATACTGAAGAGCCCTTGGATAATACAAACGCTACGTTAATAGAAAGAAAATCCGAATTGAAACGAAATAGTCTACATATTAAAATTGTGAATATTAGAACGCTATGGAAAAGAGGGAGAAGTTATTATGATGATTCAAAACAGAAACATTAACATCGCAGGTATATCAGGAACAAGAAGGAAAGCAGTGTGAAAACCTATAATACATAACAACTACATTTGTATGACAAGTGGGTACCAAACGGGAAATCATGTTGTGGCGCTTCATAAATTGGAAATATAATCAAAGCATTAGCCATAGGATGGCTCACATAACGTCTAACTTTGGGAGAGAACAGTCATCTTCACTTCATGATGTTATATGCACCATATCCACCATAATCATATCACCCAAGTCACAACTTGCATTTTATGTGCAGAATCTGCACATCTTCACTTTCTTTAATTTGGCAAATTCCTAATTGTTTTCGCGAAATCACTCGATTTCAATTGCATACAGGACTATTTGTACTGAAGAAGTGTCGCTCAAGTGCACAGTTGCAATGACGTAACAAGTCGTAACTAACAATCGCGTCCTTCTGTCAACCAGTGGTTAGCCTGGATTATCCAGCCCCCGTGTTGTGGCGCCACCGTTTGTCTATGTACACAGATTCTTGGTGACGTCATCTAATTACGACGTCATCCGGACAATTGACTAATTCATAAAATAAAAGTGAACTTTTATCACTTTATGCAATGTAATTCGAATTAACTTTAAACTTTTATTATATTGAGACAACTGTCAGACTGAAAAGTTAAATCAGGCAAAAAATGGTTTAGCGTACAATCTCAAAAATGACGCTGATTGGCTGCTGGCGCTTCACGGGAACGCCTACACAAAATGGAGTGGTGACTGGGTAACAACGAGACCACGCCTCTGAGCCCAAACTCACTTCTCGACGAGTTCACGAAGGTGAGAGTAGGATAAGCGAGACTAACCAATCGTCTGTGCCACTACACAACTGTCCATTTTTAGTTTATAATCAAGCTGTGGTAGTGGTGATATGCTTGAGTGGCGTCACTGTCGGGGAGTGATGAAACCACTAAAACAGTGCTGCACTCTGGCGAATATGGTAATACCCACAAATAATTAAATTGAATTTGGTACATCGCAAGCGACTACATTTTGTTATTGTTATAAGCGATATGCGCTATATGTTTGCGCAGAAGCCGCCCACTCTTGTTTACATTCTTTTTTAGCCTTTGGTTTAGTTACTGTCATTCGTAATTTTGATTGTTATCGACGCTTGTCTTTGATGATCATCGATCTGTAACGTATGCCTTTTCTAATTTCTATCCTATCACTGCCCTGGTATCAGACTGTACTCCGCAATCTAACGACGCTTCGAATCGAAGGCGAAGCCAAAATATAATTTGAACTGTTTTACAACCTAACAGTGTCAGTGACACAGATACAGGTGTATCCAACAATAAACGTGATTGGTAAAAAAAACTTGATCAATATTAACACGTGTACGCGCACGCTGACCGTCTTAGACTTGGGCTAACGCAGATAATCACCGTCACTCTCCTAATAGCAACGATCATTGGAACATGTCAACGCGTATCTCGATCAAATCTCAAAATTAAACCAAAATATTATGCCCTGACTTTGAATCCCCGAATTAAATTCCCACCCAAAATCAAATTCAAATCAGACATTGTTACACATCTGTACCTCAGCAGACTGATAGCACTCTCAGGCGACATCCACCCAAACCCTGGCCCATATGGGCGCCCAATTCCAAATATTACCACTTCTCCATCTAGAAATGAGCAATCCATTTCTACCAACACCCAGTCTGACAGCTCCACGCTTAGTACCCCAACACTCCACACATCACAAAATGCATGCTTAATTTTCGCCCCAAACCCCCAAAACACTTCAACCCCCGAACGCCACAAGAAAACCCAAGGAAACACACTTAAAGGAATTTTGATAAATACCAACAGCGTTAAGAGCATAGAAAAAGCAACCCAACTAAAGGCAACTATTCAATATAATAATCCAGACATCATATTTCTAGTTGAAACTAAATTAGATGCAAACTATGCTACATACTCTTTCCTACCACCCAACTATGAGGCCATCAGAAAGGACAGGAATGTTACACAAAAGCTAAAACCCACCTCCCCTGGATAACACGTGAACTAATTAGAATGCAGAGAAGACGAAACAAAAGCCACAAAAAGGCAAAGTAAGGCAAATCAACATTATTGAGATCACCCCCCCTTCAGGTCTACTAACTCGCTCTCGAACCCGTGGACAATACATAGCCCCCAAGTGTCGTATAAATGCAATGGTCTTTTCATTTTATCCCAGAGCCATTCGCATATGGAATATGATTCCATCAAAAATTACCAACATAAAAAACCCAAAATCATTTCAAGAAGCTATTATGGAACTCCCTTTCACCACACCTCCTCACCTAAACTGCCTTTAAAACACAGTGCTCAGCGTAAATTTATCCAGGGTGTGGGTATGGAGACTGTCTATGTGTGCATGTGGCAAGGCAGCGACAGTGTCCATACACACAACCAACCTATTAAAAAATTTCGTTAAACATCCTATACATAAAATAAATAAAACTATCAAATAAAAACCATTTCAGCAACATTAATGATGAATGTACCACCCACAGCGCATGCGCACAGTCCACCACAAACTCCTGCGTTAGCCCAAGTTTGGGCTGTTTGGAGTAAACCACTTGAGACTTGAGAGACTAGGCACAAATTGTCAATAGCCTTGTAATTAGGCCTACCTAGAAATAGCCAAGGCCCAAGCCAAGGCAAGGAAACTCCCTGTAGCCGTGGGGCCGCTCGTGCAAGAAAAAAGTTGCATTCTTTGAAACAATATAGATTATAATTTCATTATAGTTATACAGTGTCTATCTGTAAATACTGGTACTGGCTACTGCTACTAACAAATAATCTGACACATATCACGGCACTGATTGTGAGGAGCGGTGGTCTAATGATTAGAACACCTGCCTGTCGATCGAGAGGACTGTGGTTCGATTCCACCTCTGCTGTTTCGAAGCTTGGGCAATTTCGTTCACCCCACTTTGCCCGTGGCTGTTTCGAGTATAACTACTTGAGGCACTGGCAGTCCTCGTTTACCTAGTCTCGCTTATCCAACTCCTGCTCACCTTGGTGAACTCACAGAGAAGAGAGTCTGGCCCCCAAGTTAATTTGAATTGCATCGTATAAGCCCAGAATCTGGGTGCATACATAATTTCCATCACAATGAAAAGTGTGTGCAACAATTGGTAGCACTACAGCGTAAAGCCTGGATAATCAAGGCTAGCATGGCCTATGATGGCTAGTCTCTGAGGTGTTGTGCATCTAGGCAATATGTCTTTCGATCTGAATTGATTATAACATTTGTGTATGTACTGTGAAATGGGAAATGCTAATTTATAAGTTTTTACACTCCTTGCCTTTCTCATTCATAATTTCTGTTTTGTAAAATTTTTTTTATGTATATTGTAATGTTGTTTTGTAGAAATGTTGAATAAACAGCAATTTAAAAGGACAGTTAAAGCCACAGACCCTCCAAAGGGTATTCCACGGCCACCAAGACCAATTACTGGGCAGACAAAGCAAGCTACAGATGGCGTTATTGCACCTAAAACTGATGGTTAGTGCTGGTTTAATGTACAGTTTATTGACAGTTGTTTAGCAACTTACTGTGTATGGGTAGTGTGACATTCATTAAATAGTAATGTTGATTGGCAGCTGTTATTCATGGACTTGCAAGTGTTAAAATTCTTTGTTCAGAACACCTCAAGTTGAATCTGCTGTTTGTTTAAGAATAATGTACAGATACTTGTTATTTTGCTAAATTTACAATTTACTGCAAACATATGCTCACAGATGTAAGTTACTGTTATTTTGCTGTAAGTGCTGGTACCTGCTTTCACATTACAGGGACTGTACACAGATTTTATGGAGGAAAATATACATATATATTTCTATATATGATATATATATATATATATATATATATATATATATATATATATATAAATTTCATAAGTGTGCCACATACTTTCTTGCTTGCCTACTTATATATTTACATATATATGCCATTTAAAAAATGCTTGGACTGAGGCTGAGACTTTGGTTAAGCCCTTTTCAAAGTCTGGTGCCAGTTACTTGTATGTATGCATTTATGCTCACTTATTGAACTTATTTTAGTAAAAAAAATGTACAAGGAATGGAGAATTAAATTGTTCTCAATGACACAGAAAATGTTGCCAACCGAACAAACTGAAATTTTAATCTTATTGACTGCAGCAACAAAGAGAGGAAATGACGTGACACGACCATGTGCAGAGCATTCATTCCTCACGGATGTCGCAGATGTGAGAGAAATGGAGCAAGGCTTACTGCAGCTACTCCAAGACTTCCACTCTGGAAAACTACAGGCCTTCGGTTAGCAACATCACACAAGAAAACACACATGCACGCACATGCGCACGCACACACACACACACACACACACACACACACACACACACACACACACACACACACAAATAAAGTGTTTGTTCAGCATTTCTGAAATGATACTGTGCATGTTGTTTAGTAAAAACTGGATAAATTCTGCAATATCCTCCAGTAGTTTTCAGCTAAATTAATGCCTGCAGGTTGCATCAATCCTCATATTGAATCCTTTTTTGCTAGTGTTTAAATTTGCCTTATGTCAGTCAAACGGTGCAGGATGTGATGAACAAAACCATGTTACTTAGATTCTCAAAAATGCCATGTCCAGTGGCAAAAGGGTCAAGTATTAATATGGCTGAAAAGCCACTGATGGGTATCATGAATATTATCACCTTTTCACTAAGCAGCATGTTGCAAATGAAATTAATCACACGTAGTTATGCATGTTGCCTAGTGTAATTAAACAATTTCATAACTCAAAATTAAATGTTTTCCAGAATTGATCTAAAAATATATATCGGACATACAAACATTGCGTTTTTTAGACTAGACCCTTTGTATAAATGTGATAGTAAATATGATAGATGTAATTTGTACTCATGGTCTTACCAGTATTACAAGATAGAGGAGATGGAAGTGGAAGATATACCATGTTTATGATATCAGGTACAGATGCTGCATTTGAGAAGATGGACCAAGTGCGTGAACAGCAGGAACGTCTTGCACGCCTACACTTTGAGCTCGGCACCACACAAAACATGAAGGGGCAAGTGGCAATTTCTTAAGACCTGATTACACAGTACATCATAATAATGAAGATAATAAAAATTACCTTTATTGTTGGGTTGCTGTTAGTCAACTATTAAATGTTCTACTACTGTGTTTCTAAAGAAATATGGCTGATGAGATTTCATTTTATGCTTAGAAGTCAGAAGGAGTAAGAGCACACAAATATGCAAAATTATGAAAGGCAGATATGTTTATTATCCACATAAATACACATTTATATTGACATCATGCATGCTGCTGATTTGGCAGTGATTTTTTGTAGGAGCCTTATCCTCGGATGCAGTGGTGCTCACCATTTTGCTATGGCTGAGGAATCTGTGGCCATAATCACAAATTCTCTGTAAAATCCTATTGCTTCAACCATGACACCCTTCAAATAATGGTTGATTTATTATTATTAATATAATATTATTTACTCAGGCAGTCGAAAGATTGAATGCAAATATAATAGGCATGTTTGTTAAACTATATTAATTTATTTTGTTATATTAGTTTGCACAGCTGAAAATGGCAATTACATGTGATCAGTTCTTTTTAATGTTTAATTACTCCAATCGCTTAAAAATAATATATTATAACAATAAATTATATTTGAAATATCTTCTTGTTTACTCCTAGACTGAGTTCATTGGCTATTGTTTATGAGCCAGACAAATTAATGTATTTTGTTATGTTTGCAGGTTTGAAACAGAACGTGGCAGAGATTTAATTAATAAAAACCTTAACGAACTAAGGAAGCATGTAAGTTTACATTGTTGTGTTTTCTCTTATATTTATTGTCCATTTTAACACCAACATGTCAACTTTGGCAGGGAGCAAATGCAGTGCAGATCTTCAATTATAGTTTATGATACAATGTATGTTTAAGAATTGTATTGATTTTATAGACTTTTGTAATATAACTCCTATCTTCAGAATAGTTGTATTAAGAAAAGAGGCCAAGTGGAAAACTAATACAATATACACGGGTATTTATATTGCTTTACAGTTTTGAGTTAAACTTTCTGGTTATTTAGGTGGCATAGAAGTATTATGTGTTATATATTGTATATTGGTATTTGGTAAGAAAAGGTAATAAAAAGATAGTAGCATTAAGTATCATTCAATGATTTGTTTCAGCAGTTTGTTATAATTATGGGATTGCTTTTTTCAGCTTCAAGAACTTTGTGAATCAATGTATCCTTTTTCAATTGCACGGTGATTAATCATTTGAAGTATTATTTAATTAGGAAAACCCTGCTCACAATTTTTATCAGAAACAGTATTTAACCTAAACGTTGTTAGTATAACGTACATGCACATATGTCGGGCGTAGATAGGTATAAATTCATATGAAAGCACACGTCTAGGAGAGGGTCAGGTTGTAAATTTTTTTAAAGAAAACTAATGATCTGGGGCCTTTTAAAGTCAACATGAAACTTTTAAAAAGAAAACATTCTCCTCTGGCCAAGGAAATAAGCATGATTGACCTACTTTACAAACATCCCTGGTAAAAGGTGGATGTGAACCTTCAGTATATCATATAAGTATACAGACTTAGTTTTAATGTGCTAAGATTTTGTTGTTCATTAAGATTATTTACATATTTCAATTAATTATAGCAGCTAGTGACGAATTATCATAATACATGTATACATTAGTTATGTCGTTCATACCAGCTTGTGAATCCTCGTGTAACTTGAGCTCAGCCTGATAGACGTGTAACCTCTGGGCTGAGTAGTGATTGGAGTAGACAGTCTGCTCGACAGTGTCCATCATACTTCTAAATAGTGGTTCTTTGCTGGCATGCGCAGTAGTCAAGTTAATCAAATAATGTGTCATTTGCAGTGAGTGTATATGGTGCCAGGTAGGCCTCACCTGCTCTCTGATTCGTGCTTGCACTCCAAGAAGGATGCCAGCCAAATTATACGGATGTACCATTCAGTTTTGGGGGGCAGGTTGGACTTTTCGTTGTTGTTGCCATATTGATGTGGAAGCACATGCGTACAGCTATCTATGTGCCTTTATGTAGTTATGTAGGATGTTCGCCTTTGTCTCTTGCTATATAAATTATTTTGGAAAATTGTCCTTGACCAACAATCAGACAGAACATTCACAAAACCAAATGAAACCCAAGGACCATAAGTAGTTGCATCTATGCAGTTACATGAAAGCAGCTGCCATGTGGACAAGCAGCAGTCGGTGCACTCATGAACATAGCTGTTGTCAGACTGTTACCGTGGTGATACTAGTCAGCCCACAGTGACATTGTGGGCATGTTCCTCAAGAAAACCTCCTCTGGAATACTTTAAAAAGTCAGTTTCACAGATGAATTTATCTGCTCTTAATGCACAAGTCTCCATATTAATTAAGGTCAGATGTTATGGTACAATTCTGGAAATATAAAAAATTTTACCCTTTGGAAAATTAAAAATGGCATGAAATTGTAAAATTATGTGCAATGGAGATATACCATCTACCTTTCAATTGTTCATTTGTGAATTGCAGAAAAATGGTAGATATAGGTTGTATGCGTTGAAGTTATAGAGTTTAGCAAATCAGCTTTATATAGACTCATTGCATTATGTCAGTACACTCCCTGTTCGCCTTTGGCCTGATTTATGTAATCACACGACTGCTATATTGGTTGTATTTCACGATTTAACTCTTCATTGGAATGGGGAATTTTGTCTTTTTGGCAAGCACAAACTGGAGTAAATATTTACAAAACTACACATGTATGGAACAATAAATTAATGTACCCTATAAATGCTTTCTGTGTACAACATCATTGTCTATACGTATTGTGATTTTATGTATACAGGAAGCAACTAGAGTCTTACAGCATCTGTAGTTGGAACTATTTTTCACTTTTGGGTTGCTATGGTTAGAAATCTTGGCAATTTCTTCAATACTTTGTGACCCAGTTCACTCAACTTACAGGGAATAACAACAACGATTGCTTGAAATCATATCATGTTACAACTTGTAGTATATATTTCCACAATGCCAAAAAATTCATTAGAATTCCATTAATTAATAATTCCGAATAATACTCCGTTCTACTGGCTTGCCTCGATTATGCATAGTTTTCCCATGCTTATCGGCAAGCGTCGACGTGATGTCACTGATGATAAGGAAGTGCTACAAGACTGACTTTCTATTCATTGTTTAGAAGCGAGCATCACAAATGGTTTATTGTGCAGCATTTGATTGTAATGCAAACAGTAGTAAGAATAAAGTACCATGTAGTTGGTTTAAGTTCCCTATGGAGCCAACTTTGTTTAAAAAAAGAAAACGTCAAGCCGATGAAGCACAATCAGCTTTGCTCACTTTGAGAAAACTTGTTTCGACTGTGATCCCGACCACAGAAGGTGCAGTCTTGGGTTACCCATGTGCTAAAATCTCTTTGAAAGAGGATGATGTGCCCACATTATTCCCAGTAGTGGAAGCTGTGTTGATGCCACCAATCCGTAGAACACAGGCAGCGACACAGGCGTCGATGACCTAGGATCGAAGCAAGCTGATGCGGATACAGGTGATGTTGGCTCACAGTGAATTTGGACAGCATTTTTTGGAGAGTTCCGCCTGCAATTCTGGTAAATTCGGCCTCGGAGCATAACAGGCATAGTGATCTCAGCTTTAACGATTGTGTTGCAAGCACATGAAGTTTAATGTGTGTCTTACTGTGAATAAAGCATTCTATTTATTCTCTCATTTGTTAATTGAATTATTACCACATTAACCCGAAATTGTTACTTGGTAACTGCTTTTATCGCTTTCGCTTCCTTTTGCATAAAATACAGTGCTATATTTTTTCCATTTTAACGTGTAATCAACGTGATGATCATTACAACTTATACAATTTGTTGTATTCTTAAAATTCATATATAATATATAACAAATTACACTAAGAACTATAATATTATATACAGTTGAATAATTTTAATAAATTACAATTATCATAATATCTTTCTATATTTAAGATTTTTTGTTTTTAATTCAAATACAGAGCAATGACAGTGATAAGTGATGATTGTAAATGCCTACATACAGGACACGAGGATATAAACTAATATGGGAGATACTGTTCTAGGTACTGCTTTCTACTAAAAGAAAAGGTCTTAGGAAAAACAATAATTGCTGATATGAAAGTTTCAGAACAGTGTGGTATTGTAGCTTCAAAGGGTAATCAAATTCTTGGGTTGATTAGAATACATAATAGCAAAAAAGCTAATTATATCTTTGTATAAAGCAGTTGTTAGACCTCATTTAGAACACTGTATACAAGCGTGGAGACCATAATATTATCGTAAGAAGGATATAGATACACTTGAATGCATACAGAGGAGAACAATTAAAATTATTCCAGAACTGAGAGACCTTAGTTGTGAAGAATGCCTGAAAGAATGTGGTTTCACAACTCTACAGACAACGAGGTTAAGAGGAGATCAGACTGAAGTTTTTAAGATATTGAATGGGTATGAAAATATTGATAGAAATATATTTTTTTTCACTCAAGAAAGATAGTAAAGAATCAGTGTAAATCAGTATCAGGAAGTACTCGTTCTCACAGAAGACAATAAACAAATGGAACAAATTTTGTACGGATTGTGTAACTGCTAGCAGCATGAATATGTTTAAAAACAAGGTTGACACATGTCAGGAGGGCAGGTTACACATAGATGGCTTCCTTGTCCACTTGCCATCTGGGCCTTTGGCTTGGATGGCGAATCTTGTTAAATCTAGTAAATCTGAATGAGCACAGTTAAACTATTTTGCATGAGCCTGCTGGGAAACCATGCATATGGTATCTATGTCGTGGTAAATTTGTCGGTCAATATAGAAGTTCAATGTATGTTATCATCATCAGCAACATAACTGCAAGGCATGTTGACAATATAATAATGGCAAATTGCTTGAAGCAACTGTAGTAGGGCCTCTACCAATTAGGCCTATCATCTCCTACTATAATTTGTATGTTTTAGTATTAATTGACTGTTTATTTATAGTAAGTGGTAATTTTGTTTAAGCTCTTGTTAAGTGGTAATTGTTACAAGTCTGTTAAGTGTTTATTAATAATAAATCAGTTTCATAAAAATGTCGCAGTGTTTGTGCATCTGATCAATGCCGTAAACTTGGAGCACCCTAAAAGGCGGGCAAGGATGACAAGGCGGGCAAGGAGGACAAGGCGGGCAAGAATTAACAAGGATGTATAGTAGTGCCGTGCTCCCACTTTACGTTCACTGTAGTTATTGTGCGTGATATTTTTTATCAATAATTTAAGAAATATAAAATAAAGGTTAAATAACAACTAGACATTTATCGAATGTTATTGATCTTTTATTTGTGCAGTGCTATCACTCAATTGCACATGTTCATAGCATTATTAATTATTTGTAGTTGAAAGTCATCGAATGAGTATAGATCAACATATTAATAAGAAGCACAATCGTAAATTGAAAGCAGAGCAGCTAGAGCAGAACATAGCAGAGTTGATTTAGATCATTTGATGTACCTAATTACTTGGCTAACCAAAGTTTTTACTGTTATTGTATGTCATAGTGAAAACAATTTCCACACAGCAAGGTTAGGAATTTGGAGGCTTTGCTAGTCTCTTAATTGTGCTTGATCTTAGTATTTGGTTTGAGCTCGATTGGTTTGTCATGCAGTGTGACTAGTTCACTGGAATTTTCCTATTGAACCAACGCAACATTAGACACGTAGTCGCATGTCGACGTGAACACTGCTGTCAGATTATGTCACTTCCGTGTCTTGTTAATAATAATAATGTAATAATTTATTTAATTTGTAATCATAACATTAAAAAAGTATGCCATACAACAAATACAAAATATACATTGTTAAAATGATATAAGTACATTTAGATTTGAAAATATTGATTATAAAGAACTATAAATCATTGTATGTTTAACATAAAAATTATTGGAACAGCTAAACGTTAAAACATTTATTACAATGTATAATGACTAAATATTAAATTATGTACACTATAAAATAATGTAAATAATATCTTTATTTTTTAATCATTTCTATTTTTCAACCTGGGCCACGAGACCAAACCTCAACATTAAGGGCCTACAACTTGCAGTTGAGTAGCTATTCCAATTTCTTTAATATGCAGCAGTTGCAGCAACTGGGTGAACTTCATCAAGTTTGGGTGTGAGACGTCCTGGGCTGAGGTTCAGGCGGATAGTTTTAGTTTTTAGTGTAGGGGATGTACGAGGATGAAGGAACTAGAGGTGGAGTTGGAACAGCTGAGGCTGCTCATTGTGGCAATGGTGGGAAAAGAACAGGTGGGTTGTGCCAGTGGTTCCAGTTGGGGGACAGTACAGGATAAAGTGGGGGAAGACGACGAGAGAGATGCTAAGGAGAGCTCACCTCAGCATGGGAGGAGGCTGAAAGGAGGTAAGGTGACAGGTCGTAGGGAGACAGGACGAAAGGAGACGGGAAGGAAAGAAATGGGACGAAGACAAGTGTATCGAAGGAGAATGGAGTGGGGGGAGACAGTAGCGAAGTAGACATGGGGGAAGGAGATGAGAGTTAAGGTGATGGGAGTGAGGGAGACGGGAGGGAAGAGGTTATGAGGGAAGGTGACAGGAGCGCAAGTTATCCAGGAGACAGGAGGGAAAGGTGACAGGTTGATGGGTGAGAGAGAGACTGATAACAGTCTGCCAAGTGACACGGCTGCATGACAGAATGTGATGGAAGGGATCCATCGGAAGAGCTATTCTGGGGCAGTGATAGAAAGGGTGAGAAAGAGAACGAGGGTGTTTGTGGGGGACTCAATAGTTAGGAAGATCGACAGAGTCTTAAACAAGGGAGATGACGTGGTGGTTTGAGAGGGAGGGTACAACTGCCATTTTTAAGAAATACAGGAAGTTGGTCAGAACACTAAAGCAGACATGGGTTGAGCAGGTAATACTGTCAAGGATTTTACCAGTAATAGAAAGGAGGGTGTCAGAGATTTTGAAATCGCCGGGGGATGGCAATTAACATGTTAGTCCAGAAGCTATGTAGTGAAGAGGAAGTTGGATTTGTGGGGAAGTTTTGTTGGAAGGGCTGATATGTACATGGGCTTCATCTAAGTGGAAAGGGGACAGCAGTATTTGCAAATGGACTCACAGCAGCAGTAGACAAATATTTTTGGTAGTAAACATTGTTTAAACTAGAAGCGAGGAGGCTTACTTAGAGATGCCTCAAGCAGGACAAGAGGCCACTGGTACAGACAAACCAATAACAAAATGTCCGAAAAACATGTCTGAAGCATGTCATAGATGCATGTGTTTAAATGGTAGGAGTATAGTAAATAAAAAAAAACTAATTAAACATTATGGTAGAAGATTGACCCTCACATAATTGGTATTACCGAATCATGGGCCAACACAGACATAACAGATGCTGAATTAGGATTAACAGGATACGTAATGTTTAGGAGAGATCGAATAGGAAGAAGGGGAGGGGGAGTTATTTTACATGTTAAAGAATCTATTCAGGATTATGAAATAAAATTAGAAAGGGAAACAGATTGCGATGAAGCTGTTTGGTACAAAACAGTTTCAGGAAATTAAAAATTAACTTTTATAGTTTATAGAAATCCAAAATAAACAAAGAGGATAACACAAAAATACAAAATGCTATAAAGGAAGTTAGTAAAGGGGAATGTATCATAATGGGAGATTTTAACCATGGACACATACAATAGAAATCTCTAGAGAGTACAGGGGGTGAGGATGAATTATTTTTATTTTTAATTCAGGATAGCTTCCTTACTCAGCACGTGCTAGAAAAACCAGGGGAAATAATGTATTAGATATAGTTTTGTCATCACAAAAAGAATTAGTGGACAATGTAAAAATACATGAACCATTGGGTAACAGTGACCACAATCAAATACATTTTGACATCAATGTAAAATCAGAAAGTAGAAATAAATAAAATATACAGGAGAAACTTCCACAAAGGTAACTATAAAGATATGAGAAAATACTTAGCAAAGCTAGATTGGAATAACATGCTGATGAATAAGACCTCAATTGAATGTTGGAATATTCTAAAATATGAAATTGAGAGTGTCATCGATAAATTTGTTCCCTTGAAAAACAAAGAAAACAGTCTAGAAAGAAACACTTGTCAAAAGAGGCTATCAGAAAAATAGCGTTAAAGCAAACTATGTGGAGGGTTTATAGGCGTACCAGAAAGGAAGAAGACTGCAAATTAGAAAGAGGCACTTAATGCAGCTACAACTGAAATTAGACAATCTAAGAGAAGCTATGAACAAAAACTGGCATGTAACATAAACAATGACAGCAAGACTTTGTTATGCATATGTCAGGAGTAAACAGAACATACAAGTCAAGGTCGGACCTCTAGAAGATAGCGCTGGTAATATAATATCACAGGGGGTTTTAATGGCGGAAGACCTAAATGGTTACTTCAGTTCAGTGTTTACCAGAGAGAATATTAGTTCATTACCACTTCCTGATGCTAAATTTCAGGAGGCTAAATCTGTCTATTTAGGACTGTCAATTGTAACTCCAGAAATGGTTGCTAAGAAAATAAAGGCAATGAAAGATAATAAATCACAGGGAGTGGATGGAATTCCTCCAAAACTACTAATGGAAACAATAGAACAAATCAGTATACCACTTGCAAGAGTGTTCAACTTATCATTAAAAGAGGGAGTGGTTCCTTTTGAATGGAAAGAAACAAACCATTATTTAAAAAGGTTCGAGAAATAAGTCAGAGAATTACAGACCAGTGAGTGACTTGTAAATTATTAGAAAGGTTAATTAAAGACCATATGGTAAACTTCCTTGTTAAGCATAAATTATTAAATTCATCTCAACATGGATTCCTAAACGCAAGGTCATGCCTAACAAATATGTTATGTTTTTTTGGAAGAAATCACTAAGTGGATTAACAAGGATCGCCAGTACATATTATCTACTTAGATTTTCAGAAAGCTTTTGACAAAGTGCCACATCAAAGATTACTACTTAATTTAAAAGCCCATGGTATCGGGGATGGCTTAATTGACTGGGTAGGACAATGGCTGACTGACAGAAGACAGCGTGTTGTAGTAGATAGAGAAGTTTCAAACTGGAAATCAGTTTTGAGTGAGGTACCACAAGGATCAGTATTAGGACCTTTATTATTCTTAATATATATCAATGACTTGGACGCCAATATAACAAGTAACGTACTCAAATTTGCAGATGACACAAAAGTGTTTAGAAAGGTTAATACTGGTGGTGATAAACAACATTTACAAAACGATCTAGACAGATTAGTGAAATGGTCTGAGAAATGGCAGATGTTGTTCAATTATGGGAAATAGAAATGCCTACATACAGGACATGGGAACTTGGATGTAAACCATAAAATGGGAGATACCGTTCTGGGTACTACTGTAAAAGAAAAGGACTTAGGAGTTACAATAAGTGCTGATATGAAAGTTTCAGAGCAGTGTGGTATTGCAGCTTCAAAGAGTAATAAAATTCTTGGGTTGATTAGGAGAAACATAACTTACAAGGATAAAAGGCTAATTATACCTCTGTATAAAGCAATAGTTAGACCTCATTTAGGATACTGTATACAAGAGTGGAGTCCTTATCATAAGAAGGATATAGATACACTTGAACGTTTACAGAGGAGAGCAACTAAAATAATTCCAGAACTGAGAGACCTTAGTTATGAAGAACGCCTAACAGAATGTGGTTTAACAACTCTAGAGACAAGGAGGTTAAGAGGAGACCAGATTGAAGTTTTTAATATATTGAATGGGTATGAGAATATTGATAGAAATAGTTTTTCTCTCTCAAGAAAGATAGCAGAACTAGAGGACATTAGATAAAGGTCGTAAAGGATCAGTGTAGATTGGATATCAGGATGTACTCATTCTCACAGAAGACAATAAATGAATGGAACAATATCTACAGATTGTATAACCGCTAGCAGCATGAATATGTTTAAAAACAAGTTAGACACATATCTCAGGAGGGTGGGCTACACGTAGATGAACACTGATGGATTCTTGGTAAGCCAATGTCTTCCTTGTCCACTTGCCATCTGGGCCTTTGGCTTGGATGGTAATTCTTGTTAAATCTTGTTAAACATCTCACAGCTACTCGCGATTTGCAATCTAACAACAGCTTCATAAACTAGGACTAGCTCTAGCCATTGTAATAGAGAGGTGTACCTATGATAGAATACTTGTGAATTGTTGTTAAATTTCATATAAGTGGTTATAATGAACTGGAAATACAATCACTATTGTGGAACTTTGAAATGGCAAACTATAGAAAACATCTAGTGACATGTTTAAAATAAAAAAAGTTTATCCCTTTTCCCAAAAATCTCTCAACCTAATGAAATAAAAATGGATATGGACAGATTTTCAATAGAGCTTCTATATCCTTGTGGTTTCCTGAAGTTTTGGTGTCATGGTGGTTTGTGACCGATGTGGCAAGTGGTATTATCAA
>BSQZ01000002.1:15472500-15862500 GCA_033239005.1 Lamellibrachia satsuma | reverse complement strand
CATCAAAGCAAGTTTTTGTTTGGAGAAGCATAAGCAGTACAGCGAGGTGAGACCGTGTTGCCATCAAAGTTATGCGACTTCTTGCATTGCGTAACTGTGACAACCAGCCACATACCTCGCTGTTTGTCAGCCATCTTCTAAGCAAAATCGTGAAATTAATTATTGCTGTCCACCTTAGCCAAATGCCAAAGTTGGAGAAGACAACGACGTATATGAAAACATAATAGGACGCCATGGAGTAGGTGAAAGAAATGACAATGGAGAAAGACTTGTTGACTTCTGCGGACTCAATAACCTCGTTGTAACAGGTACCATTTTCCCACATAAACTGATACATAAACAGACATGGACATCTCCAGGAGGAAAGACAAAGAATCAAATAGACCATGTGTTAATGAGCAGGCAACACTGGACATCAGTAATGGACACTAGGGCCATGAGAGGAGCCGACATTGCAAGTGACCACCAATTAGTGCGATCAAAAATCAAGCTGAAACTAAAGAGAAAACAAAAGAACAAGGCGATCAGAAAGAAATTTGATATAATTAAGTTACAGCAACCAGCTATTAAAGCAGAATTCTCACTGAAGTTGCGCAACAAATATGAAATATTACAAGACTACGATGAAACAGGCGATGAAGAAGTTGAGAAACAATGGCAAGACTTTGAGGATGCATATAAAGAAACAGCTCAAGAAGTACTGGGGTACAAAAAGAAAGGGCAAAAACCATGGATCAGCAAGGAGTCGTGGGAGTTAGTACTGGGGTGGAATAGCTGGAACGAAGCCAGATGTGTAGCTGCTGAAAGAACAAGATGGAGGAGATTCACTTCGGCCTTATGGGCCACTGGGCCCGAAGAGGATAGGTGAGGTGAGGTCCACCTTAGCAGGGACATATAACCAAAATATTCTGTCCACGTTCACCAGGTGTCCCCCCCATCAGAGGGACATTTACATGGTAAAACAGTCTTATTTTAAGTACTACACATTTAGTGGCGTCAAAGTTTAATAGCCAGGTTTTTGACCAAACTGCTAGTTTGTTTATGATCATATTGAAGAGCTTAACAGTCAGCTAAAGTAGAAATATTTGAGTAGTTTTGTATCATCTGCAAACATTTTATGTTGTTGCCTTAACTGAGTTGGGTAGATCATTTACGTATAGCAAAATAGTAATGGCCCTAAAATTGAGCCTTGTGGAACCCCACTTCTGACATTTTTCCATTATGAATGACCATTTTGTAGGACCACCCTCTGCCTTCTACCTGCTAGGAAAGATTTAACCTATAGGAGCACTTTGCCTTTGTCTTAATATCTATATTAATCGTTTATGAGATGAGGTACAGTGTCAAATGCCTTTGAAAATCGAAGTAAATTACATCTGTTTCAGCACTGTTATCTATATCTACATTCCAGTCATGTAGACATTCAAATATATAGTTGTGTAGTGCATGACATTTTTTTTAACTACTGTATGTTGGATTGGTGGTCACAACCGCTAGTATTGTTTGTGTCAGCTAGTTTAAGCAAACTGTCTTGGCAAACTGTCTTGTATTATTCTCTTTCTAATACTTTTACCACTTGGCTGGTGAGTGACACTGGTCTGTAATTGTTGCACTTGTTTCGTGGACCTTTTTTGTGGATTGGTGTTACATTTGCATCCCTCCAATCCTGTGGTATTTGGCTTGTTTGTATGGATTTGTTACATATTTAGGCTAAAGTAAAGGAATATCAAAGTCTAAGCAGTTTCTTAAAACATTTACATTTAATAGGTCTGGAGTCTAGACTCTGGACCACTAGCATTGTCCTGTTTCAGATTTGTTAACTTGGTCCTCGCTCACAATCTCATCTGCTCTGATTTTGAATCTGCTGTTTTTTCTTGTTTCTTTTAACTGGGCCCGGAAAGTGATTCCCTTTCTAGTTTGGTTTGGTCTGGAGCGATGAAAACTGTTTTCAGATTGTACAATTCAGTTTTGACCTGTCTCACTTTTGTAGATTTTCTCACTATTTCATCCTGTTTCTTATTTTTTTAGTATAACCCTAAGTGCTCTTATTTTTTATTCACCTTCTTTTCTACAAAGTGTCATTATACTTGTAATTTCGACCTGTTGATATCCTGTCTTTGAACAGCTCACTGGCTAGATCTTGATCCTCTTTTTCAGTGTTCATTGATAACTTTTGCTGTTTTCTAGGGATTTGTCCCCGACCATTGCTAGGCTGGTTGCTATGCCCTCTAAGCTTCCTGCTTCTACACCTAATTGGTCAACCATTACTTTATCAGCTCAAGGTTCCATTTGGTACTTGCTCAAGCCGATGACTGAATTTTTCTAGAAATGTGCTGCTGTATCTCTGCTCTGTTTCTACATCTGTTAAAATAGCTGTTATTGCAGCCACTTTACATTTGTTACTGTTGATATGGTATTACACACCCATATTGAGGCCTTCCCTACATAGTTATGTACCTCATCGGACATGCCAACACATTGCTGGCATGTCCAACATCTGCATCTTTCACTTTGGACCATATATAGTCCATGCTTCTGAAATTTGTTTTGCATTAGTTGTGATTTTATTGAGTATGTACCTCTACGAAAAAAATGAGATTCTATTGGAGAGCACAAATAAATCTTACCGATATCAGCAGTGCCACCTACCGACCTCGTAGTATACATTGCTTAAGTTAGTAGACAATCCTACTAATTTCACATGATGTGAATGAAGCTAGGTACATTTCACATAAATCCATAATAAGTCGGGCGCACTCTCCGATAGGGATACTGACAGATGTGATAATATCAAATTGGTTATGTTTCCACTGAATGTCAGCACAAAGCGACAATGTCGGCACAAAGCGACAATGTCGGCACAAAGCGACAATGTTGGCACAAAGCAACAGTGTCAACACAAAGCAACAGTGTCAACACAAAGCGACAGTGTCAACACAAAGCGACAATGTTGGCATGTGACTTGTCGACAATGTCAGCATGTGACTTGTCAACAATGTCGGCATGTGACTTGTCGACAATGTCAGCATGTGACTTGTCAACAATGTTGCATGTGACTTGTCGACAATGTCAGCATGTGACTTGTCAACAATGTCGGCATGTGACTTGCTTCTTATTGGTGTCCTCTTCATTTGCTTCCACACAGCTGCCTTCCCAGCTTTATTCGTAACAATCTCAAAATCCTCGGCATCCAATATATATTAAACATCGAGCATGGTTTCACTAAGTGAGGAGCCAGGGACGTATAGTCCAAAAGCAGAATTAATTGGTGGCGTCATCGCTTGGACGAGGAGGTAGACTAAAATGTGGTGAATCTGTGAGTGATGCTGATCTAATTGACTATTGTTGATGTAAATAGGTAAAACTACATAATAAAGTTAAACAAAGCAGGTTTACAAACAGTATTGCCATGACACAAGTAAACCTGCTGATTTGTTTTGTCAACTATCGTTACTATCAATAGTTCACTGTACTATCGATGATGACTATCAGTAGTTAAATTTATTACCAATAGTATTGCATCGTCACATGG
Organism: Lamellibrachia satsuma; assembly: GCA_033239005.1. Classification (NCBI taxonomy): domain Eukaryota; kingdom Metazoa; phylum Annelida; class Polychaeta; order Sabellida; family Siboglinidae; genus Lamellibrachia; species Lamellibrachia satsuma. The sequence continues at coordinate 15,858,968 of BSQZ01000002.1, read as the reverse complement.
AATATCGCGATGCATCAATAGTTTGGTGTAAAAAATGGCCCCTATAATTCAGTATATATATTATTGAATGTTCAGTCACATTATGTGTGTTACCAACAATCAGATAATCTGTATACAACAATTTAGCATAATATTATTAGCCTGTTATGCACACTCACTTCAAGTCCATTGTCATTGTTTAGAAAGCAAGCTCAAGTGGTAGGGCTGTGGCTTACTATAGGGCTGTGGCTTACTATAGGGCTGTGGCTTACTATAGGGCTGTGGCTTACTATCACCTCAAAGCAGTAATCTGATTTTTACTTTGGGCAGTAATGGAATGGAGTTGAAATCTTTTTTATTGAGCCACAGCCTGCATCATGCTATTGCAATAAGGGGAGCCTTTTATTGGCCAATCCTGCTTGTAACTACATTTTGTATTGCTTAATCTTAACTCCAAGAACTCCACAAAGAACTCCTTGCCTAACCTTTTTATTGCCTTCCCAACTGTCATAGACACCTGTCCATAATCCTAATTGATGTCCGCTCCAATGTTAATGCTGGTATGCACTTACATCCCAGCCAGTTTCCTTCATGGTATCCCAATTGTGACTGTTGTCCTATTGTTTTAAAAGCTAGCTGCCTAGTGAAACCATGGGGCACAATTATTTCTGTGCTAACAAATCAAACAAATTCAAACACAATAATACAGAGAGTAAAAGTTGTACTTGCATATGAATGGTGACAGGATAATAATGCATTAATATATTGATTTTCAATTAGTCTAAACATTCAATAAAATGGCACATCCTTTTTAGTTTCTGGTGCTTTACAGTTATACGTCAGAAAGGTATTTCTGACGGTTTTTGATAGTTTGTGACTGTTTCTGATGCTTTAGACGTCAGAAAGGTATTTCTGATGAGGTGGTAAATACCATGGTATTTACAGCCTCATCAGAAACTTGCCAACCCTGATGTCAAGAGGAAAACAATTACTTTGAAAATTTATTTCTGCGTGATTTCCCACCTTTTAATTTAATTTAATCAATTGACCTGTTTTGATCATAAAGATTTGATGATCTGTACTGAACTCTTGCTTGTATTCAAAACAATATTTAAAGAAGGCTAATGATGTATTGATATACTCTATACAAGACAAGAAACTTGGTACATCACAGATTCACATAATCAGTGATAGCAATTATGTTTACTTTTATCAACCCTTTCAGATCACACACTGTGTCGGCACTGCAGCTCAACAGTATGAACTGACTGAAGACAAGCATGGCACCATGCAGATGTTGTCATGAGAGAGCAATGCCAGGCAACCGTGCTTGTAGGCAAAATGACAAGTGGAGGTTCTGGTCTACTAGATTCTTCAGGTTTTCTGTGTTGGCCCTCGTCATTTTTCTAGTGATGCAGTATGGATTCAGTGCTTTAGTAACGAAACAGCATATGATGTGGGCACGTATCAGGAATATGTATAGCACAAACAGGACTCACAACCAAATTAGAGACAGTCACAATGTGACAGGCCACATGTGGAAATCCACTAGTTATGCAAACAATCATTTGCAGAAAAACACAACAACATTGCCAGCAGCATCAACTGCAACTACAGATTTGTTGCAAAGCACATCGCAATTGGCAGCAGCATCAACCGTAAGTACGGATTTACAACAGAACACAACGGTACAGGCACAGTATGTGACATCAACAGGCACAGCATCCACGCAAGCCGCATCTGTGACATCAATAGACACAGCATCGACGCAAGCCGTATCTGTGACCTCTATAGACAGAAACAAAACTCTGATGCCTTGTCCACCACTGCCACCAAATCTTGGTAAATATAGCTGCTATAACTGTTTCATTTGCAATTTTGGTTACAAGATGGATCTTCTCTCCCTTCTGGTTAAGTTCTCGCATGCCATCTATATAGGTGCAACTGTTATGGTTTATAACTTCTATCAGACTTGGGGTCAATTACTTACATGCCATCTATATAGGTGCAACTGTTATGATTTATAACTTCTATCAGACTTGGGGTCAATTACTTACATACCATCTATATAGGTGCAACTGTTATGGTTTATAACTTCTATCAGACTTGGGGTCAATTACTTTGGAATTTAAATGCCAATTCCAGAATTGTTGAAAATGTAATTTTTACATATTCAATTACTTTTTCAATTACAAATGTACGTCATGTGACTTTTTAGCTCCAATTATTCACTACAAATAATCAATGAAATATAACATGTTGCATGTATCATATTTACTTGCCAGCATATAACATAATATGCAGACATTTAATAAAGCTGAACACTCTAAGAGATGTAATTTTTAGCGTTGAATGGTTACTCTTTTCGCATACTGTCTTAATTCAATATGGAATATGTATTTTTTAGGTGGAATTGGTATGCGTAATGGTCTCACAGTCGTAGGAGACACTCTTTTTTGTGCATTTTGTATCACAGTATGTGGCCCACATTTGTCAAATGTCATGCAAATAACTGATTTTCCATTCAAAACATGTTTGAAGAACAACATGAACTCTCATGAAAATTTTAGCTTTAAAAAATCTCTTGTAAGATCCACTTAATATATCCCAGTTTGTACTGTGAGCTCCTGAGCATGTGCAGCAAATCACCACAGGTTCATTTGCGGATCTTGTGGATTTATGATACTGGCAGTCTTACACTCAGTGTTGGCACGTATCTACATTACGTTCAGTTCCTTTATTAGCAAGACACTTTAATATATTCTGTACTTCATTTCCTATTCTTTGTGTGCATTTGTCTCAGTTCATCTTGAAATGGTTTTGTTTCAGTTGGTAGAAAACCAGTGAGAATACAAAACGTTCCACTGAAGAAACTTGAAGAGAGTCACCCAGAAGTGTTGCCCGGTGGACAGTGGCGGCCTCTGGGGTGTATATCACGTCACCGGGTTGCGATCATAATTCCATACCGAGATAGAGAGGAACATCTGCGAATATTTTTGAATCACATGCATCCATTTCTGCAGAAACAGCAGCTTGACTACGGTATCTACATAGTGGAACAGGTAAGCAACACACAAAATGTTGGCTGCTGCCGCCGCCACCTAACTAACAATTTGCAACTACAATCAAGAATAGTGGTTTACTCAGAATTTTTTCTAAAATTTGGAAATTCTGGTCACATCTCACTTTTCCTGGTGGCTGACATGTTGACCACTGCGCTGCCACTTGATGGCTACGTGACCAATAAGTGAACAGCTGTCGGGTCTACAGCAAAGCAACACAAACTTTTAATCAGGCGAGCTGCTAAGTCAGAATGGGATATGTTTAAGATGCTGTGTTCAACAACGTTTTCCTGGTAAACCACTGATATGATATTGTTTGTATTTGTAAGTGGTTGTTTTATAGGGCATTTGCCCAAAACCATGACTTTTCTTTCCTTTTAATTATTATAAGCTTGCAAGTCATGTTTTTAATCATGCAGATCTGAAAATGTCTGTCATATATAGTGAATCATTTGAAATTATGACAAAAAGTTGTAGCTTCTTTACAAACGTTCACATTTTTTATTATCATTAACTGATATTTTAATTGTTTTTTAATTTGTGAAGTAATGGTAGGTCATTATGTATCATAAGTTGTAGGAGATGGCAGCCTTCATGAAATCTAATAGGATTGACATATTCAACTTCAACACTGAACTACTGATCAGACCTGGGGTCCATTCATATTTTAAAATTCCAGTTCATTTCCATTTCACATACACATCAAAGATAAATTCCAATTCAATTCAATGTACTGACAAAAGGATAAATTCCAATTCAATTCAATGTACTGACAAAAGGATAAATTCCAATTCAATTAATGTTTAATCAATTCAAATTCAATTTGCAAATTAGCAAATCAATTAATTAAGACTGTACTGCACAGTGGAGAATTTTAATAGTAGTTCTGTCAAGCAGCTTAAGTACACCATCAGTTAATACATGCATTACATGTATATGAAGCTCTGTAGAAAGATAAAATAGCACACAAGTAGCATTTTGCTTTTGAAGAGTCAAAACAATGGAACTCCATTTTGATCTGCACCATGTGACTGGTTGGAGATGAGTCTATTACTCTAAGTTCTAACACTCAGAAATGGATTTTCACTGTTTTGATTCCTCAAAACATATATTGTTGAAGAATCAAAATAATGAAAATCCATTTTTGTGTGTTAGAACTTGTGTAATAGATACATATCCAACCAACCAAGGTCCAAATGAAAATGGACTTCCATTGTTTTACATTTTTCAACAGCGATTTGCAACTAACCATAACACCTAATATAAGAAGCTCAATTCAAATTCAATCTGTTTTGATTTTTTTCAATTCCAATATATATATATATATATATATATATACATACAAGGAACTGACAAGGTCCCATTAAACCATAATGTCCAATCAAACCCGAAAAAAGAAATGGCAGCATCAAATAACCACGAAAACAACCTGTACAAACAGATTTACCCCCCCCTAGCAAATGAACCAGTAAATGATGATCTCATAGCCATCCCACCATGCCAAACCTAGTAAACCAAAAATCAGCTTCAAAAAAAGAAGTCACTTGTAAATATGTACACAGCACTATTCTTAAAAATGGAAAGGAGACTTTACCACTAAAAATACACTCTTAATGCACAATGCCTAAACAAATTTACAGAACTTGATGTTCATATACAGATATTATTGCCATTACTGAAACACGGTTATCCTCAGGCAATAAAAGATAATTTAAACCCAACACTATTTATACCTGGAAATGCATATGCAGAAATCTTATGGGTTACAATATCCCCACACCCTAATATACAGTGGCAAGTTGGACTATGCTAAAGACCAGAGGAAGATCAGGCACACTTTTTACAAAAGATAAACAATTCAATAAATACAATTGAAAATTCGAATTGTTTCCTTCTTGGCGATTTTAATTTTAGAAAGATAGATTGGTCCAAAGGGGAGGGAAACAGCCAACTAGAGAAAAGTTTCATTGATACTCTTAATGAAATTTTTTTGGTTCAGATGGTTTATAAACCAACTAGAGGTAACAACATCCTCGACCTTGGATGCATTCAGACCCCAGTTGTATAGATAAACTTTAGGTAGAGGAAAGTTTTGCCCTGAGCGATCACACAAGTATAAAGGTACTAAGATATCCAGTTGTTTGAATAACATCACAATCTGGAAAAATCTACTTAAAAGCTAATTATGAGGCAATAAACAAAGAAAAAACATAGATTGGACCAAAGAATACAATAATAAATCTATGACTGAAATGTGGGAACTTTTCAAGCAGTGTTATACCCAACTAGTGGAGAAGTATGTTCCATTCAAACAGATAAAGCAGGGATCAAGACTAAAGCCTCCATGGGTAAGATACAAATCTGTGCTAAAGGCAAAACAAAGTAAACACGCTAAACAAGTAGTGGCAAACAAAAGTGGGCTTTCAGCCGAACTTATAATATATGAATAAGAAAAAGCAAACTTACTAAGCAATTATTTCATATCTGTTCTCACAGAGAACATATGTGAAATAATTGTTTAATAAGTTTGCTTTAGTTTGATCATCTGAGAAGTTTTTTCCTTCAAAGTTAAGATCACCAATTGTTAACGATGATTTGGTAAAGTGTCTAGTGTAGTTGCAGAATTTTTTATCGTTAACATTTATTTGGTTGAGCAATTTTTCTTCATAGTGCAATTCTGCCTCCTTTAAGACAGTCTGTAGTTTTTCTTATTCTTATTCATATATTATATGAGCCGTGAGCCAGAATTACTGCACTCTCTACCAATTTTAGATACTGATGTCAAATGTACACTATAATTTAGAAATTTTACCAACCGAAGTAAGTACCAAGTTAACAAAACTGAAACCAGAAAAATCTAGCGGTCCAGACCTATTAAATGTAAATATTTAAAGAAATTGCTTAAATTTTTATATTCCTCTATGCTATATATTTAATAAATCCATACAAACAAGCCAAATACCACAGGGTTGGAGGGATGCAAATGTAACACCAATCCACAAAAAAGGTCCACAAAACAAGTGCAACAATTACAGACCAGTGTCACTCAAGTTATTAAACTACTAGAAAGAATAATACAAGACAATTTGCTTAAACTAGCTGACACAAACAGTAATTAAACTAGCTGACACAAACAATACTTAAACTAGCTGACACAAACAATACTATCAACTGTGACCAACATAGTTTCCAAAAAAATTATCATGCACTGCTCAATTATTAGAATGTCTACCAGACTGGACAGTAAATACAGATAACAGTGCTGAAACTGATGTAATTTACTTAGATTTTTTAAAGGCTTTTGATACTGTACCCCATAAATGATTTATTTATAAATTAAGACAACACTAAGTGGTGATTATGGTCACTACAGTGAAATTTGGCAGGCTTAGTCTTAGTGTTACTGTCTGCTTGAGAATGATACATTTCTGGGTGAGAATAATCCAAGTAAAGCAACCCAAATTATTAAATGTAATGCATCATTGCTAAGATTATTACATGATAAATGTTGTTTTAAATTGAGATAGACTGTGAATACCAAAAGTATTTGTGATAATTGTGGCCATGGATTTCAAAAAGCTGACTGAACTTCACTGATTTAATTTCACACATAAGCTTAGCATAGTTGAGCACACAAACACTACCAACTGGGGTGGGCTGGTCACTCAGGCAGGAATTGAAGGGCCTTCTAAAACAACATGTCCATTGGTAGGGAGATAAGTTGACTGCTAATCGTGGCTTCTGCAAATCTGTCTAAAGTAAACATTTGGGGCTGGCAACTTGCAGCCAAGTGAGAAATTTGCATTAAAGACATCAGATGTTTTGATTCAAATGCAAATGTTTTGATTCAAATGCAAGTGCAAATACACAGCAGAAGACGACACTGCATTTAAATGCAATGGGCTTCATTTAAGTGGAAAGGGGGCGGCAGTATTCGCGGACAAACTTTCAGCAGCAGTAGATAGCGACTTGGGTACAATGACAAATATTTTTGGAAGTAAACATTCTTTAAACTAGAAGTGCAGGGGGGTTACCTAGAGGTGTCTCAAGCAGAACAAGAGGCCACTAGCACAGATAAACCAATATCAAATCATCCGAAAAACATCTCTGAAAAAGGTTATAGATGCGTATGTTTAAATGCAAGGAGCATAGTAAATAAGAAAAATGAATTAAACATTATGGTAGAAGATATTGACCCTCACATAATTGGTATAACTGAATCATGGGCCAACATAGATATAACAGATGCTGAATTAGGACTGACAGGATACGTAATGTTTAGGAAAGATCGAATAGGAAGAAGGGGCGGGGGAGTTATTTTATATGTTAAAGAATCTATTCAGGCTTATGAAATAAAACTAGAAAGGGAAGCAGATTGCGATGAAGCTGTTTGGTGCAAAATTGTTTCAGGAAATTCAAAATTAACTATTGGATTAGTTTACCGAAGTCCAAACATAAACGAAGAGGACAACACAAAAATAAAAAACGCTATAAAGGAAGTTAGTAAAGGGGAATGTATCATAATGGGAGATTTTAACCATGGACACATACAATGGAATTCTCTAGAGAGCACAGGGATTGAGGATCAACAATTTCTATGTTTAATCCAGGATAGCTTTCTTACTCAGCACGTACTAGAACCAACCAGGGGAGAAAATGTATTAGATATAGTTTTGTCATCACAAAAGAATTAGTGGACAATGTAAAAATATTTGAACCATTGGGTAATAGTGACCATAATCAAATACATTTTGACATCAATGTAAAATCAGAAAGTAAAAATAAGAAAACGTACAAAGAGAAACTTCCACAAAGGTAACTACAAAGATATGAGAAAATACTTAGCACAGCTAGATTGGAATAACATGCTGATGAATAAGACTGCAATTGAATGTTGGAATATTCTAAAATATGAAATTGAGAGTATCATTGATAAATTTGTTCCCTTCCGAAAACAAGGAAAACGGTGTAGAAAGAAACACTTGTCAAAAGAGGCAATTAGAATAAATAATGCTAAAACAAACTATGTGGAGGGTTTATAGGCGTACCAGAAAGGAAGAAGACTATGCAAAATACAAAGAGGCACTTAATGCAGCTACAACTGAAATCAGACAATCTAAAAGAAGCTATGAGCAAAAACTGGCATGTAACATAAAAACTGACAGCAAGAGTTTTTATGCATATGTCAGGAGTAAACAAAACGTACAAGACAAGGTTGGACCTCTAGAAGACAGTGCTGGAAATATAATATCACAGGGGTTTTTAATGGCGGAAGACCTAAATGGTTACTTCAGTTCAGTGTTTACAAAAGAAGATATTAGTTCATTACCAGTTGCTGATGCTAAATTTCAGGGGGCTAAATCTGACTATTTAGGACCGTTAGTTGTAACTCCAGAATTGGTAGCTAGGAAAATAAAGGCAATGAAGGATAACAAATCACCGGGAGTGGATGGGATTCCTCCAAAATTACTAATGGAAACAGTAGATCAAATCAGTATACCACTTGCAAGAGTATTCAACTTGTCATTAAAAGAGGAGTTGTTCCGTTTGAATGGAAAGAAGCAAACATCATACCATTATTTAAAAAGGGTTAGAAATAAGTCAGAGAATTACAGACCAGTGAGTTTAACGTCAGTGATTTGTAAATTATTAGAAAGGTTAATTAAAGACCATATGGTGGACTTCCTCGTTAAGCATAAATTATTAAATTCATCTCAACATGGATTCCTTAAAGCGAGGTCATGCTTAACAAATATGTTATGTTTTTTGGAAGAAATCACTAAGTGGATAGACGTGGGATCGCCAGTAGATATTATCTACTTAGATTTTCAGAAAGCTTTTGACAAAGTGCCACATCAAAGATTGCTACTTAAATTAAAAGCCCATGGTATCGGGGATAGCATAACTGACTGGATAGAACAATGGCTGACTGACAGAAGACAACGAGTTGTAGTAGATGGCGAAGTTTCAAATTGGAAATCGGTTTTGAGTGGGGTACCTCAAGGATCAGTATTAGGACCTATATTATTCTTAATTTATATCAACGACTTGGACGACAGTATAACAAGTAACTTACTGAAATTTGCGGACGACACAAAACTGTTTAGAAAGGTTAATACTGATGGTGATAAACAACATTTACAAAACGATCTAGACAGATTAGTGAAATGGTCTGAGAAATGGCAGATGCTGTTCAATTTTGGGAAATGTAAATGCCTACATACAGGACATGGGAACTTGAATGTAAACTATAAAATGGGAGCTACTGTTCTTGGTACTACTGTAAAAGAAAAGGACTTAGGAGTTACAATAAGCGCTGATATGAAAGTTTCAGAGCAGTGTGGTATTGCAGCTTCAAAGGGAAATCAAATTCTTGGATTGATTAGAAGAAACATAACATACAAGGGAAAAAAGTTAATTATACCTCTTTATAAAGCAATAGTTAGACCTCATTTAGAATACTGTATACAAGCATGGAGACCATATCGTAAGAAGGATATAGATACGCTTGAACGCATACAGAGGAGAGCAACTAAAATGATTCCAGAACTTAGAGACCTTAGTTATGAAGAACGCCTGAAAGAATGTGGTTTAACAACTCTAGAGACAAGGAGGTTAAGAGGAGATCAGATTGAAGTTTTTAAGATATTGAATGGGTATGAAAATATTGATAGAAATATGTTTTTCTCACTCAAGAAGGATAGCAGAACTAGAGGACATGAGGTAAAATTAGTAAAGGATCAATGTAGATTGGACATCAGGAAGCACTCGTTCTCACAGAGGACAATAAATGAATGGAACAAACTGTCTACAGATTGTGTAACTGCTAGCAGCGTAAATATGTTTAAAAACAAGGTTGACACATATATCAGGAGGGCGGGTTATAAGTAGGTGAACATTGTTGGACTCTCGATAAGCCAATGGCTTCCTTGTCCACTTGCCATCTGGGCCTTTGGCTTGGATGGCAAATCTTGTTAAATCTTGTTAAATCTTGTTAAGTGCGACATTTTCAAATGCATTTGCCTTTGAACCCACGCCTGGTTAATATCAGCAGAATTCAAAATAGTCCACTTATTGTATACTTTTCCACTAAAATGCTGGAGTTTGATCCAGATGCCTTATATTTATTTGCATTTTGCAATACAGTTTATGAAATTATAACTTAACTATAATATTGTGGTCAACTAACAACAAATTTAAGCTGTAACGAATGTCTACAGGCACCAAGGTCTAAGTTCAACCGGGCAATGTTAATGAACATTGGCTTTACTGAAGCAAGTAAGCTGTACGACTACCAATGCTATATCTTCCATGATGTTGACCTGTTGCCCGAAGACGACCGTAACATTTACTCATGTCCCGAGCAGCCACGCCACATGTCAGCTGCGGTCAACACGATGAAATACAGGTGATGTATTGTATCTTCTCTCATGCACAGTGCTTTAGAAACATCACATCTGTTTCATGTGAGGCTTGGCTGGTTCCATACACATTTGGGGTCAATTACATTATATCAATACCAGTTACACATACCAGTTCCAGTTCCACCTCAAAAATACGAATTCCAATTATCAATTTCATATTGATTCTTATTGGAATAACAGTACGTGAACAGAGCAACTACAGATGTACGGAACCCTAAATAAAAAACATATATTTTAGTGCAGGTTTATTTAATTTCTGCAAACAAATATGATACACGAAACATATATTTTATTAATTATTTTTTGTGAATACAGTCGAGCCTTGTTATAGCGTGGTGGTAGGGGTCCACAATTTCGGTGTTCTAGTATCTGCCACCAGCAGTTAAACAATAATCTGGAGACGAGCAGCGGAACATACTTGCAGTACAAACATTGATTAAAAACGACAGTAGGTACAATCGATAGTTTATTGATTAAAAATCACTTTGCATACATTTACCACAAAGTAATATCCAATGCCAGCATAATATCCGTCTGATGAAGTCAGCTGAAAGATGCCGAAACGTCACAACTAAACAAAGGTAATTTAACAGTGAAACAAACGATTGAATGACAATGACTTATTGGATTAAAATGACCAGTCTAAAAAGCATTTTCAGAACAATTCTAGTGTTGTCTATGACTATGCACTGTCAATGTAAAACAGTCTGACTTTATTTCTGTTTGTGGCTGGCAAGCTGATCTGTCTTGGCAGTGTTCAGGAAGCTGGACGTTTGCATCACTTTGACATAGTCACTACCACAAGATTCGATCCACTGTAGACCAGTCACTAACACAGCCACTACCTCTGATGGTGAAGGGAGTCATGGGATTGCTATCTCTTCCACTATCAGGTTTGCGTCGTCATCTGTTGTTTTGGACGTTGCGTCACTCAAGATCTGTTCGTTGGTTAATTGTGTGGTAACTGGGCACAATTCATCAATCGTAGTCCATTCTCTGATTAAATTTTCCAACGATTGGTCCACGTCTAGTTCCTCTCTTTCAGCCTTTGCTCAACTGTTTCTATGTCATCTTCGCTAAATATGAGGAAGTCGAATTCAGCAGATGTTACATTATCCACAGGTGGATCGGATGATGCATCAGGGAATGCTGGAGCGAGTCCCTGCATCCAATGATTCTTGATGGTCATTGATGTCACACTTTCCTTTGCCCTGCCAGCCACAAGGAACATGTCTTTCAAGGAGAACTTTTTAAGGAATGGTGTAATGTCCATGTCTGACAAGATCATCTCTTTCACCAGTTCTTTCCGATAGTGTCGCTTGAAAGAGGATATGATCCCCTGATCTAATGGTTGTGGTTGGATGACACTGGTTGTATTCGCCTGGAGGTACATCACAGTGATCTTTCCATCAGGTGAACATAGCGTGTCAGCGGGCAGGTGGGCACGGCAGTTGCCGAGGAGAAGTATGGCCTTCTCATCATCCACTGGCCATATATGCAAGTGGCATCTTGGTGATTTATATTTTCCGATGCAGAGAGGCTGCAGTTTGTGATTGCTGGTCTTGTTGCAACAAAACAAAAGGGTTGTTCTACCTTTTTCCAGCTTAAATCCCTCTGCTTCGCACACATTGTTCTTCATAACCAACGTGCAATCTGGCAGCATTTTGAAAACAGGCTAGCTTCGTCTGCATCATAGACCTGCACCCCGCTCAGGTTGTTATCGGCGATGTGTGTGATGAGTTTCGGCAGAAACTGCGTAGCACTATCTTAGTCGACTGATTGCTTCTCGCCAAAACTTTATGCTGTGAAATCCCATGTCATTTGTGCCATCGCGAAAAGCCAATCCTGACTGGCAGTAAATTTGATGCAGCACCATTGATGGCCTTGTCGAACTTCTCCACTTGTGCTTTCATGACCAGACCACTTATCAGCAGCAGTCTGCCTCTCCTGGACGAACCAGTTCAAAACGGCATTGTTGGGTGCACTATCTTTTCTATCTTTTCTTTCACCACAAATTGTCGTCTTCCTGCATGGTGTGGACGTATTTTAGCCATCCCCGAGAGACACTTTGCATTGTGATTCCCCCAAACAAATCTAACTTTGTGCAATAATCAACTCGCTCTTGCTGCCTGTTATATAGAATAAACTGTTTAAACTTCAATGTTTTTAATTGATTGAAAGGTGCACGAGGGAATTGGTTGATGTGTCACTGATGTCTAAATTACCACGGCAAGTCGCCTGGCTGAAGCCGACGCCAGCGAAACACTCCACATACATTGACACTGTATATAATATTTCACGATGCAGTGGTCAATGACATAGACATTACTGGCAAAATTACAAGCACATCCATTTCACCCCTAGTGGCAGAAAATCGGATTCCATGACCAACTATTTTATATCCGATTCCACATAATAATGGGGCGTGGAATAACGAGGCGCGACTGTAATTTGAGTTAAAAAGTTACATGATGTAATTAAAAAAGTAATTTAAAATTCACAATTTTTCAATTACATGCACTAGTGAAAACAAAACGCCACTTACAAATCCAGAATTGGAATTGACGGTTCAGTTAAAGTAATTGACCTCAAGTCTGGTTCTATGCGTTTGTAAAAAACAATTTGCCATTTACATAATCTATTTACTGTGTAGATCAAAATGCATGCATAATACATTGCGCATACTCTGAAGTGTGCATCTGAATAAGTACATGTTTGAATGCATACATTAGTGTATTCATGGTGTGTTTGTAGTTATTGTACAGTTGCCAGTTAGTGTGCTGCACTATTACCTAGTATGTTAGTTATGCACTTATATTCTGTTATGCTGCAATATTTTTTCTATAATTGTATTGATTTATATCTTAATATTGATTTGTATCTTTAACTATCTATATATAAAGTACTCTGCATGTTCTTTTATTACTAAACTGTTTTCAATAAATTTTATTTGTAACTACTTACTTAAAAAGAACCACTTACCAGCATTATTATTCTGCATCATAATCATTGCATAAGTATTGCCTTTACCATGGCATATTCCTTGATCTTGCTAACTAGTGTATTCACTAACTGTAATTATTCTAAGCCATTCGTACTTTGATGGATGGTCTTGTATTAAAGCTTGTGTCATTGACAGGTTGCCATATGCTGCAATATTTGGTGGAGTTGCAGCTTTGAAGAAGGAACACTTCCAGCTTGTCAATGGTTTCTCAAACCAATTCTTTGGCTGGGGTGGTGAGGATGATGATCTTTATAACAGGTTCGTGTAAATTTGTGCAAATGATGATTCTTTTTTGTATATGGAGATGGAACACTATTTTGACGTTATCCCATTTTGGCAAATTTTTGCTGCTTGTAAAATTATTTGTTAGCAGATATAAGGCCCTATTGAGGGCTACAACATTTTTGCTGTGTCCAGATTAAACTTTCTACTGGCTGGCTTGCAAGATAAGAAGATATGCGTGAGTATAGGATCCCTTGTGTCAGTGAGTGTACGATCCCTTGTGTCAGTGAATGTAAGAACCCTTGTGGCAGTGAGTGTAGGATCCCTTGTGTCAGTGAGTGTAGGATCCCTTGTGGCAGTGAGTGTAGGATCCCTTGTGGCAGTGAGTGTAGGATCCCTTGTGGCAGTGAGTGTAGGATCCCTTGTGGCAGCGAGTGTAGGATCCCTTGTGGCAGCGAGTGTAGGATCCCTTGTGTCAGCGAGTGTAGGATCCCTTGTGTCAGTGAGTGTAGGATCCCTTGTGTCAGTGAGTGTAGGATCCCTTGTGGCAGTGAGTGTAGGATCCCTTGTGTCAGTGAGTGTAGGATCCCTTGTGGCAGTGAGTGTAGGATCCCTTGTGGCAGTGAGTGTAGGATCCCTTGTGACAGTGAGTGTAGGATTCCTTGTCAGTGAGTGTAGGATCCCTTGTGTCAGTGAGTGTAGGATCCCTTGTGTCAGTGAGTGTAGGATCCCTTGTGTCAGTGAGTGTAGGATCCCTTGTGTCAGTGAGTGTAGGATCCCTTGTGTCAGCGAGTGTAGGATCCCTTGTGTCAGTGAGTGTAGGATCCCTTGTGTCAGTGAGTGTAGGATCCCTTGTGGCAGTGAGTGCAGGATCCCTTGTGTCAGTGAGTGTAGGATCCCTTGTGGCAGTGAGTGTAGGATCCCTTGTGACAGTGAGTGTAGGATCCCTTGTCAGTGAGTGTAGGATTCCTTGTGTCAGTGAGTGTAGGATCCCTTGTGTCAGTGTGTGTGGGATCCCTTGTGTCAGTGAGTGTAGGATCCCTTGTGTCAGTGAGTGTAGGATCCCTTGTGTCAGTGAGTGTAGGATCCCTTGTGTCAGTGAGTGTAGGATCCCTTGTGGCAGTGAGTGCAGGATCCCTTGTGTCAGTGAGTGTAGGATCCCTTGTGGCAGTGAGTGTAGGATCCCTTGTGACAGTGAGTGTAGGATCCCTTGTCAGCGAGTGTAGGATCCCTTGTGTCAGTGAGTGTAGGATCCCTTGTGTCAGTGTGTGTGGGATCCCTTGTGTCAGTGAGTGTAGGATCCCTTGTGTCAGTGAGTGTAGGATCCCTTGTGTCAGTGAGTGTAGGATCCCTTGTGTCAGTGAGTGCAGGATCCCTTGTGTCAGTGAGTGTAGGATCCCTTGTGGCAGTGAGTGTAGGATCCCTTGTGACAGTGAGTGTAGGATCTCTTGTCAGTGAGTGTAGGATCCCTTGTGTCAGTGAGTGTAGGATCCCTTGTGTCAGTGTGTGTGGGATCCCTTGTGTCAGTGAGTGTAGGATCCCTTGTCAGCGAGTGTAGGATCCCTTGTGTCAGTGAGTGTAGGATCCCTTGTGTCAGTGAGTGTAGGATCCCTTGTGTCAGTGAGTGTAGTATCCCTTGTGGCAGTGAGTGTAGGATCCCTTGTGTCAGTGTGTGTGGGATCCCTTGTGTCAGTGAGTGTAGGATCCCTTGTCAGTGAGTGTAGGATCCCTTGTGTCAGTGAGTGTAGGATCCCTTGTGTCAGTGTGTGTGGGATCCCTTGTGTCAGTGAGTGTAGGATCCATTGTGTCAGTGAGTGTAGGATCCCTTGTGTCAGTGAGTGTAGGATCCCTTGTGGCAGTGAGTGTAGGATCCCTTGTGGCCGTGAGTGTAGGATCCCTTGTGTCAGTGAGTGTAGGATCCCTTGTGCATGAAGACATGTTTTGATGCCATTTGATGTCAGAGAGAAAAAATGACATAAGTTGACGGATTTCAGCATGTTGATGAAAGAATAAATACTGTGAACAAAATGGAGGAGGATGAGCAGTCATACTGCTGTCGAATTCTATTTTATATTATGTTTTAACAAAATCGTTAAATTTAAAAGTAAACAAAGATTTGTGAATAATCATTAGTTATACACATTTTGAAATTGGTATTGTTTTGATCTCCAGTAACTGAGAAGATCAAAGAACAAAGAATGCAGCTGTAATGTAAACATTGTAAAATGTCTGATTTGGTGCTTCTTACATTTGTAGTTTTGGTTCCAGTGTGCAGAAATGGGAACATGAATAACCAGATTAATGATGCGATTTACAATGTATGCAAATTGTTACCACACAAATGCATGCAGATTATTAAAAAAAAAACATTATCAAAGAATGGATAAATGAGACATGACTATAATTTGATGGATGAAACTATATTATTATATAGTTTTATGCATCATAGAAAAAGAAACAATGAAGACAAATATCATTACTTATTTCTTGTTTATGTACTTGTTTTCCAGCATAAATGTGATCACATTTTGTTTCAGAATCCACCACCACCATTTACAATTGATTCGCTATCCACTCGACATAGCCAAATACACCATGATGAGGCATGTCAAGAATGTACCGAGTCCACAACGGTAAGTACATACAACAAACCCTTCA
Source organism: Lamellibrachia satsuma (assembly GCA_033239005.1). Classification (NCBI taxonomy): domain Eukaryota; kingdom Metazoa; phylum Annelida; class Polychaeta; order Sabellida; family Siboglinidae; genus Lamellibrachia; species Lamellibrachia satsuma. The sequence goes on along the minus strand of BSQZ01000002.1, from coordinate 15,842,619 downwards.
CCCTTTGGTTTTTGCTGTATTTTATTAAATTTCTGTTAAAGGTACAAAGTCTGATAACATGAATTTACAAAAAAACAATCAGACTGCTTTTAAGAAATTGTTCTGATTGAGACAGTATCCTGGCATCACCAACTGGGCTTTCTTATTATGTCTACTAAATGCATCGAGTTTCTGACTCATAAACTATGGATTCCTCACAACTTCTTGTTGATAATGTCTTGTGCCAGATTTATGGCATGAAAAGTTCTTTACTATTACTGAATTTGGTTAATTCTGCATCATTGGATGGATTTTTGTAATTATGAAAGCAGCTAAACCAGCTTTAGTCATTATGCTCTCTTCCTTGATGCTTGCTGACTGGATGTAAAGAGAAAAAAGCATAAATGAGTTGACATAGTAATGAATGTTTCATTAAAAATGATCCACTTAGAGGAACATGCTTATGTTATTTTGTGTTTTCAACATGTCCCCTCAGATTCAAGTACCTGTATACTGGAGCAAAGCGATTCAATGTTGATGGGTTGAACAGCCTCAAGAACAAATATAAGTTACTGGGTCTGAGAAAGAAGAAACTCTGTACTTGGATCAAAGCAGAGATTTAAAAACTGCCACCCTGTCTGTGAGTATCAAATCAGTGAACAAGTCAGATTGTAATGCCAGACGTTCCATGTGCTGTGTAGTTTGTGCCAGTTGAATGTTTGTATTACCCTCCTCCCCTGTTGCCTCCCTCTGATATTCAGTAACTCATGATATGCTGAGCAAATCTAATGTAACAGGACAAATCATGATACTATATGTGACACTGCATATCAAAACTTACCATAATCTGGCAATGTTGATTCGGCGCTACAGCCCGTTCAAGTGACATGATCAAACATTATAATTTTTTTTTTTCGGTAAAGTACTTCTACTGCATATTTGAAACCCGCTCTTTCAGAATATGACATTTTAAAAGCCAAGCAGAATCATTTTCTATGTAGTCGTGACTTCATTTGCATAATTATGCAATATTAAAATTCACACTGAATATAAATCCAACTCCAATACTTGTATATGACTTGGCACAGTATGTCAGTAGATTTTTTTAAATTGTGTTAAAATCATGGTTTTGGGTTTACAATTGGTGAAGAGTTTGCGTCAAAAATACACTTTAGGCTCTCATTCAACTTTTGCTTAATTCATTCACAGTGGTGTAGCAGACGTAATTTGCTTATGTTAACCAAAATCGACCTTTAAAGTTATCAGTGACACTGTCATACTTATATGTATGTCATGTATTTCTTTGGGGATTTTCTCAAAATTATATAATTTAGCATCTTGTGGCTATTTTTTTAAACTTTAAAGCCTTATTTCTCAGTTTAAATTTTATTGCGATGGTCAGTAGTGCCTTTGCTGTTTTTTCCAACAAATCATCAAATCAAGAAATAGCTGTTTCTGGTGATGTGAATAAAAAAAAATTTTTGTCCCCTTGTGGTTGGTTTTGACATGGGTTGTCGCATATGTTTATGACTGTCTTTATGTCTGTTTGTTAGTTCATGAATGCATGCATGCATATGTGTTTTTGTCCTTTTCCAGGTATATTGTAAAGCTATCTACTCCGGTAGTATATCACTTTTTTCTTCGCAACATTACAAATTGTCAGTTTGTTTTGTAGTATAACTTGTATGACACTGTATATTTATTTCTCCCTTGCAGACTCGAGAGCCGACAACTTGAGGTGTACTTCAGCAGTACCAGACTGTACCATTCTGAGTCTAATGAACAGTATTCATTGTATATTTGTTTTAATTGTCCCTATTATTATACCATTTTTACAAGGTATGTAGGGAGCAAAGTATGACTCACTAATTCCATCCCAAGGGTGAATATAAGAAATAAGTTATCTGGGTATCCAGGTTTTGGGCCTATAATACTTACTAGAACATTGCAACTACATTTGCAACTACAATCAAGAATATCACGCGTATCACTAGGACATTAGGAAGACCTTGTTGAACATACATTGAAATTTCATGGGCCAAGTGATACTCTTAGATAACACACAGCATTTTCATTTCATGGGCCAAGTGATACTCTTAGATAACACACAGCATTTTCATTTCATGGGCCGTTCACCAAATGAAAATCTATTTGTAAACACCTACCCAGGTAGTCCTGTTCTTGCCAATAGCGTATGACCATGCTGTTTGCATCTATAGGCAATTTATGTAACATATTTTGATGTTTGTTTACAAAACTTCTCCCATTCTGACGTAGCCGTTCGCGTGATTAAGAGTTTGCATTGCTTCGGTGTATACCTGATGGCCCTTTCATGTCGGTCAAAAGCACTTAATGCATCTCGCCGGAAGTTGATTTTTAAGAACTGCCAAGCACTTATTAGTCGCCATGGTCAACATGTCGGCCATCAGGAAAACAACTTGTTCACAGGAGACCAGAATCTTAGACTTTTAGAAACAATTCTGAGAAAAAACTAATGTGAAATTCTTGATTGGAGTTGTAAATGGTTACGTTTTTAACTGTTAGGTACATTGCCCCAAAATCATGATTTTTTTCACTTTCACCCCCTTCACCATTTCATTACACCACCTTGCCATTTCACTACACTACCTTGCTTGTTTCAACCAGGCGTTTCTGCATCAGAACAAGCTAAGAGGTTCAGCAATTTGATACTGGTGTAACTTGTAGATCATAAACGGACTGTCAACCATTACTTGAAGCAAATTGAAGTTGGAGTTGAATTTATCTGTGCAAGGCCAGGAGATACAGTCCCAAGAATTTTAAAATGGACTTTCTGACACTTCTTAATCAAAGAATGTCACTATGATACTTGATGTTTGGTGCTCATATTGAATGCTGGAAAGAAATATCAAACGGAGGTAAATACTAAATAGTATTACCATACGTTAGTGTGTTTGCGTAAAACCTCTAAATTGATTTGTCAGCTTGGATTTAGTGTTTTAGTGACTTACTGGCGTTAGGAGCGAAGCACAGAATGATTCTAAAAGCATTGTGCTGACTCAGCAGCTAAATATTTGTTGAAGTTTTACGTTAGGCATTAGCCACTCAAAGTTTGAGTTACATGACAAATGTTTTAATTTATACATACTAGGGATAGAAATGCCACAAAATTACAACGAACTGCTTCTACATGTTGTGTATGGGTAGCAGTTGCATACAGATTCCCTTGTCTGCTATTTTCAGTGGTAGCAATACTACTAGTCAATAGTCTTTAGTTCACTTGCCACATACACCTGTGCATGAATTATTCAGGGACAGTATGTCGTCATTATAGTTGCTTGAATTCAAGCAACTCTAATGACGACATAAGTCAGATACGTTAGATGCTTGTTTTTATCTATTGCAATAATTGTTGATGTTTGTATTTAGATAAGGTTTTTCTTAACTTTTTACGTTTGCAATCATTTTGTATCAGGTTGTGTCAGAGTCATGTTGCATTTTTATTTTCTGTGATTTTATATAAAATATGTTGTGATACATTAGAAATGTCAGAACTTTAATTGAATTTCCTAAGTTATAGGAAAAAACTCACAGGATTGCTTTCTTATACATATACACATTGCTTAATAAGATTGCATTATGCAAATAATACAGAAAACCTGTGGGATATCATATTTAGTACTATATTTTTTCTGGTAAAATATTTAAAAGTTAAGGCAACACGGGACCCTGGATTTGGCATTCACCCTATTTTTGTTATCACAGATTGCTGAAATTTTTACACAGTCTTAAGTATATTGCAAAATAAATGAGGATATTTTTTTCTTTTTTTTTGGACCCCCTTGTGACCCTTATCATGGCGGCCATTTTAAATTTGAATGGTATTAGCACAAAGCCTAGATCTTGGCAATGGCCAGGCCAAATGCATTGTAAGTTTGTGTGTATATAACTAGGATACACCTGCACTTAGTAACAGCTTTTTTTTTTGATGTTTTGTTTAGTTTTTTTTTACAATTTTTTTATTTTGGTAAAAAAAATTATAAATGAAACATGAACATTTTATACTGTCAGAAATTTGCCATATTGTTTTCTACCATAATATTCCTGTTACTAAGTAAGGAGCAATGGTGTGGTGACACTCTGAAAATTTCAAATGATTCTGTTGAGAAATAACTGAGATCTATGCAACATTACAAGTCGGTATACTGAAATAATTGTAATGGAGAAAAACGACGTCAAAGTGTGGGAACATTTGAACAGTATATTTTATAATAAAAAATGGACTCAGAGTCCTCAAATTGCACATATAAACACTCCAGCTTATGTTGATTCTAGATATAAAGAACAGAATACAGTAGAAATGACATTGCTAAAAATAGAACCTTATTATGCATCTACCAAACACAAACCATGAATTTACAAAAAAACGTATGAAAATGTTCTTATTCCTAACTAATGACAGTGTAACTAATGTCAATGTTCACTGTCAGCCAGCCTAGTGTGCTCCAGCCACATAGTCTGATGACGTATGAGAAGCTGCTGCACGAGCGACACGTCAAGCACGACGGGCAACTTGGGTCGCAGCCGCCACTTGACGCTTCGCCTGACTCAGGCGCAGACTGTCTGCCTTCTGTGCTGATGATAGCAGGTGCACACCCGATGGCACTTGCAATCGGTCGCATGTCAAGGAAGCGGCAGAACTTTACTAGGCCTCCGTGCCCGACGCCCATATCCATAAACGCACCAACAGTCTGTCGTGTTACAAAGAACGCAATGTTCCCAGAAGTGGAGCCCTCGATCCAATCTGAAGAGAGGGTGGAATTCAAGACAGCTCCACACTCTGTGCAGCAAGTCTCCATCACAGACACAATCCCAAGAAGATCCCGAGTACGAATCACCAGTGATGCCGCCCCACACTGCAAGCACAACAGGCCTTTCACGAGGGCTGACAGTTGTGATCACACGGTTGCTGGTGGTTGCTTGTTGCTCCTCATCCTCCTCATCTTCCGAACCACTGTCGACATCACTGCCATCCGTGAATGTAGCTTGGTAGCTCAGCTTCCTTTCAGTGGCTGACACTGGTAGTCATGGTTCAGCAACAGTCGCCTGAGAACAAAATTGTATAATCAGAAAATAATAGTGGAAAAGTACAGTCACAATATGTTATATCAATGAGGCATTTGAAAATACATGAATTTGTGTTGCACACCCGTCCAAATATAGATCTAGGATAAGCAAATACGATTGTCAAAATAATTTGTCATGTTACATCTATGGCAGCATAGTCTACAGCCTAGCCCTAGGGCCATACCAAAGTTGCAAGGCCAAGGTCAAGGATCAAATAAATAGGGGAATATAAATAAATACATCAAAACTATACCGTCCACATTGTGCTAACAAAATGTCATGCTAATAAAATGTCATACATGTAAACAAAACAGTACTTTTCAGCCAAACATAAAAATCGAGTAATACCTTGTGACTTCTAGTAGAAGTACTGGCAAGAAGTTGGGGGGTGTCGCTGGGACCCGTGTCGCTCGTGTCAGAGACAAAGGAAGGACCTGGAGTCGGAGAATCTGTGACCGACGCCGTTGAAGATGCGCCGTTTCCCTTTCTTGGCGCAGCCCGTGCCAGGCGAAGTTGCTGTCGCCTACGCTTGCGACCCTTCCCGAACGTAAACACCGTTTTTTTCTTACCATCCGACATGGTAAATAATGCAGAATTACGATGATAACTGGCGAAAATAAAATGCGTAGTGAAATTGTGGATCGTAAACAAAATGAGTCGAGTTCACCACCTATAAACAATCTGCGCATGCGTATGCAGTCACGTGGTTCATTATATCCAATCGGCTTCCTTTGATTCGGCACACGGGTCAAATAAGTGACGTCAGCGGTCAAAGGTCTTTGGTTGGGTTCTGGTGATCTGTTTAGAGAGGGCCATTTCTAACCGGAATATCACGGAAACAACCGAAGATTTCGGAAAACTAGTGGCACCATCATGCGGCTTGAAAGTGAAGCTTTCTGTCGGTATGCGACTTGTCAACAAACTCTAAAAATGGCGGATGATATACGCGATAGAAAACGGTCGATTTTCGATTGATTTTACGATCAGTGCTGCATCATTGCACATAAACAAAGGAAATATTATAGTGGGGCTGTTGTAAAAACATGTTTTTATTGTATATATCGTATTTATTCATTGTGACAACGTGCACGTATCGAAAGTTGGATAACTATAGTATACGAATATAACGAAACTGTGAATTCGCGGAAATATTTTTATTTTGCTCTTAAATGCGATATCCAGGGGATCGCGTTACCTTAAGATTCAGTCCTTAGGACTGTTCAGAGCGTTTTATGCTTTACAGGTATTTATACGTACACATCGGAGATTAGTTATTGCACTATGATTGTGCATTGTAGTATGTATGTGTGCTTGTTGATGGCTCATGATTTTCAAGAGCTTATATATAAAGTATACCTGCTTATATGTGGAAGGGTGTATGTCTGCATTAAGTGTTATATATAAGTATTGTGATTAATCTTATAATGGTCCTATGATTGGTGCATTCAAAAAGTTCTTTCAACATGTTGCCCTATCTGTTATATTAGACTGAAGAATAATTTTGAAATATAATGTTGTTTGTATGGAAATAAATGTTTTTGTGTGATCTCTTCTAGAAAGTGCCTTCTGGTGGCTTCGATTCGTTGTCTGTCTATACTATAAAACAGTTTGTGCCTGTGTTTGTTCCCTCATAACCTGAAATCTTGGATGGTCATACATAAAAAAAATTTATTCCGGGGGTTGGGAATCTTAAGAAGGAACTTATTACGTAATTCAGAACAAAAGTTCAGGCTCAAATTAGTGGATATCCAAAGCGGTAAACACAAGGCTGATCATGGGCGTGACTTCCATTCTCTCACCGATCACATGACAAAGGTATGAAATTTCACCAATGGCAAAAGTTTTGAGTTTTCAGCGTTTCCATTTTCACTTCAATAAATTCTGCATGCAGAATTAAATAATTTAATAGTTTGTCTGATGATTTCACAAAAACTTTATACAAAGTTGCATAAACGAGCTAGCATATCATAGTGGATACTACGTAGGTTTGAATTTTTGCAAAATGAATTTGAAATGAGACGGTCAAAAAATCGAATTGATGAGGCACCATTAATGTCTACCATGGACGGCTTGAGATATTGAACCAATTGTTCATGAATATTAATGTCTACCATGGACGGTTTGAGATATTGAACCAATTGTTCATGAATATTAATGTCTACCATGGACGGTTTGAGATATTGAACCAATTGTTCATGAATATTAATGTCTACCATGGACGGTTTGAGATATTGAACCAATTGTTCATGAATATTAATGTCTACCATGAACGGTTTGAGATATTGAACCAATTGTTCATGAATATTAATGTCTACCATGGACGGCTTGAGATATTGAACCAATTGTTCATGAATATTAATGTCTACCATGGACGGCTTGAGACATTGAACCAATTGTTCATGAATATAAATATTGAACACGTCTTAGAATTTTGCCACACATAAATATAGTCATATTGCCAAAATGAATAATCCGAGCAGTGATATGCCATCAAACCGTGCGTCTGCGGCCAGAATGTTCTTATGAAATCATACGAACGAAGTGCCAGTGATTTTTAGATGATATGTCCCTTTTGTAATTTTTTGTTCCCTGAAAAAAATATTTGAAAGGGATATGGGCAGGCATGCTGGTCAGATGTGTCTCGAAGACGGAGGATCCACCATATTGATTTTCTTGTGGGATTTGACGAAAACTTTGTTTCTGTTTCTGTCAATTAGTCTCAAGTCTCAAGTAGTTTACTCCAAACAGCCCAAACTTGGGCTAACGCAGGAGTTTGTGGTGGACTATGCGCTGTGGGTGGTACATTCGATTAAAAGACTAGTATCATTAATGTTGCTGAAATGGTTTTTATCTGATAGTTTTATTTATTTTATGTATAGGATGTTTAACGAAAATTTTTAATAGGTTGGTTGTGTGTATGGATGCTGTCGCTGCCTTGCCACATGCACACATAGACAGTCTCCATACCCACACCATGGATAAGTTTACGCTGAGCACTGTGTTTTAAAGGCAGTTTAGGTGAGGAGGTGTGGTGAAAGGGAGTTCCATAATAGCTTCTTGAAATGATTTTGGGTTTTTTATGTTGGTAATTTTTGATGGAATCATATTCCATATGCGAATGGCTCTGGGATAAAATGAAAAGACCATTGCATTTATACGACACTTGGGGGCTATGTATTGTCCACGGGTTCGAGAGCGAGTTAGTAGGCCTGGAGGGGGGGTGATCTCAATAATGTTGTTTAGAATTTTGTAGAAGGTAGTGGCTTGTTTGATAATGCGCCTTTGTTCGACGGTTGGCCATCCAAGGGCAGTAATTAGATCTGCTGGATTTGTGTTCCGTCTGTAATCATTTTTAACAAATCTGGCAGCAGAGTGTTGCACTCTTGCAAGGCTTTTAACTTGTGAAAAGGTGTGGGGATTCCATATGGGTGAAGAGTACTCAAGTTTTCGCCGGATTAGCATGTTGTAGGCTGTTTGCTTAACTTCGGGTTTACATGGGCCAAGAGTTCGTTTAATCATGCCTAAACATTTCGAAGATTTTGAGTTATGTCAGTGACGTGATTTGTCCAGTTTAATTTGGAATCCAATTTTACTCCGAGGTATGAGTGGCTGGATACGGTGGATAATGGCTGGCCAGAAAGCGAGTACTTGTGTGTGCTGGGTTTAGTTTTGTTTATTATTGGAAGATGGATGCATTTAGATACATTAAATTCCATTTGCCATTTGTCTGACCATGTTTGGAGTTGGCTTAGGTCAGTTTGGAGAATTTTGTGGTCGGTTTTGGAAGAAATTTTACGATATATAATACTATCATCTGCAAAAAGGCGTATAGGAGATTTGATGTTCCCATTTATGTAGAGTAAGAAGAGGACAGGTCCTAGAACTGAACCCTGTGGGACACCAGATGTGACATCTGTGATGTCCGACAGGGCACCGTTAACTGAGACTCTCTGTTTGCGGTTGGATAGAAAAGATTTGATCCAATTTTGAGTGTTTCCAGTGATTCCGTAGGAGGTCAATTTTGATAGAAGACGTAGGTGAGGCACTTTGTCGAAGGCTTTAGCAAAGTCAAGCAGGATTGCGTCAATTTGGGTCTTGTTGTCCATAGCAGTCATCCAGTCGTGGACTGTCTCAATGAGTTGAGATTCACAAGACAGTCCCGACTGGAAGCCGTGTTGGAAGTGGAGAATGATGTTATGCTTGTGCAGGTGTTTCCACATATTGCTTAGGATGATATGTTCCATTACTTTACAGAGGATGCAGGTTAGTGATATGGGTCTGTAGTTAGCTGGGTCAGATTTATGGCTCTTTTTGTGTATAGGAGTTACTAATGCTTGTAGCCAGTCATTAGGAAGTTTACCTGTGTTGTATGATTGTTGGAAAATTTGGGTGATGATGGGAGCTATCTGCTTTGCAGTTTCTTTAAGGACTCTGGCTGGGAGTTCATCTTGGCCTGTAGCTTTGTTCTGGTTTAGATTTTCCAGCTGCTTTATTACGCCGTCTATGCCAATTTCGAGAAGGGGGATGTTGGGGTAAGTAGAGGGGGCTATTTGGGGGATGGGGTGCTTTTCTTGGGTAAATACAGAGTTAAATTGGTTGTTTAGGGCATTTGCTTTATCTCGATCATTAATTATTGGTTGGTCGTTTACTCGAAGTGTGGGGATGCCAATGTTTTCTTGTTTATTTGCCAGAAATAAACAAGAAAATAAACAATAAATGACCAGAATCGTTTTGGATTAGTTTTCAGGCTGTCTCCAATGTGGTTGTTAACATAGTCTTTGTAGGATTTTGCTAATGCTTTAGTAGCTTGCTTTCGGAGTTCCTTAAATTTTTCCCAGTCACTGTTTAGTCCAGTTTGCTTTGCCTTTTTGTGGCTTTTGTTTCGTCTTCTCTGCATTCTAATTAGTTCACGTGTTATCCAGGGGAGGTGGGTTTTAGCTTTTGTGTATCGTCTAGGTATGTTATTGTTAATCAAGGTAGTCAGACGTTCGCGGAAAAAGGTCCAGTTTATGTCTATATCCTGTGAGTTGGGTTGATGTCGAAGTACTCAAGATTTAGTTTGTCTATGTCGTCTTTGAGTTGGTCCCAGTCTGCTGATTTGTAACTATAAACTTGGTGGGGGGGTTTCTTGTTGCGAACTGGGTTTAAGTTGACATTGAAGGTCACGGATTCGTGATCGCTCATACCAGGAGTGGTGTGGGTGTTGATGATAATGGAGGGATTTGAGGTGAGTATGAGGTCAAGAATGTTGCCAGAAGCGATGCGTGTGTGGTCGTTTACCATGTTCTGCAGCCCAAAGTCGTTAGTTATTTCTAGTAGTTTGTTATGCTTGCTGGCAGTGCTGTTGTTAGTGGTCTGGTGATTTGTCCAGTTGATATCAGGGAGGTTAAAATCTCCAGCTATGACTACATTAGGGGGAGTTTTTTGTGATCTATATAGTTTAGTTAGGGAGTCATGGAGAGCTTCAAGGGATTGGAGGTGGTCATTTGGGGGTCGATAATAAGATGCAAAGTATATGCATTTGTTTCGTGCAAAGTGAATTTTTGTCCAAATTATTTATTTGAGTTTAAATTTTGGAGGGGTTCAGCTACAATGTTGTCACGGAAGGCTATAAGGACTCCACCGCCATGGACATTCCTGTCCTTTCTGATGGCCTCATAATTGGGTGGTAGGAAAGAGTATGTAGCATAGTTTGGATCTAATTTAGTTTCAACTAGAAATATGATGTCTGGATTATTATATTGAATAGTTGCCTTTAGTTGGGTTGCTTTTTCTATGCTCTTAACGCTGTTGGTGTTTATCAAAATTCCTTTAAGTGTGTTTCCTTGTGTTTTCTTGTGGTGTTCGGGGGTTGAAGTGTTTTGGGGGTTTGGGGCGAAAATTAAGCCTGCATTTTGTGATGTGTGGAGTGTTGGGGTACTAAGCGTGGAGCTGTCAGACTGGGTGTTGGTAGAAATGGATTGCTCATTTCTAGATGGAGAAGTGGTAATATTTGGAATTGGGCGCCCATATGGGCCAGGGTTTGGGTGGATGTCGCCTGAGAGTGCTATCAGTCTGCTGAGGTATAGATGTGTAACAATGTCTGATTTGATTTTGGGTGGGAATTTTATTCGGGGATTCAAAGTTAGGGCATAATATTTTGGTTTAATTTTGAGATTTGATCGAGATACGCGTTGACATGTTCAAATGATCGTTGCTATTAGGAGAGTCACGGTGATTATCTGCGTTAGCCCAAGATTAATCCGCGTGGAATGCGGGACCAGGTGAGGCGAATATTTCCTAAAGGGACATCTGAATTGGAATACATTTTGTAGCATGGTTTTCTGAAAGTTAGATCCAAATGCAAACAGTGGCGACTTGAAGAAAAGTAAGCTTACTAATGAAATGCTTAGCGATAATTAAATGGCAAACCCTAACTGGGTATCGCGCCAATGGTTAAATTGGTACTTATTCTATGACTATGTCTAATAATAGGCTTAGGCAAAGTCAGTCGCCATACAATATTTTCTATCTGGCTGTTGCTGTTGCTAGCTCAATACAATACAATAGCGGGGCGGACGATTCTTCCTATAATAGCCTATGGCTATGCTATATCATGAGCATTGGGCACGAACCAGTAGTTTTTTTTAATTTAGAGGCGTCCTGAGCCTTAACCAACTGTATCATTATGATATAATCCGAATCGTTATCTTGCGCATAGCACTAGAAAACGATTGTTGGAAAAATTATAACCTGATCCAAATCCCCCTCCCCGAAAATGTAAAGTAAAGCGCGAGATACCTCCCTCTGCTGGACAGTTTTCGGGTGAGAGCGAAATGCTAACGGAACTTGCCAAAAGAGGGCGCCAGGTAGTAGCAAAATATCTAGGAGACATGTCTCACGCGACCATTCCGAGTGGGTTTGTCAAAAGTGTGTTACAGAATGGAGTTGGTAGATACGTCTGTCAGCTGCAGAGACTTACGCTGGTATTCTGCAAGAGTTCGGCTGGTAGTCGTGGTTTGAGGTAAAACGTCAGGGGAGGGTTGACCTTCGGTAAACTACTGTAATATCGCCCACGTAACGTTCACCTAGCAAATGCACGTTTTGCCATAATTATAAACTACTGCGATTCCTAGTAGAAACCTAATAATCCCTAATAAGGGTGTGTTGCAGGGGTCTCTACTTCACATCTCCCACATGTTTTGACGGCCAACCTCCCACCAATTTTGAACCAATGTTTGGTGCTCGGACTCACGGGCAACTGAATCAGCTTGAGCCCCTGTAACTGATATATATATATAAGGGTATGCAACTAGGAATGACCCCACTCACCTTTCAACATCCGTATCTCGGCGTTGCGATGCGTAATCCGAATACTGTGACCTTACACAAACGTCCCAATGAATAAACTTTCACTATACCTACTTGTCATTAAAAACGTATATGGATTTCTTATGAAAAGCGGTACGTTAACGACTGTACGCACAAAATCCTTACCCGCGTGCATACAGTAACATAACAATGTTACCGGAAGTGAGGTGCATGTTGGGTAGTGATGTGTCCTTTGTTAGGCAAATAATCTACACAACAAAAGGAGCCAATTATTAGTCTGACACATTCTACAGCAGGTGACAGGTGTGCGTCGACAATCCTCTTGCAAAGGTCAAACACGTGGCGTTTGCCTAACAAAGGATTTTGCACACCTCACTGTCACCTGCTGTAGAATGTGTCAGACTAATAATTGGCTCCTTTTGTTGTGTAGATTATTTGCCTAACAAAGGACACATCACTACCCAACATGCACCTCACTTCCGGTAACATTGTTATGTTACTGTATGCACGCGGGTAAGGATTTTGTGCGTACAGTCGTTAACGTACCGCTTTTCATAAGAAATCCATATACGTTTTTAATGACAAGTAGGTATAGTGAAAGTTTATTCATTGGGACGTTTGTGTAAGGTCACAGTATTCGGATTACGCATCGCAACGCCGAGATACGGATGTTGAAAGGTGAGTGGGGTCATTCCTAGTTGCATACCCTTATATATATATATCAGTTACAGGGGCTCAAGCTGATTCAGTTGCCCGTGCTCGGACTACTCGGCTCATGGACAACTCGGCCCAGTTCGAGACAGCTCGGCTCCGATTTTGAGACAACTCGGCCCAGGTGTCGATACAGCTCGGCCCAATGATAAATTATATGATGGCGCTTAGTTAGAGATAGGTCGGCCAAGCGGTAAATTACCAAACCAATTATACTGTGTTAACGTAGGCGATAACGTTAACGGGGAAGTGAAATGTTTTCGTGCCGTAGTTTCAATTACAAACCGACATCACTACACATATTTTTTTTTAATTATGACATATGACAACTATTGCATGGCTTTGTGAACGTACATTTCACATTTGCTGTGAGAATGTAATTAGACACGACTGCCAGTGCACTGACAAAGCCAAATGTGGGAGTAGCCATGGCCTACGCTACGGTAATGGCGCAGGTTTCCGGCTTTTTTCCTCGGAATTCTAATTTTTACCAGATTCTGTCTGCTAGTTTATGCAAGTAATTTTCTAGCGGTATGATTGGAACTTCTATTAAACATAATTATGAACTTCAGAAGACAAACATGGTCAGTTTTATGCAAATAATGCATTATTATTCAGCTGTTCAACTGAAAAATACTTTTTATTGTATTTGGCTCATTCCAATTTCTAAAGATCTGAATGAATTATAAAATATAAAAGCTGTAAAGGAGGTCAATATATTATTCATATGCACACACTTACATGTTCACACACATGACATGTACATAGTATTTATTATACATTACGTACATATTATGTTGTTGCTTTCTTCTTTACCCCTGAAGTCCGGTTGAGGTTGGCATCGATACTGGGTGTCAACTTCCCCTTCACTACCGTATTCACCACCTGTCACCACTTCCTCTATCCATCGCTGTTGTTCTCCACTCTCCTCCCAAACCTGCCAAATTTGTCTTCACACAGTCCTCCCACCTTTTCCACGAAAACCGTCACATCGCTGATCCAAACAGACGTCAACTGACTGTAGGCCTCTAAGTTTTTCCACGCCTTCATGTGTTCAATGGTGTAGAAACTTTTAGCAAATATCAATTAATTTACTATGTCTGGGTAGGACAGTGTTGGAAAACTTGCTTAACTGTGCTGAATTTGGCAATGCATACGGATCTGCATCAACGATTCGTAATTTCTCCAAATACCTGTGGCTCTGCCTACTGAACACATCTAAGGTATGAACATACGGTTATATGACCACTTTGGATCCTGCCTATGTAGCCATACTGCGATTCAACAACAAAGAAAACAATTTACTGGGTTACTGACACTGCACATTCACAATGGGTTGCATAGTTCTGACGTCATGAAACACCCTCTATAGCATGACACTTGGTAAATATTATGTAGACTAATATATAATATATACTAATATATAAGGATCATGTTCAGGTTCACTACGAATTTAGCATAACAAATGCATACTATTGAAATGGCTTACAACTAATAATTTTTAACAGAACGTTACCCTGAACCAATTTCAACATCACATCATTGTTAATCAGAGGATCACTTAACATCTGCTCAGTTCCTAACTTCTATTCAACGCATTCATCATCTAAGTCAAAAGGAAGCCAACTTCAGGTAAATACTGCAGATGTCAGACGCTTTGTTTCAATGCACGTAGTACAATGCCATTAGTCAAACACAAAGACCTGCTCAACGAAACAATACAAGAGTATCAAGCCAATTAGTACAGCCTGGGCACACTGCTAACACACACAAATCAAAGGACAAACGACTTGAAACAATCTACTCAGTAAAACAAAGCAGGAGTAGTGAAGCCAATTAATATAGCCTTCAAATATTCTTAAAACACACAAACCAAAACCAATCAACATACAAGATCAGCTCAATAACACAGTACAAGAGTTGGACGCCAATTACTATGACAAATCAAAGGACAGTGTCATAATTTTATGGTAATGTAACAATTTCAGGGTAATATAAGTGCTGATAGGTGTACTATAATTATGGAGTAAACTCTATAATGAACTTATACACCTGTATACGGAGATAAAAAAGTTTACCTTCAGTAATCTCTAGAAAGTCAAAACGAAAACACACAAAACATTTTATATCTTTATTAATGACATAATAATATTTTATTATTAATAATAATTTAATAATATATATATAGATATATCACTTCTGCAAATATACATGAATATATGACATAGGCCTACAATATCATGGTGATTATTGCCAGGGTGACGGGTAATGTGATTCAAGAATACGTGTGATAACATTTGGAAGTTAATATTTACCAACAACAACGATAACCGTTTTTTTTTAATTACGCATAAACCATATAACAAAATAATATTTATGAACAGCAATTATAGTATAATTGGCTTGGTTATTTACCACTTAGCCGACCTATCCCTAACTAAGCGGGGTCAAGTTGTCTCTAACCTATCTCTAGCCGCCATCATCTCATTTATCATTGGGCCGAGCTGTCTCGACACCTAGGCCGAGTTGTCTCAAAATCGGAGCTGAGCTTTCTCGAACTGGGCCGAGTTGTCCCAGGCCGAGTTGTCCGTGGGCCGAGTAGTCTAGCGTTCCCAGTGTTTCCTTGTACACCTACTTGTATTAGTTATACATTCCCAGTGTTTCCTTGTACACCTACTTGTATTAGTTGTACATTCCCAGTGTTTCCTTGTACACCTACTTGTATTAGTTGTACATTCCCAGTGTTTCCTTGTACACCTACTTGTATTAGTTGTACATTCCCAGTGTTTCCTTGTACACCTACTTGTATTAGTTGTACATTCCCAGTGTTTCCTTGTACACCTACTTGTATTAGTTGTACATTCCCAGTGTTTCCTTGTACACCTACTTGTATTAGTTGTACATTCCCAGTGTTTCCTTGTACACCTACTTGTATTAGTTGTACTTGTAGTTTAACTTGAATTACAATTGTGTTGTCTTTTAAATGTTGATATTCCGATTCGTTCTGTTTCAGAGATTTTGTGGAGAATCATTTACTTGAGTTCACCCAGAAAAACCCAGGAATTGTGGTGTACTTGCATCCCAGACGCCACAGGCCGGCAAAACTAGTTGCAGAATATTGTAAGTTTGATTACTTTTTGTAGTTTTCACAAATTGTTTTGTCAGTGAATTGAACACATGATTTTATGCAAGAATAAAAATGTCTGATACATCAATTTATCTTTTCATAATATAAAGAATACTTCAATAAAAATAACTTGTATAAGTATAGACTGTTATATTGTGGGATACCCATTATATTGCACGAGCCTCAATTATCTGGTGCAGCACTAAGTGTACAGGTGTCAAAACGTGATTGGGAGACATGCCTTTGGGATTTTGGGGCCCTCATTCTGGAATCGCCTGTTGCTGTGTGCACCAATAAGGACCTACAGACATTTAAACGGACACCAAAAACCCACATGTTCAAATTGTTTTGTGACCAGTGACACTGAAATAGGTTGCTGTGATAGTTTAAAAATTTCTCATTTTTATACTTTTTCTTAATGTTCAATATAGAGTAGTTTATTATAATATTTCTATAGGTTATTACTGTATATTATTTTAATTTGCGTCATCAAGTATACTGTATTTCAGTTTATTTACTTATTATATTATGTATATTTTAAGTAGTTTTAAGTGAGTATTTATTTAATAATTTACAATATTATATATATTTTTATATCTGCATTATAAGCAGGGTTGGCACATTTTTCCCACCCCAGTCAATACGGGGCGGTAGATACTGGTAAATACCGTCCTGGGAAAAACCTCAAATAGTCATAAAAAACCAGGATAAAATGGAAAACCTCTTAAAAGGATTATATTTGAAGCTGTATTGCCATAAAAGCGGTCACCAGAATTAATGTATTTATCAATACTGGACAAACATTAATATAGTTTGACTGAAAACAGCAACAAACATTACATTCTAAAATATATTCATTCGGCTGTTTACATGTACTGGCAAAGTTGTTACACTCTCACCTCTACATGTTGCTAATACACTAACTTAAAATCTGAGAAATGGATAACTTCAGACATATGACCGTTATACAATAGATTAACACTTTTTTAGTACTAAAACACTGGAATAACAACACGAGGCATGAATTGCATTAGAACCTGCCAATGCCCAGTGCTCAACATTTTCTTTGTTCTTTAACCAGATTGCAAATTGACACCTGACAATACTGATGCAGGCTGTCTGACTTCATGACCACACTTCTTTAGAAAACTCAGCCAGCAGTACTTAGCACTGTCCTTTGTGAGAGTGACAGTGGCATTTATTTACTATCTTTCCAATTGGACTACGTTTAATTACAGGAACTAGCCAATGTTAATCTTAGTTATGGACTTATTCATGGTTTATGACTTATTTCTGGATATTATTATTATTTTTCCCAGATTTTCCTCCTGCCCTGTCTAAAATTGGTTTTTCCCAGGAACGTGCCAACCCTGATTATAAGCATAATTGTGTGCGTTTTTATGTATGTATTATTTTATTGTATAGTGCGTTGATCTATCTACATGAGTATACACTATATAAGAACTCAATAATTATTATTATTATAATTACTGTCATTGATTTTGTAATGAGCATTAGCTTTTATTTATATAGTTGCAAAGTCATGGCTAAGGTTGCAGAACTTTAGCCACGACAACCTGAAAGCACCACGAGCAAAACACGCACGCACGCACGCACGCACGCACGCACGCACGCACGCACGCACGCACACACACAATCCATTTGTAGGCCTACTAACGTTCAATTGTGGAGTGTTGTTATTGATAATGTTGTGATTTGTTAGTAAACGGGAGACGAGAGGAGATGCCTGTGTCCACACTAAACCAGGAGATGATCTGTCAATGGGTGAACCATCTGCGCACACATTCCGGAAACGAAACGGTACGACTACGGAAGACGTGGCACACAGACACGCCCAGCATCCAGGGTCCCTGGACGCCCTTCGTGAACAAGGACACTCAACTAAACGTGATGCAATTCCCGTCGGAGGAGCTATCCAAGTTCCAGCCGACGGAACCGTCAGCGACTGAGAGACTTCTTCGGTTGGCCGAGGAACTGAGAGCGAAAGACACTGTGAAGGGCGGTGGTGAATCTGGTAGGCCAGTTTGAAAGAGACACACAAGACTGCTGTTTGATATCAGTGTGATAGTGCTTAGGTCACACGCACACGCACGCAATGTGTGGTGTTCTGGTAATGTGCTGAACATGTTTTCGTGAGCATGCCGTCAATTTTGTTATATGAGGTCGAGTTACTGAAGCAAAACAGCTTTTTGTTTGGCTTTATTTTATTTGATGTAACCTGAAGGAATGTTGATTACAGAACACGACCTGCAAAAGGTAATAAAATAAATATTCCGTGAATTTTGGTTGATCACTGCAGAGATATCGCAAAGCACGAGACGTAATTTTGACAGTTATACAAGCACAGCCCACGTGGTATCCGTTTCTAACTGTGTAATAGCGAGCACGCTCTTTAAGCAGATAGCCGATTATCGTTGACGTCATCGTTGCCGTAATGCACCGCGTCAGTGGACTCCGCGGACCAGAACAATCTGATTATAATTCAGGGATGGGAAATTTCCCGTTTTTTTTTCCCGATTTCTGTTTTTTTTTCTGGATGAAAATCATTATTTCTGTGATTAAAAATGGAGGGGAGGGGTAGCCCTCTCCACTCTTCCCGAAACCTCCCAGCTAGATCGGGGATATTGATTTAATTGCACGAGTAGTTTGCTGTTTGTAAACAAGTCAAGATTTAGAACGTTTGCTGTAATTGGTTGATTACCAGCCAGGTGGAACTGTTTGTCCAATAGGAAGCTTCGTCTCTCAACCTATATCCAGGGCTGCCTACCATTATGGATTTTCCGTAATAATTACCGAAATTTAATAAATTATTTAGTAGCAGGGTGAAATATGTTTATTTTTGTTTTCTGTTTTCATACTCATTTTTATAATCGCCAACGTTTGACATGGTTCTACACAACACGTGATGCAAACAAAACTGTTCAACATATTTGATTCATGTTTACTTTATTGTGTAGCTTACATCTTTGGCTACATTTTAACCACTGGATGTGGGGACATTCATCCACTAAATAATTGTTTGGTTACAGTGTGAAGTTGGTCTATCTTTGCTTTCAGTTGTGAAGACATTTCAGATAGTAGTATTCCCATGATTACACAATGTGTTGTAGTTATTGTAATTCTGTCATAGTAAAGAATATCTTAGCAACCAACAAAACGATACCTCATTCGTACTTTTAAGATACTAATTAGCAAAGTTATGATGTTTTTATTGTGGGTGGTACAGTATTATCAGGCACTGAATACTGAATGGGCTCGCGTGTGAAGACTGTATCTACTTCACGTAAAAGGCCAATGATGTTGGCGGGCGGTCACTGGAGTGGACCTATATATAAATAAAAATCCAATTGATATGAACTGTTTTAAACGCCACCCATTGCAAATAATATAACAGACATTATCATATGCTATAATATTTTATCCCGCAGAAATTCCACAAAACTGCTTTCAATACGGACCTTCACTTTTTTGACAAAACTGCTTTCACTAGGCCGGTTCATCATTACATGTTCACTCGCTGATTCTTCCAGGGGGGTCTTACATAGTTTTTATGTTCTGTGGTAAACCACTATTTTGTGGTATATGCGAAAATTAATAGGCATAGCATCTAAGTTCACTTGATGTGAGTGAAGCTAGCTACGTCTCGCATAATAAGTCGGGCGCACATTCTGACAGGTTGGACTGGCGATGTATGTGAGATATCACAATTGTCGTGTTTCCACTAGAAACACAACACGTGATATTTTCTGCATAGAAACGTTCCACTGAATTTCAGCACAACGCAATAATGTCGACACGCGACTCGCTTCTTCAGTTGCATTCGCAGTTTTATTCGTAACAATCTCGAAATCCTCGGTGTCCGCTGTATTCAACATCGATCATGGTTTCGCCTAGTAGTCCAACACCAGAATGTACTGGTGACGTCATCGCTTGGATTAGGAGGCAGTTGACAAAAAATACGGCAAATCCGTGAGTGACGTTGCTCTGATCGACGATTGTACAACACAACACTATGAAACACTTCTACTGCGCTAAAATACTCGGGAGACACAAATTCGATAGCGCACCAAAACAAAATGGGTTAATCAGTATCTAATCAATAAGCAGTTCCAGTTGTAAACAGTTGGACTGGTGCGCTGGGAGCTATGCCTTTGCCATGGCGGATAAGCAAGTGGGTTGTTAGTTTACGGCGAAATGTTGTTCCTACAGAGTTAACATTAACAGCGAGTGAGTTCCACAGAGTCGGTGCAGCAACCGAAAAAGCTCTACTTCCGGCATTTGTCTGTTTGGGAACGAAAAGTAGATTTGAATTAGATGATCGAAGCTGTCTGGACTGTCTTACATGTGTGAGCAGTGAATGTAAATATGCTGGTTGCTTGGATGAAAGTGCTTGATAGGTAATTGTATAGATCTTAAAAATAATGCGATATCGGACATGGAGCCAATGCAATGATTTAAGAAGTGGTACTGATTGAGAGAAACGAGAAGATCGATGTAAATAAGTATTACCGTGACACAAGTAAACGTGCTAAATTGTTTTGGCAACTATCGTTGCGTGAACGCTTTATTTCACTTGTGAAGCCTATCGTACTAGCTTATAACCAGCTGTACTGTAAATACTAGCAGCGTCAAACAAAATAAAAAAAATCTCAGAAGGACGGGTTACACATAGATGATACATTGTTGCACTCTCGATAAGCCAGTGGCTTCCTTGTCCACGTGCCATATGGATGTTTTGCTTTGGATAACAATCTTGTTCAATCTCGTAGAATTGAATTGTTACGGCACCGCCCTATTTGAGCAGTTAATAAATATTACACGATTCATAGAAATGTGGATGTTCGTGCGCGTGTGCGTGAGTTCATACGTGTGTGTATAATTCAATCACACAGAAGTCACATTATGTATATTTATATATATATATATATATATATATATATATATATATATATATATATATATATATATATATATATATATATATATATATATATATATATATATATATATATTGCCATTCACTATTTCATTCTCCATTCGATAATTATTCACATTCCATTCACAATTGTTTGTTATGTAAAAAAAAAACAGTTTGATTGGTATGCTGGGGAGGTATGAGTCCCCTTTGATAGCTGAAAATTAAAAGCTTAATATATGAAACTGTGAACACCTACACTGATCCCGTGTATAATATGTATATGTGTGTATAATCCACGATTATGTACGAGTGACACTAGCTTTGCGATCCACACGTTCTTTGCTGTAACAACGTGACCGTATGGTGTAACAATTTGCCCCGCATGGTACATTTTATTAACACGAATAATAATTTTAATTTATACGTTGACAGAAATAACATACTTTAAAAAAAAGTTACGTTAACTGAAAACTGTAACAACTAGCCCCAGTCTCCCCTATTTCATTCTACTAAACGGCTGATCATGTTGTCCGTGCGTCCAAAATTCCACTTATCTATGGTTACTATATTATTTCACATTTGCAGAGCTAGCTCTATATCTGATGATCCACACCTATTTAAAGGGAAACAAAAGGCATAGTTTTGGGCCTATGCACCTATAAGAGTTATTAAAACATAACCATTTGCAACTACAATTAAGAATATCACACCGGTGGTTTACCAGGAAAACCGTGCTGAACATACAATACATCATCTTAATTTCATGGGCCGCGCCATACTGTTAGATAACCATTCATCACGAGTGTCAAAGTCTAGCAAAATTCGATCGCCAAGTGAAATATATGTGTATACATCTATTCCTATATTTGCCAATACGATGTGGTTATGCTGTTTGCGCCCAAACTCAACTGATGTAATATATGTTGGCCTTTGTTTACTAAACTAGTCCTCTTTCTGACAAAATGACACGTTTCTTTTAGACTTTGCCTTGGTTGTGTGTTTGCAGGCCTCCCTTACTGCGTCACAATAGTCTAGGTTACCCAACTTTCACAGAACCGCGCATGCGCTTATTTGTCTCGCTGGTTAACATGTCCGCGCTCAGTCAACGGGAAAATGGAGTAAAGATAACGTACACTGCACTGACTCCAGTCATTAAGACTTCCTAGCATATATGTTCGTTACAACACCAACTCGACTTCTCATGAAGCATTCAGTCTCGCTGCAATTACTGCGCGAACACTACGCTTTCACATATATCCACCGCTGTCAACAGCCATAGCCAGGTACCCAATTATATAGTTGAGAGAACTGAGGCAAAGTGGAGTGAACAAAATTGCCAAAGAACAGAAACGGCACTAATTGGATTCGAACCCGGTCCTCTCGATTAAGAGTACGACGTACTCTTGACGCTGCGTCCCACTCGCAGGTAACACCCTGTTGACGGACGTCTCGCATCCACTGTTGGGGGGGCGCGGTGGTCGCGTGATAGAACGTCGGACTTTCGGTTTCCGTTTCGAAGCTTGGGCAACTTTGTTTACCCCACTTTGCCTGTGCATTTCGGAAGAAACAGTAAAAGCCTTTGGTCCCCTCTATGTGGTGCCTATGCCAAGGGAAGTAAAAGACCCCACACAGGGAAATGAAAAATACCTGCTGTGGATTATCTAATTCTGGAGAAGGAAACTCATAAAATAAGCCATTCCTGTGTTAACTCAAGACAGGTCTGTCTGGAGTTAAATGTCATAAGTTGTTTTCCAAAGCGTTGACATGGATGCATGTAGCGTTGGAATGTGTCTACACATCCTTAGTAGTTGTAGCGTGGTCGCTTGACCACCACGACGTTGTTCCCACCCGGCCAGGTAACACTGCCTCTGGAGCCATAGAAACTGTCATCACATGACCGGACCAGCGACGTGGTTTGTCAGGATCGTTTCCTCACATTCGGCACACAGTGGATCGGGTTGTCTGACCAGACTGTCGATATCACTGCTAATCAGCTACACACCAGGGCTCCGCTGAAAGTAGACATTACATGTTAAAGGGTGCGTATGTGAGCACGTATATGACCACGTATGTGAGCACGTATGTAAGCAAGTACACAATAAAGTAGACAATAAAGAAGAGCAGCTAATCTGATCCAACAACTGAGAGAACTTAGCAAGAAATATTGTCTTCATCTGTAGATGAACTAGAGACTTGAGGTCAGAAATAGCTTTAATAAAAGGACAGTGTAGATGTGTTGCTTCGTCTTACAGAGGAATTTAATTGTGCCAGGGTGACTGGGTGGACATAATAAACCAAATACCACAAGTAGAATGTGCCCACATCAGCAAACATAGACACATATTAAAACTATACAAGTGTTGGAAGAAGAAACTGGAAGATATGCCAGTTGAAATACAACGAATAGCGAACAATGTAAGAAGTGAAACGACCGGAAAGACAGAAAGCGAGATGATAAGAGGACAGGGGTCATTTACCAGAGGGAATAGCATTAGCTGGCAAGGTACGGGAGACCGGGGCTAGTTGTAAAATTGTTCAGTTAAAGTCACTGTTTGTGAAAAGTATGTTAGATGCATCATTTCTGTCAACGTGTACATTTATTGTATTATTTGTATTAAGAAAATTTACTAATTATATGTTCTCCAGGCGCGGTTGACTGTAACAACCAGCCTCGTAAGCTGGATAATTTTACACCATACGACGTACTTTGTTATACCACACGGGGTACTTTCTTACACCACACGGGATACTTTGTTACATCATACGGGGCACGTTGTTACATCAAAGAACGCGCGGATCGCAAAGCAAGTGTCACTCGTACATGTTACTGTTATTACATTAATCGGATTATACACAGTTATACATCTCATACATAGTGTTCATGACAATGAAGGTGTTCACAGCTTAATCTTAAGCTTTTCATTTGCAGTTACCAAAATGGACACATTGTCCGGATTTGTTCTTAACAAGCATCTCTGAATATGATATAAATGATTGAATGGAATATAAAATAGTGAATGGCAATATATAGTTAACGCAACTTCAACTTGACACACACAGAGTGGATGCGTGAGATGAAATTATGTGTGCATAGCAAACACAGTTTTAGGCGGCTAGAAAGTCGTTTTTGTCCACACCTCCTTAATTTCGTCTTCTTAACTCCCGATTTTTGCTGGTAAACTTTTATCTAACTACTGCCGATTGTTACTCCATATATGTTCTACGTCTTTGCAAAAATGACTCTGTAATAACGTGCCCCTGCATACAACTAGCTCCGGTCTCCCAATCACAGGCTGGGAGCGACAATTTCCGTTTATCCAGCAAAGGATCGGAAACAAATGAAAATTTGGAAGGAGACAATGACCGTGTCTGATGTGTTTAACCTTACATTTCGTATTAAAGTTGATATCTACATTTTATGACTTTTGAGTGCCACGTGCAAACTGCACACCTTAGAACTGTTAGTTATATTTCTTACATGGTTGGCGTATACATTTGTTTCCTTTAGAGTGGAAATATGGTCACTTTTATACTGACCTAAGGATGCACAGGAAATGTTGCAAGTTGCCATTTCTTGAATGTGAACGCACGAATGTGTTTGTCGCCATATCATTTGTTCTGCAGATGATTCGAGACTGCGCAGATTTGACTTCTGGTCAAATGAACTTCTCCGCAGATGCTGCTGACACAACGACAGACTTTATGTTTGGGGCAGGCTGCGAAGGTCAAGACACATATGTATAATGAGGAATGGACAGTGAGAATACTGGAAACCTAACGGGTGGGTAGAAGAAGAAGAATACCAAAATTAATTTAGATTGTAAATGAGAAAGTAGGCATTCTCACAGAGGAAGATAATATTTATATCAGACAAGGGCGGGTTACACACATATGAAGAAAAGTTGGACTCTCGGTAAGCCAGTGATTTCCTTGTCCATTCGCACGTTGCTTTGACTGGCAGTCTTGTTAAATGTTGCTAAATCTTATTCAATCTTGATTTAACGTTAACATCATAACCACTCGTTGAATTATATATCGTGCGACGTGTTTCCAAGACAGCTGCTGGCCGGAAGAGAGCATGTTATCCACCCTCCTGTTACATGTTATCCACCCTTCTATTACATGTTATCCACCCTCCTATTACATGCTATCCACCCTCCTATTACATGTTATCCACCCTTCTATTACATGTTATCCACCCTCCTATTACATGTTATCCACCCTCCTATTACATGTTATCCACCCTCCTATTACACGTTGTTTGTCTTGAAATAGAACCTAATTTTCATCAATTTAAATACATTTCGCAGATATACGAGAGTTACAATCTCTTAAACGTGACTGTTATTTCGTAAGTTTGTAATTCAATAAGTTAATGCCATACGTGAAATGCAACTTGCCCCAGGTGTAAACGAGCAAGATACCTGAACGTGGTAGAGTTTGTGCATAATATCTCTAGCCACAAGCCCGTTAATTATGGCCTTCATAGGATGGCGTGAGTCCAAGTAACGCTGGAGGTCGCCGGTCAACCACGTCAGGAGACAGCTGTCCTCCATGGCTGTGATTGTCACCTGTTGTAACAATTGTCACGTCCTCACAAAGAGCATTGACGAGTGAATGTTCCTTAATTGTGACATACTGAACTGGCTATTACAATTTAATAAAACTGCCAACCTGTTTTCATTATTTCTAAATACTTTGCAGTAGGGTTGGCATCGTTGTTCTGCCGTATTAAAAAAAATTCATTTAGGTTAGGTCTGGACGTTTTGAGCATTGTGTATTGGCGGTGTACCGCGTTTTCACGTCCACTGTCCACCATTATTTCCATCACTTAATTCAACATCACAGGGACTACATGTGGTCTCCTTTTTATTTTTCTGGAATTAAGTATAATTTTATCGTTGCTGTTCACAATAAGATGTGTGTATTGTCATTCATTCCAATTTACAATTCCACCAAGAGTGCTCATTGCTGTATTAACGTATCATTGATTAGTTCGCACATGAAGCTAATATAATCATTTATAACCACAAAGGAATATTCGATACTCTTCTCACTTGATATTTTCCGTCGCTCATACGGCGAGAATTGTCCATGTATTCTGGTGAATCCAAGAATTCGTTCGGTTCGACATAATGAAGACACATATCCTTGTATGTCACTTTAAATCTGCAAAACAATAGGAGTCGATGTGAAGTCTACTCGTAGTTCTCACAAACGAGTAGACTTTTTGCACTCAGAACAAAAGGACACCACAACCAAGATAAAGTGCTATCGGATGGATAACCATTTGCCTTGGCTGAGGTCATTTCGTATTTCTGTAGCTGAAGACGTACATGATATTTAGTGATATTTAGTGACATTTAGCCGGCCCGTCCTCGTGGTTTTAAAAAGGGTGGTTCGAGCGTACACAATCAGCTGCCGATTTCGGGGATAATGGGTGACTAAGCTTGGCCCCCATTTGGTAAACTAATGGGTGACTAAGCTTGGCCCCCATTTGGTAAACTAATGGGTGACTAAGCTTGGCCCCCATTTGGTAAACTAATGGGTGACTAAGCTTGGCCCCATTTGGTAAACTAATGGGTGACTAAGCTTGGCCCCCATTTGGTAAACTAATGGGTGACTAAGCTTGGCCCCCATTTGGTAAACTAATGGGTGACTAAGCTTGGCCCCATTTGGTAAACTAATGGGTGACTAAGCTTGGCCCCATTTGGTAAACTAGTGGGTGACTAAGCTTGGCCCCCTTTTGGTAAACTAATGGGTGACTAAGCTTGGCCCCCATTTGGTAAACTAATGGGTGACTAAGCTTGGCCCCCATTTGGTAAACTAATGGGTGACTAAGCTTGGCCCCCATTTGGTAAACTAATGGGTGACTAAGCTTGGCCCCCATTTGGTAAACTAATGGGTGACTAAGCTTGGCCCACATTTGGTAAACTAATGGGTGACTAAGCTTGGCCCCCATTTGGTAAACTAATGGGTGACTAAGCTTGGCCCCCATTTGGTAAACTAGTGGGTGACTAAGCTTGGCCCCCATTTGGTAAACTAATGGGTGACTAAGCTTGCCCCCATTTGGTAAACTAGTGGGTGACTAAGCTTGGCCCCCATTTGGTAAACTAATGGGTGACTAAGCTTGGCCCCCATTTGGTAAACTAATGGGTGACTAAGCTTGGCCCCCATTTGGTAAACTAGTGGGTGACTAAGCTTGGCCCCCATTTGGTAAACTAATGGGTGACTAAGCTTGGCCCCCATTTGGTAAACTAATGGGTGACTAAGCTTGCCCCCATTTGGTAAACTAGTGGGTGACTAAGCTTGCCCCCGTTTGGTAAACTAATGGGTGACTAAGCTTGGCCCCCATTTGGTAAACTAATGGGTGACTAAGCTTGCCCCCATTTGGTAAACTAGTGGGTGACTAAGCTTGCCCCCGTTTGGTAAACTAATGGGTGACTAAGCTTGCCCCCATTTGGTAAACTAATGGGTGACTAAGCTTGGCCCCCATTTGGTAAACTAATGGGTGACTAAGCTTGCCCCCATTTGGTAAACTAATGGGTGACTAAGCTTGCCCCCGTTTGGTAAACTAATGGGTGACTAAGCTTGCCCCCATTTGGTAAACTAATGGGTGACTAAGCTTGCCCCCGTTTGGTAAACTAATGGGTGACTAAGCTTGCCCACATTTGGTAAACTAGTGGGTGACTAAGCTTGCCCCCGTTTGGTAAACTAATGGGTGACTAAGCTTGCACACATTTGTAAACTAATGGGTGACTAAGCTTGCCCCCGTTTGGTAAACTAATGGGTGACTAAGCTTGCCCCCATTTGGTAAACTAGTGGGTGACTAAGCTTGCCCCCATTTGGTAAACTAATGGGTGACTAAGCTTGCCCCCATTTGGTAAACTAATGGGTGACTAAGCTTGCCCCTTTGGTAAACTAATGGGTGACTAAGCTTGTCCCCATTTGGTAAACTAATGGGTGACTAAGCTTGCCCCCATTTGGTAAATTGATGGGTGACTAGTTTGACTACGCTTGGCCCCCTTTGGTAAACGTATGGGTGACTAAGCTTGCCCCCTCTTCGGTAATGTAATGGGTGACTAAGCTTGACGCCCTTTGGTAATGTAATGGGTGACCAAGCTTGACGCCCTTTGGTAATGTAATGGGTGACTAAGCTTGACGCCCTTTGGTAATGTAATGGGTGACTAAGCTTGACGCCCTTTGGTAATGTAATGGGTGACTAAGCTTGACGCCCTTTGGTAATGTAATGGGTGACTAAGCTTGACGCCCCTTGGGCCTCCCTCTGCGAGACCCGCCACTGGTTATGACCGCGCATCTTGTGCAAATTCGATTATCGACAAATTGGTACTGGGAACGACACAGTTTGAGAACTACTAAAGGCCTGAGTCAGCATCGCAGTCAACAATGCAAAGAGTCCTACTAACCTGCCAGTGAGCAGGATGGAATGTTTCTCCCCGGCCGGAGTGACGCCTTCCCGGGCGTAGCAGGTGCCGCCGGGGATGTGGTGGAGTGTCGCCGTGTTCAATAGCCTCTTGAAGTCGCCTCTACTCACCCGTAGCGGCTGCATCAGTCGCAGGTAAACTTCCTCCAGCTCTGGCTGCGGACACACGGAGCAGGCGGAATGTGGCGTACTACGTCATAAAAGGCAGCCTACGTGGCGATATACGGCAATAACGCAGTCTACGTGGCGTACTACGTCACATAAGGCAGCCTACGTGGCGATATACGCCAATAACGCAGTCTACGTGGCGTACTACGTCATAAAATGTAGCCTACGTGGCGATATACGGCAATAACGCAGTCTACGTGGCGTACTGCGTCATAAAAGGCAGCCTACGTGGCGATATACGGCAATAACGCAGTCTACGTGGCGTACTGCGTCATAAAAGGCAGCCTACGTGGCGATATACGGCAATAACGCAGTCTACGTGGCGTACTGCGTCATAAAAGGCAGCCTACGTGGCGATATACGGTAATAACGCAGTCTACCTGGCGTACTGCGTCATATAAGGCAGCCTACGTGGCGATATACGGCAATAACGCAGTCTACGTGGCGTACTGCGTCATAAAAGGCAGCCTACGTGGCGATATACGGCAATAACGCAGTCTGTGTGGCGTACTACGTCATATAAGGCAGCCTACGTGGCGATGTACGGCAATAACGCTGTCTGCGTGGCGTACTACGTCATATAAGGCAGCCTACGTGGCGATATACGGCAATAACGCAGTCTACGTGGCGTACTACGTCATAAAAGGCAGCCTACGCGGCGATATACGGCAATAACGCAGTCTACGTGGCGTACTACGTCATATAAGGCAGCCTACGTGGCGATATACGGCAATAACGCAGTCTACGTGGCGTACTACGTCATATAAGGCAGCCTACGTGGCGATATACGGCAATAACGCAGTCTACGTGGCGTACTACGTCATATAAGGCAGCCTACAAAACGCTATGCGTCACATTGGGCAGTCTACATAAAGCTATACGTCATATTGGGCAGTCTACATGACGGTATGCGTCACACTGGGCTCTGCATGACGCTATGTGCCACACAGGGCAGTCTACGTGGCGCTATGTGTTACACAGGGCAGTCTACGTGGCGTACTGCGTCATATAAGACCGTCGGTAGTTAAATATGTTTGTGTTCGTCTATTAGCCGGCCTGTATCCTCAGCATGTTGAGGCCAGGCGGAATCCAGGAAGAAGCAGAAGAATATATAGACTCTACCCCCATATTTTATTATTATTATGCAATTTGTTATTATTACGTCATATGTTGATCGTTACCTGTATTCGCGGCGGCAAGACAGCGAAGGCGGCGATAACGAGGCGTGTGACGTTGACGACAAGGAAGATGAGGTACCAGGTGAAGACGTCGACCTCGCAGGCGACTACAACGCTCCACAGAAGCACGTGCAGGCAGCCGAGTGCGAGGAGGGCGCGCGTCGCCAGCGCGTGCCGCCGGAACGCGC
Source organism: Lamellibrachia satsuma (assembly GCA_033239005.1). NCBI lineage: Eukaryota > Metazoa > Annelida > Polychaeta > Sabellida > Siboglinidae > Lamellibrachia > Lamellibrachia satsuma. Next base: position 15,812,468 of record BSQZ01000002.1, on the reverse strand, counting down.
TCGGCACGAGGAAGGCAGTTGCGAAGCACAGGTTGGCCGTCCGGAAGAGAAAGTGCTCGGCGTCCTGCCAGCCCTCGCACACGGTAGCGCTGTCGTCGGGTGGCCGGTCAGTACCAGCACCCAGCGAGCTGGAATTCATTCGACTCGTTTTTATAGCCGGGTGTCAACACTCTTCTACATAGTCACAGTCTTCCAAGATTCGTTCATAGCAGTTCCGATTCGTGTTCACTTTAGGATTGCGTCACCAGCGTGCTCGATCATCGAGCGGTGAGGTCGCCAGTAACTATAGATATCGACTCTTTAACAAGTCGAGGCGGCCCTGGGAAATAAGTGCTTGGTGTGACGCAGAAATCAGCGGTAATAAATTTTGCCGTTAACGACGCTAAGATTCGGAAACGTGTGGTTTTTGCAACTGCGCTTGATTTCATAACGTTTCATCATCATGCAACAGCTTATATTATTGACTCCGTGATACTGTTGGTATTGCATTGTTAATGTCTTTGATGACCTGTCTGGCGGGGCTCTCAACTATCGCTACGTACTGCCGCGTGTCGGCCTGGGCCTGTTATCTCCTCTTTGACTGCTCGTATGTTTTATGTGAGCCCAATTCCCACGAGCTGCGTTGCGCAACTTTCGATAATCGTAAATCGAGCGATGCCTGGGCAAAACAAAAAAAAAACACGCAGCATTATGATGAAGAAAATGTTGTCTCGGCGTAAATATTCAGTACTTTGATGTGGTTTCGTATATTACAATGCGCACGCTACGAGTTGATTTGCCTAGAGCGAGGCACAACGGTCGGCTGAATGTCACCAACACACGCTAGTTTGATCATTGAGAGAGGGAGGGGAGGCAGAGAGAGAAAGAGAGAGAGAGAGAGAGAGAGAGAGAGAGAGAGAGAGGGAGAAAGTGAGAGGGGGTGAGAGAGGGGTAAAGGGAGGGAGAGAGGAACACACTGAAGAGAGGAAGGGAGACTTTTATAGTGTTTCTAATTTGCCCCACCACCTTCCCTGTATGGATGCGTTTTTGCCCTTTTTGATAATTGCCAATAAATGAAACTAGGCATTTTAGTCCTGCAGTCGTGTCCAGTACAATGTAGAAGTGAAAACCTTCATCGATGCTTGCGCGGCGCGTGTAGACCTTATCCACTTCCATAGTGGAAACGGACAGCTGCTAAACAGAGGTCAACAGAGAAAGAAAATCAAAGATTTTAGATAATATTTATGTATATATCTATATGCACGTTCTGGTATAGAAGACCAGACCTACTTGAGAAGCGAACGAATAAAATGGATAGCCTAAAATACCACGGCAAGACAAGTCGTACTCATTGCATGAACTTGCCTGGTTAGCTGAATATCTAGGCCCTTCCTATATCGCATTCTAAACGTTCTTTCAATTCATCTTGTATATTTTCGTGCTCAATGCCGATGCGATAAAAAGGCTTGATTTACACACTGTTTTCTTTTATCACATTCTAGATCGAAATATCCCGGATGAACTCAACCGCAGTCAGATCGATGATGTACTTTATGTCAACTCGCCAACCATCGTGGGAGTCAGATACGGGAGTCATCAGCCGCATTTGAAGCTACGTTTCGGTCGCTTCTTACTTTTATTGCTGCATTAAAACAGCGGCACTAGGACAACAGAGCGGGGAAGGAGGAGCAAGACTAGTCTAGACACATTTAATAATAGAACCAATACCGAACGCACGGAACAAGTGTATCCATGGCTATGCGGATTCTTACTTGGTTTCATTTATGTTGTGTGTTTTATTCTCATAAAAGGCTTACATGCTAGAGTTATGCTACACGATAATCGTGTTTAATTCGTATGTGTATGAGAAACATGTTTGACAGTTAAGATGTGGTGACTTATATAAAGGTTATGATGGACAAATTATATTGAAATGAAAGCTGGATGCCAAATTGTCATATACGTACGTCATTCACAAATAATTGTTTTATTGCTTTTACCGCATATAATTAGTTTAATTTAGAAATAATTAACTAGAGGCTTGCGTGTTTTTGCATGTATTTATATGAAGTGTCTGGCTGACTGGAACGTATATAATCACAATCCTGTTGATTAGCTAACTGGACAAATGATGGATGGAGCCAATGGTGCGTGTCACGCAGCCGTGTCATGTACGCCATGGCCACAGCTGAACGCCGAGGGCCGCTGCTCTTTGTTCTACCCCGAGCCACACACGACACGCTACGAAGATATTCGTTTCAAAGGTGTTAGCCGCACAATTTATGGAAACATTTTCTTTTATGTTTCATACAAATGGTACTTCTACAGAATATTGTTGGATATATTATTGACAAGCATACGACGTTCTTTGTGGTTGATATCCAGTATGTTCAGGCTCCAAATGTCGAAGAACTCAAGTCAATGGTATCCATGCAAGCTAATACCGTAATCTGGGAATTTTACTTATTCCACCGTTACCCGATATTTACACATCGAGACGACTATTTCTGTCGCCAAATGTTTCTATTCCTCTCGCGCTTCGTACATAGTTCGACGTCCACTTCGCGTGCATGTGTGTATATGTGCATGTGTGTATGTGTGCATGTGTGCATGTGTGCATGTGTGTATGTGTGCATGTGCATGTGTGTCAAGCACACTTACTGAAACTGTGAGAATATCGTAACATGACAAGTAGATTTGCTGAGTGTTGTCAATTGGATCTTTTGCTTAAACTAATCATATTATATGGTCATACCATATTTTTTCTTGTAAAAAAACTATTGACATCAACAAAATATTACTGCTAACATGTATACTAAAAACAAAACTTATTTCATTATATCTACATTCCTAATAAAAGCTGTATGTTCTCATATAGCGCGGTATCCAGTATGCAGGACTGTTACATTAATTTTCACCCCGGCAGATCTGTTCACCCCAACATCAACTCGACTTCTTCACTTTTAAACATTCAGCGTCGCTGCAATTATTGCGCGAAGACTATTCGCTTACTTATTCACCACTCTCTATTACCATGTACAGTGTACAGTAATACAGCTTACTTATTCGCCACTATCCATTACAATGTACAGTGTAATCACGTAATACAGCTTACCTATTCACCACTATCTATTACCATGTACAGTGTACTCATGTAAATACAGCTTATTTATTCACCACTATCTATTACCATGTACAGAGTACTCATGTAAATACAGCTTACTTATTCACCACTATCTATTACCATGTACAGTGTACTCATGTAAATACAGCTTATTTATTCACCACTATCTATTACCATGTACAGTGTAGTCATGTAAATACAGCTTACTTATTCACCACTATCTATTACCATGTACAGTGTACTCATGTAAATACAGCTTACTTATTCACCACTATCTATTACCATGTACAGTGTACTCATGTAAATACAGCTTACTTATTCACCACTATCTATTACCATGTACAATGTACTCGTGTAAATACAGCTTACTTATTCACCACTATCTATTACCATGTACAGTGTACTCATGTAAATACAGCTTACTTATTCACCACTATCTATTACCATATACAGTGTATTCATGTAAATACAGCTTATTTATTCACCACTATCTATTACCATATACAGTGTACTCATGTAAATACAGCCGAGTGATCCGGAGCAATAAGGAGTAAACTAAATTGTCCAAGCTTCGAAACGTCAGCAACAGGATTCAAAACCGGGTCTCGATTGAGAGTTCGAAGTTCTAATCAATGCGCCACCGCGCCCCGTAGTGTCATATAAAACAATATATGTCACTTAGTTTTGAAACTAGTGTTGTCACGACGTGCTGTTGATAAAGCACCGAGGTTGACAGCACGCACGCCACACCGCGTCCTTCAAACAGTAGTAAATCTTCCTACTGCGTCATTTTGCAGATACGACAAAACTTCGTCGGCTTCCAGCTCGCCAGGCGCTAGAATAAGAGACACAAAGAAAGATAATGCTGTAGATATTCGCTGACCTTATCTTGCAATTTAGTTGAGCTACAAACGTCAGTATTTCATCAGTAAAAATAACCAATCGTTCATGAAAATCGAAAACTCTGTGGTGCATTCGAATCAACAGAATAACATCTTGACTTAATCTATCTTCATTATAGTATCGCAATTTAGCGGTGCCATTTTAGCGACTTGGGAAATGTAGTAATGGCAATGTGGAAGCCATTAACAATACAGTTGACATATTATGATTCGTATGATTTTGTTAATATCAAGAAACGGTGAACCACCAACGTGCAATGTTATATATGACGGGTGGGTTTTGAAAACAAAATGTCCTTTATGTTACTAACGCAGATTATGGGGCGAGAAGGTTCGTTTTGGGCTTCCTAAAACTACCGATGATATAAAAATTGCGTAGCAGATGTGACAATTAAATGCTGTATTTTGGTGCGTTGTGGAAGCAACAGAGACTGTTAATTTACGTGTTTAGAAATTTTTTTGTTTTCTACATATCTATATCTGAAATAAGCTATCCGCCCAGGGCATACTGTTCAAAGGTATCCGCCCAGGGCATACTGTTCAAAGGTATCCGCCCAGGGCATACTGTTCAAAGGTATCCGCCCAGGGCATACAGTTCAAAGGTATCCGCCCAGGGCATACTGTTCAAAGGTATTCGCCCAGGGCATTCAGTTCAAAGGTATCCGCCCAGGGCATACTGTTCAAAGGTATCCGCCTAGGGCATACTGTTCAAAGGTATTCGCGATGAGCGTGAATACATTTGTAAGAACATTATATAATAAGCGTCCTGAATCCGGTTGATTGGCGCGAAGGAAGGCAGACGACGAGATAGTTCCGTCATCTGTCAGGGGAGCCGTGCCCTAACCCTAACCCTAACCATAACCATAAGCGTCCTGAATCCGTCACTCGCTGCACCTGATCACGACATTTAAGTGAACACTTGTTAGCACTGCATTCGTAATAGGAGAACGACGGACCACTTCGATATAACTTCGAGAGTGTGTTGACCAACTGCCGAATAGGTGGAGTGGATGTGGCCACTGAGATAAGATTGATGTGATGGAAGGCAGACGACGAGATAGTTCCGTCGTCTGCCGGGGAGCCGTGCATTGAGGGGGCCTCTCCCCGCAGTCACGTGCCCTACATTGCAAGGACATGACTTTATTAACTCATTAAAAGGACATGTGCGATGACGTTGACGACGACGAAGATAACGGAGATGACTACGATGGCGACGATGGCGACGATGATGATAGTGACTTTGAAGATGATGAAGCTCAAGAAGAGGTTGCTTATGTTGACAATAAAGACGACGATGACTATTGTGATAATGATGATGACGATGATAACTTCCTGCCTTTGTGCCTCTACTGCTCCACTTAGCAATACCTGGACAGAGCTTTAGACCTTCCTCCTGGTCATCGTCAGGGGAGCTGGGAATGTCGGCTGTCTCGGGTGCCCCCTGCGTGGGTTCGTGTTGGAGAGGGGGGTTCGCTTCCGGGAGACTGCTCGTGTGGCGGGCCAACGATGTGAGGCTCGAAAGGCGGATGTCCAAACACATCCCCGTCCGTAAGTGAACCTGACGTTGCCGTCGAGGTAGAATTACACTTATTACAATACTGACTGATCTTTAATAATAACAACTAATGGCATCTGTAAACGTAAGTTTAACAAACAGCGGACTGGCTCTGGCTTAGTGTCCACATGCCACCGCTGTATTTAGTTAATCAGTAACTGATCCAAATAAACAAGTAAATATGGCACAATTGAAAGTACGTGCAGAGGAATTCTAAGTGGTGTTGAGCTACATATTTATTAACATCTTTCACGCACCAGCAGTCGAAAGAAAAGAAGCAGCCAAGCAGAAAATAGGATAAGCAGAACTTATGAATTATCAAAAAGGTAGTCAGTAAAAGAATAGAGAGATGTGGGGATGCACACAAGACAAATGGTACAGGGATATCTCGGCATATGGCCTCCCAAAGTAAGGAACAACATCTTAAAAGGAGCAATTTTGAAATCCCCTTTCTGCCCTGCACTATTGGTCACCTTCCATCGTTCTGCCCTGCACTGTTGGTCACCCTCCATCGTTCTGCCTTGCACTGTTGGTCACCCTCCATCGTTCTGCCCTGCATTGTTGGTCACCCTCCATCGTTCTGCCCTGCACTGTTGGTCACCCTCCATCGTTCTGCCCTGCACTGTTGGTCACCCTCCATCCTTCTGCCTTGCACTGTTGGTCACCCTCCATCGTTCTGCCCTGCACTGTTGGCCACCCTCCATCGTTCTGCCCTGCACTGTTGGTCACCCTCCATCGTTCTGCCCTGCACTGTTGGTCACCCTCCATCGTTCTGCCCTGCACTGTTGGTCACCCTCCATCGTTCTGCCCTGCACTGTTGGTCACCCTCTATCGTTCTGCCCTGCACTGTTGGTCACCCTCCATCGTTCTGCCCTGCATTGTTGGTCACCCTCCGTCGTTCTGCCCTGCGTATGCATGGACATTAAGAACATCGGATATGTGGAACAATTAGACAAAGTCCAAACATGTTCCGTACAGCAAGAGTCTACTGCAGTTGGATACTGAAAAAAATAGACTCTACACGAAAACATTTCAAGCAGGACTATCTCAGATGGCGCGTCCAAGGAAGAACGAAACAATCAAAAAGATTACAAACCTTACACTATTTCTGGAAGTCAAGAAGTGTGAACAAAGTGGGGCAAACATAAAGCGGTATTCTCCATATATCGGATTAACAACAGTAATTTAACCAGATTGCCGCACAAAGCAACACACTCCAGATGGCTAATGAAAAATAAAGTCATTGGCTTAATGATATTTAACAGTGTTGTAAATTAGGAATAATGTTAAAGTTATGTACGGACACCACTTGAACGCGTCTATCCGAGACGCTGATTGTGAGTTTACCTTGTCGTTGAGACTATATAACTTGTCGACAATGTCCCGATGGATGGCGTGTTTCACCAGCGTGGCCAGGTCCGGCTCGCTGGCGAACAAGTACTCGAGAGAGCGACGAAGCCAGCAGACGTAGCGGCAGTGGGACTCGGCCACTATTGACACCTGCAGGGAAACGAGATTTGCATTACGATTAACTTAATTGTGAAGAAAAAGATCAGGAGGTACTGTCTCAGTGTTCTCCAAAACTGGCGAGTGAAACATCACAGAACAGAATAATTGCCAATTTGCATTGTTTGTTCATGGGAACTAATTTGGTGGATATCCATCTATAACATTTAGCACACAATAAAACATAATACGTGTGCTTTGGGACACCGGTCCAAATCGCTATCGCCAGAAAAAGGGATACTTGTCATCATGTACGGTAATGGGTTTACCGTGAATACGTTGAGGGTAAGATCACAGACAGCATTAACATTATCGTGTGATGTAACACTAACGTGGAACTTTTGGTCCCCGAGCTGCGTCGCTTCAAACTCTGGCGAGTCGAGGAACTGCATCCGGCAGACGGAATGGATGAGCCGGTTGTTAGTGTACACGTTCGCACTGAAAGAAGGAAAAGGATGCGACGTACCCCACATAAAAAGAGACGCTTACACGCACGCATGCGCGCGCACATGCACGCATGCACGTCAGGGGCGTAGCTTTGTATAAATTCATGTGGAAGCACACATCTAGGAGAGCGTCAGGGTGTAAATGTTTTTAAAGAAAACTGTAATGATTTGCAATCTGGGGCCTTTTGAAGTCAACATAAAACTTTAAAAGGAATACGTACGTTCTCCTCTGGCCATGAAACATGATTGACCTACTCGACAACCATCCCTGGTAAAAGGTGGATGTGAACCTTCAGTATATCATATAAGTTTAATGACTTTTAATGTGTTAGGATTTTGTTGTTCACTAAGATTGTTCACATGTTTCAATTAATTATAGCAGTTAGTGACGAATTATCGCAATACATGTAAATATTAGTTATGTCGTTCATGCCAGCTTGTGCATTCTCGTGTAACTTGAGCTCAGCCTGAAAGACGTGCAACCTCTGTGCTGGGTAGATAAAAGAGAAGGCGGTCTGCTGGACGGTGTCCATCTTACTTCCAAATTATGGTTCCTTGCTGGCATGCGCAGTAGTCAAGTTAACAATGTGTCATTGTAGGCCTCACCAGCTCTCTGATTCGTGCTTGCACTCCAAGAAGGATGCCAGCCAGATTAGAGATGTACCATTCAATTTCTGGGGGCGGGTTGGATTTTTTTGGCCATATTGATGTAGAAGCACGTGTGTACATGCGTACGGTTATCTATGCGCCTGGACGTACACCTTTATTAAAGCGAAACAAAAATCATGGTTTGGTGTCTGTGCACCAAAAAGAGACAATAAAAGATAACCATGTGCAACTAAAATCAAGAATATCAATCAGTTGGTTTACTAGAATGTGTTCTAAAAGGAGACTCCGGTCATTTCTCCGGTTGACTGAGGGCTGACATATTAACCAGCGTGACCGGTAAGGGCATGCGCAGTTCTAAGAAATCTGGGTTTGACAGACTACTTGTGACGTATTAAGTGAGGCCGGCATACACATAGCCAAAGCAAAGTATCAAACAAACGTTCCGATTTTACAGAAAGAGGACTAATTTAGTAAACAAAGACTAACATATGTTACATAAGTTGAGTTAGGTGTATATAAAAATATATTTTCATTTTTGCGAACGAATATTACAAGACTGTGGCCCTCGCGACGTAGTCTTATCTAACAGTATGGCGCATAACATTAAATTAAGATGTCGCGTGTTCAACAAAGTTATCCTAGTAAACCACTGGCCTGATATTCTTAATTGCAGTTGCAATTGGTTATGTTTTAGCAACTCTTATAGGTGCATAGACATAAAACTATGAGTTTTGTGTTTCTTTAAAATAACGTATTAATGAATTACCACAGCACGACATCACAGTTGTAACAGTAATACTCAAACCTACGTTCCGCTGACAAGTAGCGCCAGTCGATTGGTCCGCGTCAACTCCTGCGTGGCGTACGAGTCTCCCTCGCGTAGCGTCATCACGGTGCAGTGTTCAGAGCAAACAAGTTTCTTGAACATAGATCTGTACGCAGGCCGACGTTTGTGACAATGTTGTAATATATTGTGTAAATATCTGCATTCATTTTTAATGCAGCAGGCTGATAGGCAAAGATTATAGTAAGTATACTAAGACGAACAGAGGTCATGAAAAGACATCATTATTTTTGGTTGAAGGGGTTGAGTTTGTTTGTATTACCATTGATTGTATACCATAAAATTAAGAATTTATCGAATTGAATCGAAATAATAACAAACACCGTACAATGCTAACCTTCTAGCCTAATTCTCTGTTGTTAGTACTCATCGTTATATATTGAGAGTTACCTCTATCTAAACTAGATATCTGGACGTAGCATATGTAACGATCCTGACAAGTATTTCACTTGGGTCGTGGAGAGGTGACAGCCACGCAGACGTACCTGGACATGCCAAGTGGGGAGAACATATCAACGTAGACCTGCTCGAGATCGGCGGGGAAGTGCACGCGTCGGATACCGTACAGGATGGAGACCGACTGGACGACGTTGATGACGATGAAGGCGAAGTTCCACGAAAAGATGTCAGGTGAACAGATCGCCGTGTGTGTCCAGGTAGACAGCAACACGAAGGCTGTAGTCCGTAATGCACCGATCAGCTACTTTAGTTGTACAGCAGAATATGGTAACTTTGCTGTATCTATTCTCCTGATAATGTTGGCAAACATGTTAACAAAACATGGCACAGTGTGTATATTTGGTATACAGTATAGCGTTTGGCAAATTCAGCAAGGAATTAACACAACGAATCATTAAGATGTTAGCCAGCGTGCGTCTGAATAATGTTTAATACAGCATAGTGTTTGCAATTGATTATCTGGGAATGTGAGAAGCGTCGTGACGTGACGTCGTGACGTGACGTCGTGACGTGACGTCGTGACGTGACGTCGTGACGTGACGACGTGACGTCACGACGTGACGTCACGACATGCACATACCAATAACGAGCGACATGTGCAGAAAGAGCAAGCCTCTGGTCGTATTTGATGACAGGAACGACATGAACATGATGGCATGTGACAGCTGAAAGAACCCGTCATGTGGCGAACTCCACCCACTCAGACATCCGATGACGTCAGGTGACGTCATTTCCTCTACTGTTTCGTTTTGCGGTTGCGCACTCGTCCACATATTGACTCGTTGCTATGGATGTGAAGATGCGTTTCTTGCTTGCTATCCAAAAGGTAAGCAATCCTGTAAATATCACAAATGTGAGTAATTGAAACACATCCATATACTACAGAGAGAAACCTCGTCAGTCCTTTCTTCAGTAAACCGTTTTATTCCATAATCCGGGTATTTTTTTGTGTAAACACATCAAGACACGTTGTAGATTGCTTCACTAATCCGCGATTCACCCATCTGCACGTTTTCGTTAATGCAGCCAAAGCGAACCGAAGTGTGCGAATAAACGAGGTTCGACTGTATGCAGCTGATTTTCAATAAGATGCTGTGATGAGTGTGCGTGCGTGCGTGCGTGCGTGCGTGCGTGCGTGCGTGCTTGAGTGAGTGAGTGAGTGAGTGAGTGAGTGAGTGAGTGAGTGAGTGAGTGAGTGAGTGAGTGAGTGAGTGAGTGAGTGAGTGAGTGAGTGAGTGAGTAGTGCGTGGTTGTGTGCCTGGTTGCATTTGTGCTCGTTCTCGACGACATGTAGGAAGTGCTCAATAGATTAGAACAAACAACAGCCTACACATTACCTTGTAGAGTCGCACGGTGTTCCCAACCCACGCCGTCCCACACTTGTCTAGGCGCTCACACCAACCTTGTTTGGCGACACTATCGACGCGCTCGATTCGCTGCGGAAGTGCACTGTGCAGTCAGTGCCCATGTTTAATGATACTTGTCGCTCCACTTCACGGAATAAAGTCGAACTAAATGCGAATGTTTCGCTCATGCCTCAGTCCAACAATCGGACGTAGAGCGTTGCTCGCACAACACAACACAACACTAAGGCACATTTCGTATTGTGTAGCATCTAATAACTTACTGTGGGAAAGTCTTATTGGCTGCATAGCAAGACGGCCTCTGGTGAGAAGTGTGTCACGCAAAAATCGGTCAGGCCGAACCAGTTTTAGCCGCTAAAACTGGTCCGGCCTATCTCTCTGTAGACGGCACTATGCCACCCATGAAACAGAACTCTCCAACGATCTCGATTTGTTCGTCTTCCAGCACAATATAAGCTTGTCCGATGAAGTGCTGACCTTGCTTTTGGAGAAGTTGATTTTTATATCCTATTTCCTACAGGCAACGATAAAGAAAATGGAACGCTCGATCGACTACCATGAAACCAATCAAGACGCTGCAATTTGCGGTTTGACGGCGTTTCTGAAGTCGACGGCGAGACGTGGGAGCAGACGGAGAAGAACGTACGCAGGGCAATGACAACAGTCCTGGAACTTCCTGAAGCACAAGTGCACGCCATCGCCATCAACATCGAGCGCGCGCACCGAACTGGCGGCCCGGGGACGAGAGCCAGGACTATCGTCGTCAAGTTCAAATCGTACAAGGACCGCTAGCTGGTGCTACAGGCGGCGAAGAAGAATCGGCCTCGAGGCATCTATGTGAATGAAGACTACTCACAGAGGGTCATGGCGAGGCGGAAAGAACAGTTTCCCAAAATGATGAAGGCCGGAGAAGAGGGGAAAATCGCGTATTTGACATTTGACAAACTGGTGGTAAGGGAACGGCACGATGTCGCAAACCGTGATTAGATAACTAAATGCATTTGCAATATCTTGCAAAATCTTCATTTAACTATGGCATCAGGTAAACAACAAAACTTATAAACCCGCTTGATTACAACGAACACTGTTATGAACACGAAATAGATACCGAATGTTTGTTGTATCACGATTTGCCTACACACTGCAGATATTACACCTCAGCCCAATTTTCAACCAATTTTAGCAGTGCCAGCAACAACCGGCCAAACAAACTGAGTGTTATACACTTTAATACTCGGAGTCTAAAAGCAAATTTGTCTAAGATAAAGGACACTATCCGAAGTATGAAGTATAAATTTCAAATCATTGCAATATCAGAAACTTGGCTTAATGAAAACAATTGGGATGGAAATGAAGTAACATGCAATGAAATCGCATTTTCAGGTTACAAACTGTACTGTAATTCCAGAAAAAAAAACATGCAAGGTCTTGTCTTGTCTTGTCTTGTAGTAATACTGGAGTCAAACTGTCAGGGTTGGGTGCGCATGCTATTTAGTCATGTTTGTTTGGGACTAAGTGTGTGAGAGCTTGCTTAAATTGCTGTGGTTCTGTGACGTTGGCTATTGCGTCTGGTAATGAATTCCAATCTTTTATTGTTCGGGGAAAATAAGAAAATTTTTAACAGTTCTTGCTCGCGTGTATGGTGTTGAAGGCTTTGTTATTTAGATGCCATGAGTGGCGTTTGATGGGTTGGAGGAGGGTTGCGACAGGCAATGATAGATGACTGTGGATGGCTTTGCGAAATATGGTGAGCAGTATGTTTGTTCTCCTGGTTGTTAGTAGCTCTAGGTGTAATTTTGTAATCATTTCTGAAACACACCCAGTTTCTTTGGATGTGTAGTCGTTGTGACAAAAGCGAGCCGCCCGTTTTTGCACCACCAAGGTGGTGGTGTTGCTATATATGTGTGTGAATATCTGCTTAACAATTGTCCGTCTTCTGATATTTGTCTAAGGAACATTTCGTATGTGGATAATGACTGTTTTGAAAACATCTTTATAGAGTTACAAATTATCAAACACGAAAAAAATCAATTTCGGTTGTATGTATAGAGCGCCGAATACCAGCATCAGCAAATTTAATGACAATCTCTCATTCATACTGGGAAATCTCACCAGTAAAATTGTATACATATGTGGTGATTACAATATAGATCTATTGCTCTGCGAAGAGCGAGCTGAAACAAAATATTTCCTTGATCAAATGTTTAGCTCTGGGTTATATCCCTTGATCACCAACACGAATAACAGGCACGAGTGCTACTACAATAGATAAAATTTTCTGTTGTGAGCTATTTAGAAACAAAGTGTGCGGCATTGGTTTAAGCGATGCTACAGATCATATGCTAATTTTCGTTCTGTGTGACAACAGCAGTAATGTGGTTAATCATGAAGATCCAACAGTTAATATGAAAGAAAATTAGATGAAGATTCGTTAAACAGACTTGAGCACGATATAAACTGGGAAATTGTAATAAAGAATCAAACCCAAACTTAGCATTCTCGTGCTTTATGCAAGTACTAAGCAATACTTACAACGATGCCTGTCCTGTCAAAATAACCACGTATACAAGAAAAACAAAACGGAATGATAAACCTTGGTTAACAAAAGAGCTAAAAAATGCCTGCATAAAGAAAAATAACCTGTACTTAGCGTTTCTAAAAGATAGGTTAGAATTAACAGAAAGTAGGTACAAAAACAAGTTAACAAAACTCTTACGTCTAGAAAAGAAGAACTATTACAGGAAAAACCTCGAAGATTGTAAAACTAATACAAGAGAGACTTGGAAAATTCTTAACAACATAATAGGTAAAAGAAAATCTTAAACAAAATATTCCAACGAATTTCGTGTTGGTGAAAATCGAGTAGTATTAAACAGTAAAGAAATAGCTAAACAATTCAACAAATTCTTTGTTGACATAGGTACACATTTATCAAGCCTTATAAAACCCTGCCCGGGAACAAAGCCCACTGACTTCGTAAAAAGTAACGTATCACAGTCAATGTATATACACCCAGTAACTGAGCAAGAAGTACTTGACATTGTGTCTGTGTGCAAAAGTAAAACTTCATACGGACACGATGAGATCAGCATGAAAACAGTTAAGCATATAATAAAGCAAATTGTAAAACCGCTAAGCCACATTTTAAACAGATCATTGATCTGCGGATCATTTCCAAATGATATGAAATTGGCAAAAATCATTCCTGTATTTAAGTCAGGTGATCGTTTTAAATTTTCTAATTATAGACCCATACCTCTTTTATCCAAATTTTCAAAAAACATATTTAACAAAAGGCTAACATCTTTCATTGAAGCACATCACATACTGTCAGACGGGCAGTATGGCTTCAGAAGTAATCATTCGAGCTCACTAGCTCTAACTGAATTTGTCGAAAAGGTTACTTCTGCAATGGATAAATCCCAAACTACGATTGGTGTCTTTATCGATCTAAAACAACTTTCGATACCGTTGACCACAGCATATTGCTAAGTAAATTGCAATGCTATGGAGTAAGGGGTTTAGCTCTGGAATGGATAAAAAGTTATTTATCCAACCATAGACAATATGTATGCTACAATAATAGTAACTCAGAATTCAAGGAAATCAAGTGTGGCGTCCCAAAAGGATCCATCCTTAGCCCATTACTGTTTATCTTGTACATAAATGACATGTGCGATGTTTCCAAGCTACTTCATATTATTCTATTTGCAGATGATACTAAACATTTTTACTCGGCTAGTAATATTGATGATGTAACCAATGTAGTTAACAACGAACTAAAACAACTAGGCCTATGGTTCAGAGCGAACAAATCATCGCTCAATGTGAACAAAACAAATTGTATAATGTTTAACAATAAAAAAACAACATAGAACAGATGTGCAAATAGTTTTGAATGGAACAAACATTGAGCAGGTAACACAGACAACATTCCTTGGAGTAACTACTGATGAAAACCTAACATGGAGAGAACATATAAAATGGTTGCAACAAAAGTATCAAAAAGCATAGCAGTTTTGTATAAAACTATGCATGTTCTTGATTGTCAAGCGTTATACATATTATATCAATCACTTGTTGAACCACATATGTCCTATTGCTGTGAGATATGGGGAAGTACTTATCAATCACTTGTTGAACCACATGTGTCCTATTGCTGTGAGATATGGGGAAGTACGTATGAATCACTTGTTGAACCACATATGTCATATTGCTGTGAGATATGGGGAAGTACGTATCAATCACTTGTTGAACCACATATGTCATATTGCTGTGAGATATGGGGAAGTACGTATCAATCACTTGTTGAACCACATATGTCATATTGCTGTGAGATATGGGGAAGTACGTATCAATCACTTGTTGAACCACATATGTCATATTGCTGTGAGATATGGGGAAGTACGTATCAATCACTTGTTGAACCACATATGTCATATTGCTGTGAGATATGGGAAGTACGTATCAATCACTTGTTGAACCACATATGTCCTATTGCTGTGAGATATGGGGAAGTACGTATCAATCACTTGTTGAACCACATATGTCATATTGCTGTGAGATATGGGGAAGTACGTATTAATCACTTGTTGAACCACATATGTCCTATTGCTGTGAGATATGGGGAAGTACGTATCAATCACTTGTTGAACCACATATGTCCTATTGCTGTGAGATATGGGGAAGTACGTATTAATCACTTGTTGAACCACATATGTCCTATTGCTGTGAGATATGGGGAAGTACGTATCAATCACTTGTTGAACCACATATGTCATATTGCTGTGAGATATGGGAAATACGTATCAATCACTTGTTGAACCACATATGTCCTATTGCTGTGAGATATGGGGAAGTATGTATCAATCACTTGTTGAACCACATATGTCATATTGCTGTGAGATATGGGAAGTACGTATCAATCACTTGTTGAACCACATATGTCCTATTGCTGTGAGATATGGGGAAGTACGTATCAATCACTTGTTGAACCACATATGTCATATTGCTGTGAGATATGGGGAAGTACGTATTAATCACTTGTTGAACCACATATGTCCTATTGCTGTGAGATATGGGGAAGTACGTATCAATCACTTGTTGAACCACATATGTCCTATTGTTGTGAGATATGGGGAAGTACGTATCAATCACTTGTTGAACCACATATGTCATATTGCTGTGAGATATGGGGAAGTACGTATCAATCACTTGTTGAACCACATATGTCATATTGCTGTGAGATATGGGAAGTACGTATCGATCACATGTCGAACCACACACGTCATATTGCTGTGAGATGTGGGGAACTACGTATCAATCCAGACTCAAGAAACTATTTCTGCTACAGAAAAAAGCTATACGGATTATTTATAACCTTAATTACCATGATCATACATCTGTATTTTTCCACAGCTCAAAAATACTCAACATTTCATGATTTAGTTACATACAAGACTATGATTATACTATATAAAGCAAATAATCACTCTTTAAATGGTTGGGGTCAAGCATTCTTTAAACCAACAGAAGCTATACACATGTATGGTACCAGACAAAGAAAACTGCTTTATGTTAAAAACAAACACCACCCTCGGACTACTGTCACTCACTGTCAAAGGTATAAATACGTGGAACAGTTTAGCAAATGAAATAACTCAGCTACCAAGTTTAACACTATTTAAAAAAACATTCAAGTTGTCATTACTTACTGCATATTTATAAGCTTTTAATTGAAAGTTATGTCAATTAGTTAAGTTATAATTAGCACAAACATAATAAGTTTATAAGTGAATTGTGAATGCTATTTTGTATTTTATTTTTTACTTGTATTGCATTTATTTAGTTTGAGAAGGACATAGCACCAGTCTATGATTTCAGCTATGTCCCTTCAGCAGCAGCAGCAGCACACCATACTATGTGCCTGTATTATGTTGTTGTTATTGTTGAATAAACTTTCACTTCACTTCAACATAATAATCAAGTACATCTGTACGCACTAAACCACTAGCAGCATTATTATATTATTAACACTAATTGGAGATGCGTAGACTGGTATAGCCCTTGTTAAAGTATTAGGAGTTAAGAATTATTTTATAATACACATTTTATTAGTATTTTTACTCAGGTCGTCTCGTAATGTTTCTGGTTAATTGTCTAACCATTTTATGCCAACTGATATTTTATTATCGTTTTACATAAACGGTGTTTCAAGTGGCCGCACTCTACAGTAATGCACATTACACAGTTACGCAACCATAATATGTAAAATATCAACTTACATGAGATGTTTGTATATATTGACTACTTCATTAATATAGAAACAACCAGACGAAATGCCCCGGAAATACCCGTTAAATTTAGAGCGATTAATACGGCAGTTGTATGTCAAACAAAATCAACGTGAAGAGTCATCATCAATTCTAAAAATGAAAATAATACACCACTAGTCGTCTGTTTTCAAATTCAAAGTAGATTGCGAAGTTGAGTTTATTTTTATTCATGCAGTATATAGGTATAGTCTGTCCAAACGCTACATAAGAAATCAACGCTTCATGCCTAAATACTTGCCTGTCAACGTAGGGGTAAACCGATTCGTAACCATTGAAACCATGTTACCATTACATCGTGATTGCGTTGCTCTAGCATCCATGGCAGCAGGCATGGCAGCAGGCATGGCAGCATCCATGGCAGCAGGCATGGCAGCATCCATGGCAGCAGGCATGGCAGCAGGCATGGCAGCAGGCATGGCAGCATCCATGGCAGCAGGCATGGCAGCATCCATGGCAGCAGGCATGGCAGCATCCATGGCAGCAGGCATGGCAGCAGGCATGGCAGCATCCATGGCAGCAGGCATGGCAGCAGGCATGGCAGCAGGCATGGCAGCATCCATGGCAGCAGGCATGGCAGCATCCATGGCAGCAGGCATGGCAGCAGGCAACGTTTAATTTAATTTCTAATACTGTACATTTCACAATAAATGCACGTTAAATCAACGTATTGTCATACCTTTTTTGAGTGATTTCAGGCAATAATATTATGTATAGTACACTTTCGCACGCTCGCATGCATGTTGCCATCAGCAGAAAATGTGTGAGCATGCGAACAGATGTACCTCCCCTAATAGTAATTCGTTTAGCCCCACGTTTGTCGCATTCGTCCCGATTTATGTCACTCTGTACGTAAATATCTGTAATCATGTAGAACACTTCACTCGTTGTGGTACTGCTCGCGTCTTCTACATCCACACGAAGTCATCAGACGGCGTGTGCGCGAGACTGCCTTCACTTCCGCCTCGCTGCAGCCTCTGCTCAATAGGTGATGACCTGGCATCTTCGTCTGCGTTCACTGTGATTGTGCTGACAGTTGTCCTGCTATTGAACGCTGTCTCCGCCTCGCCGCCGGCGGGGTGGATGCTGACGGTGGCCGGACGGAGGTAGTCCGAGTCGCCCGTGTTGCTACGGTCACGCATCTGTTCACGGGCCGCCATGTCGAGCTGTAGTTGTCGGATAGTCTCGTACACGTGGTCGCTGTCAGTCGGCGGAGGAAGGCGGCGAGCGCTTCTGATGGTCAAAGGGCAAACGTCACTCTTAATTATTTTGTGATAGCACATGAGTATAAAGTGACATTTCTCTGCGGTCGATTACAAATATTCATGGTTTTTTAAACTGCATCCTCGACTGATTTAGCCTATCGTGAACCCGGTTGGTTAATAATATTAGTAAATTGTTTATATATATATATATATATATATATATATATATATATATATATATATATATATATATATATATATATATATATATATATATATATATATATATATATTAATACATTGTGAAATAATATTGATATGTTCATCAACTAATATCCAACATCCACCTCAGAAAGCTTCTTACTAACCTGTTTTGCACCTTGGTAACGCACTCGCCAGACATAGCTATGAAGTCTATGTGGCGGTATTTGCCGACGTATATCGTCGTACATATCAACACGACAATCACCGCCAAACACACAGTGGCTGCTCCAACGTACTCCACCGAACTCCAGCTTCCTGAAAGATATGTTAAAGGAGGCTCATGATCGGTCCGCCGAGGAGCCGCGACACACGGCTGGAGACACCTACTCAATGCGGGCTGGTGATATTATTGTTATATTATATTTCGCAAGTGACATGTGTGAGACTTATCGAGAGTCCATCAGTGTTCGTCTACGTGTAACCCGCCCCCCTGAAATATGTGTCCAACTTGTTTTTAAACATAATTATTCATGCTGCTAGCGGTTATACAATCCGTAGGTAATTGGTTCCATTCATTTACTGTCCTCTGTGAGAACGAGTACTTCCTGATATCCAATCTACACTGATCCTTTACTAACTTTACCTCACGTCCTCTAGTTCTGCTATCTTTCTTGAGAGAGAAAAACATATTTCTATAAATATTTTCACACCAATTCAATATCTTAAAAATCTGATCTCCTCTTAACCTCCTTGTCTCTAGAGTTGTTAAACCACATTCTTTCAGGCGTTCTTCATAACTGAGGTCTCTCAGTTCTGCAATCAGTTTAGTTGCTCTCTTCTGTATGCGTTCAAGTGTATCTATATCATTGTTACGATAAGGTTTCCACTCTTGTATACAGTATTCTAAATGAGGTCTAACTATTGCTTTATACAGAGGTATAATTAGCTTTTTATCCTTGTAAGTTAAATAACGTATTCATCGCTGTATATGAACTAGTAGCTGATTCACCGGCCGTTGTGTGATTTAGCGCTCGGGAATATGTTCTTCTTCAAAGTTCCAATTATAAAGGTTGAGGTCGATCAATTAAAATGTCAGTAAATAAAGTGTAGGTAAAGTCTCGGTAGTTGTAGATTTCGCTGTTAAATGACACGACAGATGGCGTTGAAAATATATTTTCAGATTAATATTGGGGACATTGTTTAATATTAACGATTCTGAGTAATAATGAATTTGATTTGTTATCATTTGGTGATACAATTGGTCAAACCGAGCTTATTGGAAAACGAACAATTGGTGCTACGTATGGATTCCTGAGAAACTTTTATATGGGCCTTACCTGTGGCCGGGTCAGATTTAACTTTAGCAATACACCGATTCTCTGGGTAGCAACGCGCAGTTTCTGTCGTGCGACGACTACACCAGGAACAACCAAACACGAGGCCGCAGTCGCTGTCAACGAAAACACGCTGGATCTTTAACACGTGCATGGAAACTGTTCAGATACAAAATACACAAATAAAACAGGTAAAGAACACCCCACCATTACTATCAAGTAATTGAACACAGGTATCAGTTTCAACAAGTTTAATTCCGAAAGTGCTACAGACAGGTAATCTGTTGAGCATTATTGCGTAACGTAGGTCGGTGTGTGATGATAGTACTCATTTTAAAGTTTGAAAAATATGCAAATCTACGACTTTTACATATTTAGGGTAATATAGATCATGGACACTTGGACGTGTACAAATTAAATTCTACAAACTTTTCAAGTTGACCATGTGGTCTTTCTAGCCGTGCCCATATAAAAAAAAATATAATATAAAACATTATATTAACAATATCTTTTTATAGGCGTACGCATAAATATTCGCATACACATACACACATACATATAACATTAATTTTGAACACCATAACAAAATGTTCTTCCCACACTACACGCTCACCTCTCGTCTCGTTCCTCGCAGTTCAGCTTGTAGCACTCGGGCAGTCCGGCCACCAAGGCCGTGCTGGTGATTGGTCTCGTGTAGGATACGACCGGCGGCTCAGGGGGACACGCTGGATTACTGCTGCTACAAACACACCAACGGTCAACGTGTACCGTTATAGCTGACCTGGCTTCGTCGCCTTCGTCTGGCAGGTTTCTCCCGGGAATGTCATTGGTGCGAATATATAGTGAGTTAAATTCATTTATATGTCATTTAACCCTACGCCCTGAAATTGCCTGGCAATCTAGATTCATTCTAGTAACATGAAGAAACTAAAAATATATATATACTTTTTTTAATAATGTATGTCCCACTACAATTGCTATGCGACTACACGTGATGAAGGAGATTATGGTGATGATGATAATGATGATGACAATAATTATTATTATTGGGAGAGTCAACTAGTCCGGGGAGACCTGTGCTAGTTGTATACAGGGGCAAGTTGTTACAGAGTCGTTTTACGAAAAAATAGCACAGATGTGGAGATACCATTGACAATTGTTGATTGGAAGTCCATCAGCAGACACACTGTCCAAAAATCTGGAGCTAAGAAGACGAAATTAACGAGGTTTGGACAAAAATGACTTTTTAACCACCTAAAACTGTTTTGGGTATGCCCACAAATTTTAATCTCAAGCAGCCACTTTTTAGATGTCGTTAATGAAACATGTCTACTTGAAACATGTCTACTATATAGTATAAGGGGTTATGTCCAGTATACGTTAAACTGAAAAATAGGATTTGTTATCGTCAACCGCAAATATTGTGTTTGGGGCAAGTTGTTACAATTGTATTGAAACAAGTTGGTACAAGTTGCTACAACTGTAACAACAACGTTCGGGCGGCTCACACCGACGGCTCAGCCAACGAGTTGTGTGCTGACAATGACAGAAAGAACAAACTTATTTAACCACGACGTGTGAATGCTTTATTTCACTTACGAAGCCTAGCGTACTGGTTTGTAACCAGTACT
This sequence comes from Lamellibrachia satsuma, assembly GCA_033239005.1. NCBI lineage: Eukaryota > Metazoa > Annelida > Polychaeta > Sabellida > Siboglinidae > Lamellibrachia > Lamellibrachia satsuma. The sequence goes on along the minus strand of BSQZ01000002.1, from coordinate 15,790,974 downwards.
GTTAATGCTAGCCGAGTAAAAAAATAACATCTCAGAAGGGCGGATTACACATAGATGACAAATGGTTGGACTTTCGATAATCCAATGTCTTCCTTGACCACTTGCTATCTGGGTGTTTTGTCTTTGACTGCAATCTTATTAAATCTTGTTAAATTTATATGGCATAGCCCTATATGAACAATTAATATATATATATATATATATATATATATATATATATATATATATATATATATATATATATATATATATATATATATATATATATATATATATATATATTTAATAAATACTTCTATTGCGCTAAAACTATCGAACAATTATGGGGTTCAAATTGTCAACTGCTTCCGGGAGCTTGGTGACCGTCCTATCCCGACGGAGCTAGTCAACGGTGAACTGCCGCGTGTACTGCTCAACAGGTCCCACAACCCTACAAGCGCTGAGGTGGGAACTGTTTCACTCCAAGAACTTGAAGGGAGAGATTGTGCTTCCTGCTCGCGCTGCCTAAATACTCCATATCACACGCGCAAATGACATCACCATGCGCGATAAATCATACCTTACCAACTGCCCGGCTCTTCCTCCTGTTGAACAAAATGGCTGGAGTGCAAAGGAACGAGTTTATGTTCCCATGAGGTGTCTTACCCTCCCCGCCCTTCGAGCTGTGACTGAGCTGACCAAATGTGCGTGTAAATTTGGGTACAAAGGAAGGTGCAGTTGTTGAAAGAACGTTCTTCCTTGTGATATGGGGTATTAAGGCAGCGCGAGTAGGAGGCAACATCTCTCCCTCCACGTTCTTGGAGTGAAACAGTTCCCACCTCAGCGCTGGTAGGGTTGTGGGCCTGTCGAGCAGTACACGCGGCAGACGAACTGCTCCAAAACCTTCACCTGCGATGACAGTTCGCCGCCACCAAGCTCCCGGAAGCAGTTGAAAATTTTACCCCCATCATTTTTCAAAAATTTTAGCACACAAATTCTACGGGATTACACTTCATACCACACTATTAAGCAGTTCATAATCGATCAGCAGTTCCAGTTGTAAACAGTTGGATTGGTACGCTGTGGAGCTATGAGTCCCCTTTGGTAACTAAAAATGAAAAGCTTAATATATGAAACTGTGAACATCTACATTGTTATGCACACTGTGTATAACATATATAAGTGTGTATAATCCTATTCATGTAATAAGAGTAACGTGTACGAGTGACACTTGCTTTGCGAACCACACGTTCTTTGCTGTAACAACGTGCCCCGTATGATGTAACAACTTGCCCCGCTTACGGGGCAAGTTGTTACAGTCGATCACGCCTGGGAAATTTCACACATCTACCTAACTACAATATGGAATATCAATGGTATGGTACAGATTATTAACACGAATGATAAACTTAATGTATACGTTGACGGAAATAATGCATCTAACACATTTTTCACAAAAAGTGACTTTAGCTGAACATTGTAACAACTAGCCCCGGTCTCCCCTACCTGATGTTTGGGAATTTGTTGTTGCAATATTCGTATCCGGCCTTGGCATAGCATGGACATTGGCAGACGTGGCCGTCATCCCACCTCTCACACTGCTGGTATGTAGCTCTCTTTCCTCTCTACAACCACACGACGTAGTTTAATAATGCTAGTTTGACTCGCTGGTTTCCCGACACTAATGGTAGGTACAGCCGATATCCAGAGTACACACTTATCAGAGCATGCATTATACCCAGGAGCCAGGATGCATTTTCGTAGTTATACGTGTGAAATATCACATATATAAATGATAATAATGTTTCGCGCATATAACGAATGAAGCACCCGGCGAGTGACGTGTGTGGCGTGTGTGACGTGTGTGACGTGTGTGGAGTTTGTGGCGTGTGTGACGTGTGTGACATGTGTGACGTGCGTGGCGTGCGTGGCGTGTGTGGCGTGCGTGGCGTGCGTGGCGTGTGGGAACTTGTGTGACGTGTGTGGCGTCTGTGACGTGTGTGGCGTGTGTGACGTGTGTGGCGTGTGTGACTTGTGTGGCGTGTGTGACGTGTGTGGCGTGTGTGACGTGTGTGCCGTGTGTGGCGTGTGTGGTGTGTGTTGCGTACGTGACGCGTGTGGCGTGTGTGGCGTGTGTGACGTGTGTGGCGTGTGTTACGTGTGTGACGTGTGTGCCGTGTGTGACGTGTGTGGCGTGTGTGACGTGTGTGGCGTGTGTGACGTGTATGGCGTATGTGACGTATGTGGCGTGTGTGAGGTGTGTGGCGTCTGTGACGTGTGTGGCATGTGTGACGTGTGTGGCGTGTGTGACGTGTGTGGCGTGTGTGACGTGTGTGGCGTGTGTACCGTGTGTGACGTGTGTGGTGTGTGTTGCGTATGTGACGCGTGTGGCGTGTGTGACGTGTGTGACGTGTGTGCCGTGTGTTACGTGTGTGACGTGTGTGCCGTGTGTGACGTGTGTGACGTGTGTGGCGTGTGTGACGTGTGTAGATTTGCTATCCACTGGTAGTGATTTGCAATTTCGAAGCACCAATTTATAGACAAATTTTGTAAGTACTATAATACATGTGTGTGTACGTGTGTGGCTTAGTACTATCTTCGTCGTCGCTTTACAGATTTAGTCACAACATTTCTTTTTATTAGGTTTATCATCATCACCATCATCCGTCGGAATGGAAGCGGCGACAGGATCCACACTTGTTTAGTGTCAATGTGGAGACCTCAGCTGGCTCAAGGCCTACATCTCTGTAGAGAGCAGATCAGGGTACGACAGGTGTTTCCTGCCCCAACCAGCTGTACCACTAGGAGGTTTCCAAAACACTAGCTTGGAGACTGGTTGGTCGACTGCCCTCTTGCAGTGACCAACAAATTGCAGTCGTCTCAATCTTAACACAGTCGACAATGGTGGTAGGTCGCCATGTAGTTGTGCGTTGGTTACATGAATGATCCTGCCGTCTGATATCCACCACGTGCCGCAGAAGCTCGGTGTAACACACGTCGAACTGGTCTTCAGGGTTTGCGGGTAACTGCCCATGCTTCTGACCCGTACAGTACGATGCTCTTAATACAAGCTTTGAAGAAATCCAGTTTGGTGTCACGACTAAGAGCTGACTTCCAGACTGTCTCTCTTCTGTTGCATGCAGTCCATACATGGGCTTTCCTGAGTTTGAAGTCTTTCATTGAGTCAGTGGCCATTGATCCTAGGTATTTGAATTCCTTCACATGTCCAGGGGTGTTTTTACACAAACCATTTTATTAATTTATCCTCCTAGCTTCAACTAATACTAAGCAATACACTGTTATTGATGTGTTCTTTATGTTTGCATAATATAAAATGTTTCAAGGAGATACGTTAATTTGAGAAACAAGAGGCAGAACCGTTCGTATCGTGTGGTCAGTGAGTCAGACCTACCTTGGCCGTGCAGCTCACGCACGGCTCATACATAGGACGCGACACAGACTTGATGCCAACATAGATGTTCGTGTCGCGGACAAATTGCAGACGATATTTCGGCCACTTGCTGTCCACGCCTCCAGATTCCAACTAAAACAAAGCGTGTATATATATATATATATATATATATATATATATATATATATATATATATATATATAATAAATATAATTATATATACATATATATATATATATATATATATATATATATATATATATATATATATATATATATATATATATATATATATATATATATTATTATATATATATATATAAAATAAATAAAGTATATATAAAGTAATTATAAAAGTCAATAAATAAAATAAAAGTAAATTATAAATAGCTGCATGCTTCTTATTTAGCGTTTATTTTACACCTCACAGGTGGCAGACATATTCATTCCAAAATAAATCCGGGAGTATTAAACCACGGTGAAATCTGTGCGTATAATAAGGTTTGTCGCAACATTCTACAACAGTACTGTATTCCTATGTGTGCGTGCGTGCGTGCGTGCGTGCATGCGCAAACTACAGTACACACATTGTAGCACGTTGCAAGTTGTGTCATGTATTTAAGCAGTTTCAACTTTCAGTAACAGCGACAACTTATGTTGTATACTAACATAATAACGATACACACATCTTACTTGCATCCATATATAACAAGATCACGATGTTTCTTGTACTGAAGTAATTACTTCGTGTCGAATATCTTCATATTTGTTTAGGTAAACTGTAATAACTGTGTGCGTACGTGCATGCGTGCGTGTGTGCATGTGTGCTTTTGTGCACGCGCGTTCACGTGTACATGTGTTTGCGTGCACGTGTGCTTGTTTTTGGATGTGCGGAAGTGTGTATGTTATGTTGTTTGCCTACCTTCCACGTGTAATAGAAGTTTTTCGTTGTCAATGATGTGCATCTTTCTTTCTTCATAAGACCTCTTTTGATCAGGTCGATTGCGATGTCAGGTTCCTACAAAGTGACACGGCCAACTGCATATTTGTGTAATATCATGGAATTGTCTTTGTTGTAAGGTACTATTTTCCTTAGTTGTGGTCTTTGAACGATTCATGAGTGAATCCAGGCATTCATATAACCGGGAACGTTCTTGTTAAACAGAGCATTATGTTTTATAGGTTTGTTTTGCGTTTATTTAACTTCATTTAACAGTAACATAGCTACACTCAAGTCTAATGTTCACACGTACACATCAGATTTGCTTAATGTGACGCACTTGTAGATGCAAAACGTTTGTATTCGATAGAGCGAGTGATAGGGAAGGGTGGAGACGAGAGGTGGAGACGAGAGGTGGAGACGAGAGGTGGAGACGAGTGGTGGAGATGAGAGGTGGAGACGAGAGGTGGAGACGAGAGGTGGAGACGAGAGGTGGACGGGATGAGTAACGAAGAAGAAGGAAAACAAAAACCGACGACTGGTATCAGTGCCAGCCTCACCCCTACTTCAGGGATACAGAGGAGAGCAACACCATTGTTATTTAAACACACATGTCGTTCAAGTGCATATATTAATGAATATTATCATGGTTCGACTAAACACACGTGTTCCCGTGTAAGCTCACATTATCCAATGTACTGATCCATTCTTCTATCACATCGTAAAATACCTTCTGAATGAGGTGTATATATTCAATATCGTCGTTGTGTTCGTGGGTGACATCTTCGTGATACACCAGGTAGCCACTCGTGTCCACTATGAAGCAGCTGTAAACGAAAGGCACATTCTGGTACGACCAGATAGCTTGTCGTCCATCGTAACGTATTGAAACAATACCATTGATTGATCTTTTGAGGGAAAATATGATATTAAAATAACCAAAGAGAAATAAGGAAAATAGCATATTACAATAACCGTTGCGTCAATTCCCTGAAGTTGTTAGACAATATGTATGACAAAACATTCCGCCTGCTAGAACTGATTAACCTCGTAAATATGGTAATTGTTTCTTTGTGTAAGAGGAGAAACGTCGCGTCAATGCGTGTTTTCTATCGCTATCTTCCGGCGACCATCAATTGAGCCAGCCCACATTCTATATGAATAATATACAAGCACGCACGCACGCACGCACGCACGCACGCACACACACACACACACACACACACACGAACAAATGATTAAACCGCCGAAGGTCCACTGCTGTCGGACGGATAGTAACATTGACGAATTTCTCCTTGTTCATTCACTTTGGTTGGAACTTGGCTTCTGAGAGTTAGACTTTGAGTGTTTGTCAAAACAAAGCAGGGTTACGGAACGGCGAGCTGAAACGGACGACATTATGCAGATGGTATGATACAGAGTACACACTTAGCGAAGTTAGTGGATATCAGCGGTGGCTCAACCAGACTGACTTGCGGGATTGTCTATGCACTTTGACCTGTCCGCAAGCGGCAGGGTGACTATGAATGGTTGGGTCTAAATTCCATGTCCGCTGTCCACATTGGCCAGGTGGCCGCTATGGGCAGTTAGCGGACAGTGCAAAGCAGGTAATTCGGGAGTTTCAAAAGTGTCCGTCATAGACAGGTGTCCGCTATGGACAAGTGTCGGCTAAGGCAGGTTTTACTGTATAATGTAAATACATCGCAACATATACTCAACAATTGTAACCAGTGATGGGCATACTGCAATGCTTTTCAAAAGGTATTGCACACACAAAGAATTGAGTATTGTGCCCATCCCTGATTATACCCGATAGCGAGGTTTTACCCTCTAATCGATGTATATTGTCTATGCTACGAATGCTTGAATAATTACATATATACTTCATCTAGTCTTTTTAAAAATTCACGTACCTGGTTTGTGTCTGAGAACAATCAGGCATGATATTATTGAGTAACTTCTCCAAGAACTCGACCTTTATGTCTAGTCCCATCACGCCGATTACCATGTCCTTCTTCGAATGTTGACCATTGAAGCTGTAGTGAATGAGATAGACTTGTATATGGCAAGCATGCATGCACGCACGCACGCACGCACGCACGCACGCACGCACGCACTCACGCACGCACGCACGCTGCCCATGATGGTTACGTAACAACACCGTTTACATGAATGCGTTTTTGTGAAGTATCAAGTATAGCAATGCTGTGATGCGACCTTTGTCGACACATGTTGTAGACTATGCCTAAGCATGTGCCAACGAGGTGTTGATTCTGTTAATATCAAGCAAGGTGGATTGCATAATCTTAATTCCCACAGACAGGTGTGTCGCTGATACATCGTACGATGTAACACTAATGCAAAGGTTGTAGCAAAGGGCATGACATGTGTGACTATGTTCTGTGTCGCTTCCGGTTCCTGTTACTCCCTTCAATTTCATTGGAGGGACGGAACGGAACCCGACGCGAACCTCTGTTTGGAGAGTACAGATTCGTGGCAGTCTTCTTGCCGTGATTGCGTGTTCACTGTCCAGGAGATGTTGTACAAGTGATGAATCAAGGGGAACTGTGTACATGTGTCTTCCCGCAGGATGTGTGTCTATGATTTGTTGTGCAGGTGACCCCTAAAACAATTGGCGTCGCACATTCTTCCTGCAGGCCCAGTGTGTATGTGGTATGTGTCCGTGGTATACTGAGTTTGTTAGCACAGACGCAATTGACACTGTATACTATAAAACACTACAGGTTGTTCATGGTCATGGTGTTATGTTGTTCATGGTCATGGTGTTATGCTATACTTCTCCTGCAAGTCGGAGTTCGAGAGCACGTGTTTCACACAACATGATGCACAAAGTCAGATATGACGCATCGATGTTCTACCTGTATTAGCGTGGATAATTCTACACCATAGCACATACGCTTTACACAATATCTGACGTTACGTTTCCGCAGAGAATTCGTGGACGAGCTACATACCTTCCCTGGTACAGGACTCTCGACAAAGTAACGACGAGATCGCCAAATGAGGAGGTTTTGTAGGGTGTCGTGAGAACCAGAGAGCCACGCTGCGCCAGTGCTGATTGGTACCTTCAGTGAAGTAGAAAAGGAAACAGAAAGCTAAGATACAACATCACCATGCTGAATATAGGCAGCAGCCTGTGCAGTAGCAAAAGATAAATCACTACCGGAGAACAATGAGGATAACTGATGATAAGAAGAACACTGGCAGCAGCAACAGCAGCAGCAAGAAGGAGCTTCGTCCTCCTAATGGACACCATTGTGTGTACTTCTCGGAGTTCATTTCGTCTGTCCCAGTAGGGTCTTTGCTTGACTTTCGCTGGCTGTAGATGTCAATGTGGAGTAAGTTCAGAAAGCGACACGACTGACTGGAAATAGCGGCAAATAAATGACAAACATAGGACGGTGGAACACATCATATACGCCAACGAAACGCCTCAGTGATGTGCTCTAGACTCTGAAACAACATTTTAGCACGTCCGTATCGCCTACCAAGGTCGTGTCGTGTGGTCGTAGAGAGTCGGGAAGATGTCTGCAGGGAACTGCCGGACGACACCGTTGCTGAAGCCGACGTAACGCAGCAGAATACTGGGGCTGTTCGTCGCCTTCCAGAACTTGTCGATGTTCTCCGTCACTGCTACCATTTGCCGCACGCCTTTCTGTAGATGTACACATCACATCTCTTATTCGCTAAACATAAGCGAAAAGTTCTGACTAAACGCTACTATGACAAAACTACGCACGATGTGTCATACAGAAGCAGTGAATTAATTGCGTATTTTTAATTAAAGTCATACAAATCTAACTGGACTCGAAGCCTCTCGCCGGGGAATTATGAGATGTTTTATTCCCAAAGTTCAGAGCGTGATAATGTCACTTAATTGACAATGACCACTAAAGTATTGTGAAAAGAAAAGAAAAGACATTTTCCGTAGCACGACATCAGGATCTCAAATACACACGCACACGTACACACACGCGCGCGCACAGTGTTCCGTTAAACGTTACTGTCATGCTGTTTCACCGTGTAGGGATAGGAAGCTTACTCTGAAGACGGTGGATCTGGTGTCTTCTCCCTTCATGTAGTTTTCATATCTCCGCACCGAGTCGTCATCCTCTTCCGTGTTGTAATACTTGTACGCATTCCGAAAGGCTGTGCCGGTAAATTTCACTACCGAATGCACTAAACAACAAGCAACAACTCTTGCTCAAATTTAAAGCAGGACATAACAAAGTTTTGGCCAGGCTAAACCAGGTTGGTAGTCAAAAACACAAATGGGCAATAAAAATGGTATTTATCAACATAAAGTAACTTGACAAAGCAAATCTAATTGGCGTACTTTTTTGAAAAAATCAAATGGAATTATATTTTTAGCATCGGTGTCATGTGACTCAACATGGCCACCATGTGATAACAACATACATAAGAAAAAAGCAGGATATCTAAAAAACTATTCATGATATTAGGCTTAAATTTTAGTATCACGTTTGACATTACGAAACAAAGGATCTGAACCAATGATGAATTTATTTATTAATGTGACATTTTTTATGGACAAATGAATTGCCGACATATAGTGTGGTCATTCTCAGATGTATAATTTCGACACATCAAAACTTCTCAAGATATCTGAATGATAATAGTCCACTTTCTTCTTCAATATGTCCTCTATAGGCGTTCCAAATTTCAAGATAATACCTCAGTAGGTAACAGAAATATTTTTGTCGAAGCATGTGTAATTATCAGAAAAAAACGAAGATTGCGTTAAGATTGCACTGGCAAGTGTTTAGGTGTATGCAGTGAGGTTAAACAAATAATACCTTTCTCAAAGCTGCATTCATCGATAAATAACAAGTAGGCCGACTTTCGTGAAAACGTGTAACAGACGCGATCGCAGCGCCTGCAGCGTCGAATGTTTACGATGACCTTAACCACACGCACGCACGTTCGTACGCACGCAGGAACGCACGCACGCACATACTACGTGGTTTACTTGACGTAACACTACCATCCACATATATCCATCTCGGTGGCGTAAGCGGCTAGGCTGGCTAATAATAAAAATACAAACACCGGGTGTCGATGCAGACGGTAACCATCGAGGACGTATCTAACGACAGGATCTACCACAGGGTTTACGTACTCAGAGTGGAGATGCTTCCTCTCAGTCTGCACATTTCCGTTGGGCGGCGCAGATCCAGTCGGTGATAGACGAAATGTCGCGACGAAAACTTGCCGCTCGGCGTCAGCTCTCGATCCGTATCGGTGAAGACAATGCACACGGAGAAGTTGGTGCCAACGACCTGCATCGAAAGCACATAAAGGCCTATATCGTTGGATTCACAAAACCGTCAAAGTGTCATCTACACGGAACACTAGCTGGAAAGTATTTTTGTAGTGAAATGTTCTCATGACACAATAAAACATGTTTCACAGACCGGAAATATTTCCGTATCTGGTAAATTGCGTTCACAAGGATTGAATAACGTCGTCTATCCTTCACTGTTATGATGTAAACAGGACGACACACGAATACAACAAATGTTCTAACGACGGTGTAATTTCGGTTAACACTGACAAGATTTACGACAAGCATATATTACTGATAAACGATTTGCTCCTCACCGGTCGCCAGAAGTAGTTGGCGACGACCGTCTTCATGTAGAAGCCGTCGCGCCGTGGATCGCCCCGACTGCGAACAAGCTTCGTGCTAAAGCGTTTGTTCCCGCTGTCTCCGCTGTGGGGGGCAACGTTAGTTAATGACACAAATACGTTTCTGATTTTATGTTGGCATTCTGACGTTGGACAGCAATTATACGGGACACAGGTCATTCTCGTTTCGAGGCGATAGTTGAAGAAATAATGCACTTCCGGCCCCCAAGTTGTGCACACAATAACACGTTAAATGTACCTATGTTATTATAAAATAAACCATTGGCATTAGCATTACGACATTGTAATGCCAGTTGTTTTAATAAATAATAGAAGTAACTGTGGTGTTGTTTGTTCTCTCTGTCTTAATTACAAATGTGCTTATGTGTGAAATGCGATAGCGGGCAGCGTGCTGTTGGGGGCCGGAAGTGAGCAATTATGGGCAAAAATGGCGGCTGACGAGACTTGTGTCCCCTATTGAACTCGAAACTTTTTACCACAAATGGGAAGAAATGGTGAACACCATAATACAGCAATGAATATATTGTAGTAATGCCCAGATTTATTCCAAATGAATATACAGCAGTGGCAGATGTGTGGGAGTTCGATAAGCGGATTGTTCGAACCGCATTAATGGCGAAACAATCCAAACACTTCGGCATTTTTCCACATTTGATAAATGCGTTTTGAAAAGTATATCAGGGTGAAAAGACACACGCTAGCAGTGTTCAAAAGGTATGCAGTTTTAATGGCGTCAGATATACTATAATGTAAAAAATAATTTCAAAGGAAAAGTACGCACTGATCTGCCCCAGTTACAAGAAACCAGTGAAATACATACAACCAATTACTATAATTGTGTTGATGAACGACAAATTATGTTACGTAACATGACAGCAATAATAAAAAAAAATTATTACCAATTAGATTGAATAATAGTACAATATGTACAATATACGCGTTTGTTAAAATTATATGCGTACACTTTAGGTTAGCAAATATTTTAAATAAACTAAAATAAAAGTATATAAAATAAAATAATAGTAGATCAAAGGTACACAGGAAGATAGTTATTACATTAGATAATGTGTTATTTACATAATAAAATGATGTCTCTGTAAGCGCATACATTAAATAAAATTTCCATTAACAAATATTTATTTACCGTTTCATTGAGGCGATGACAGATTTGGCTTCTACGTGCGGCTCGAATGCGGATATGTCGTAAAATATGGGTCGTTTCTTTGAGGTTTGGAAGAAACTGGGGACGTACGGATGCATGAATGTTCGGCCCGTGCCGTCTATGACGAAGGCGTATGAGTTCTCACCGTGCCGGAAGTAGGCCACGTCCTGAGGAAATGCGTATAATAATAATATAAATATCATGTTAGTAATTAGCAAATCACTGACTTCCAAGCCCTAGTGAAGTCAAGTCTCGATTCATCTCTCTGAATTCCAAGTCAAGTCAAAAGTCAGTCCCTACGAGTCAAGTGTGGTAATTAGTATTTTACTGTAATATTCGTCTAAATACTTTACTGTCTATTACAGTTATTGTTTATAAGTGACCTTATTATGCAACGTTTTAGTCACATATTCACATTGTAATAGCGATACTTTATTACAAAACAATATATTAGCTACTAATCAACTTACACATGTAAACCGTGTTATAAGCAAGACAGTTGGAATATAGAAATTCAAAAAAGTGTTATCTATTATAAAACGTTGTAGTGGCTGTATTGCGCATGTTATCCGTAAATAAGATAAATATATGTGTGCAGTGTTTACAAATATGTTATCTCACTCCAACACGCATTATAAACCAGCGTTATTTACCTCGAGTAGATCGGCCAAACTAATGTCGACAGCAGCGACACCTTGCAGTTCGTCCTGGTGAACTGGCAGACAGACGGACAGGACGAGACCTGGCAAACAGGAATGAGGCTATCTTTACTTCCGTGTTCAATGGTTATAGGCTACATAACACGTGATAACACTTTTGTGAACTAGAAGACAGACTACTATACATCTATCCACTGTCGATGTTATGTTTCAACATGATTGCTACGAACCGGATAAAAACTAAACATCAGGCCGGATATGTACATACCACCTGCAATTCGAGAAAATTCAGGTACTATCCATTGAACCTTGTCGGGAGTATACTTCAAATTTCATAAAATTTTTGACCCACCGTTGGAGATGTCACGAAACTTAAAGAAATGTTTTTGACCGTTCACTGCTGGTTCGGAGTAATAACAAGACGGACATTCTGCAACTGGTTTTCTAAATGACCAAGAATTTAGTCATAGGAAAACCTACATTCACTCCAAAAAACAATTTTGGGGCTAACGCATGTGTTTTGGTGTTTTGCTCGCATGCACTGGGGTTACGGACCACGCATGCACTGGGGTTACGGACCACGCATGCACTGGGGTTACGGTATGGACCACGCATGCACTGGGGTTACGGTATGGACCACGCATGCACTGGGGTTACGGTATGGACCACGCATGCACTGGGGTTACGGACCACGCATGCACTGGGGTTACGGACCACGCATGCACTGGGGTTACGGACGACGCGCGAAAGCCGAGATTCTTTGGCTTTGATCACTCGCTCATTTCTATATACATGGTAACAGTAATAATAATATGAAAACTCGGAAGTATTTCTAAGTTGTCTAACAATGCTCTTTATAATACATATTATTATTAGTAGTAATTTTGCTCGCCATCAGGTAGAACTTGTATCATATTATTGATGTAGTATGCTTAGTTGGTCGATTGCAGTTTTGATATTCGCACATTGGCAATTAGTGCTTACCAACGTTATAATTGCTGACGTATGGTGACGTCACAATGGGTATCTTCAGCAGGTCGAAGCCGCTGAAGAAGTTGTAGTAGGATCCGAGACTGAGACGCAAGTGATCAACACTGTCAATCAGCTTGAAGTCACCTGGCTGAAACCAGTGTCGATTCAACTGCTAGTTATGACTAAATGGCAGATGATAAAAACATGAGTAAAACGAATGTCTTAGTGTGTGCGTGCGTGCGTGCGTGTGTGGTAGTGGTGATGCGTGCGTGCGTGCGTGTGTGTGTGTGCGTCTGTTGTCACTGACCGTGACGTCTCCCATGGTGCGGTTAGACATTGTCTGTCGAGACATGTTGCGCAGCAGGGCTTGGGCATCTAGGTCAATCTCTGTAACATGCAAGAAACAGTGACTAGACAACACATGGACATATCTCTGTCCATGTGTTTGTCATATCATTAATCAACTCGTCAGTGACAAGTATGTTGACATAGAGTCACTACGAATGGTGGGCATGAATTAAAAGCACAAACTGCATTTGATCAAAAAATAGCTCATGACACTAAAGACAGATAATAGTAATGCTCATGACAATAGGCATAGCAATGTTCCCTGAAACAACCTTAGTATTGAACAGTTCCGTTGCTTCCCACGCAATCCACTGACCACCCCACCCACCTCCAGCCAGCTGCCGGACGTCTCAATAGTAGATACCAATCAATGCGTCAGTAAAGTGGGTCCGCAACTGTTATGTATATTTTAACTATTGATAATTCCCAGTGAAGTGTTTTGTGACATCATGCGCGGTGACTCGGACAAGCAGTCGCAGTTGGTCTACATATCAAAATAAAACAACCATATCACCGAACAGGTAACACTTGTAGATGAAAATGGCTCTCGCTTCCTTACCTTCACCAAAAGCGTACGTCAGAATCATCACTTCGTTGTCGAGTTGAGCGTTTTGGTCGGCGATCAGCTGAAGTATCCTCTCGGCAGAAGCCCACACCGGCTTGCCGTCCGTCAGAAAGATGATGGCCTTACCTACAAGCAACACTAACGTTGTGTTGACTTCACTCAGTATACACCGATATTCTACCCTTCAGCAATGAATAACATTTACTACTTTTGTCATTCGTTTTCAGAATAATGACGACACCGTTGTTAATTTTATAATTTTATAATCACCGTTGTCGTCGTCGTCGTCGTCGTCGTCGTCATAATCATTGTCATCTTCATCATGAGAAGCAGCATCAGTATCAACATTGTCAACATAATCATCAGTACCAAAATCATCCTTATCACCACAATGATGATGATCATCAGCATTACAAACATCACCATCATCATCCTAAATATACTCATCGCAGATATCATCCTCATCATTACTACCATCGGCTATCACAGAGATGGTGAAAAAAATTCGTGGGTCGGGCAAGGGAGGTTCTATTTTAGTACACGAAGGGACTAACAACACAGAGAGGGAGGCTACAACTGTCATAGTTAGTACACGAAGGGACTAACAACACAGAGAGGGAGGCTACAACTGTCATAGTTAGTACACGAAGGGACTAACAACACAGAGAGGGAGGCTACAACTGTCATAGTTAGTACACGTAGGGACTAACAACAACACAGAGAGGGAGGCTACAACTGTCATAGTTAGTACACGTAGGGACTAACAACACAGAGAGGGAGGCTACAACTGTCATAGTTAGTACACGTAGGGACTAACAACACAGAGAGGGAGGCTACAACTGTCATAGTTAGTACACGAAGGGACTAACAACACAGAGAGGGAGGCTACAACTGTCATAGTTAGTACACGAAGGGACTAACAACACAGAGAGGGAGGCTACAACTGTCATAGTTAGGAAATACAGGCAGTTAGAAGAGCTAAGTACACGTAGGGACTAACAACACAGAGAGGGAGGCTACAACTGTCATAGTTAGTACACGAAGGGACTAACAACACAGAGAGGGAGGCTACAACTGTCATAGTTAGTACACGAAGGGACTAACAACACAGAGAGGGAGGCTACAACTGTCATAGTTAGGAAATAGAGGCAGTTAGTTAGAAGGCAATTGACACGTTAGTTCAGCAGCTATGTTGGGAAGAGGAAGTTGGATTTGTGGATTTGTGGGGATGTTTTTTTTTGGGAGGGCTGATATGTACATGAGGGATGGGCTTCATCTTAGTGGAAGGGTGCAGGAGTGTATGCGGATGAACTATCAGCATCAGTCGACAGTGGCATGGGAAGCATAACAAATATTTTTGGTGGCAAACATTGTTTAAACTAGAAGCGTTGGGGGTACTTAGATGTGCTTCAAACAGGTCAAGAGGCCACTGGTACACATAAAACCAGTAACAAAATGTCTGGAAAACATTTATGAAGCTGGTTATAAATGCGTTTGTTTAAATGCAAGGAGCATAGTAAATAAGAAAAACGAATTAAACATTATGGTAGAAGATATGAACCCTCACATAATTGGTATAACCGAATCATGGGCCAACAAAGACATACCAGATGCTGAATTAGGACTGACAGGATACGTACTGTTTAGGAGAGATCGAATAGGAAGAACGGGAGGGGGAGTCATTTTATATATTAAAGAATATATTCAGGTTTACAAAATAAAAATAGAAGGGAAGCAAATTGCGATGAAGCTGTTTGGTGCAATAGAGTTACAGGAAATTCAACATTAACTATAGGATTAGCTTATCGAAGTCCAAACACAAACGAAGAGGATAACAGAACAGTACAAAACGCTATAAAGGAAGTGAGTAAATGGGAATGTATCACAATGGGAGATTTAAACCACGGACACATACAATGGAAATCTCTAGAGAGTACAGGGGGTGAGGACCAACAGTTTCTACTTTTAATTCAGGATAGCTTCCTTACTTAACACGCGCTAGAACCAACCAGGGGAGAGAATATGTTAGATTTAGTTTTGTCTTCACAAATTTAATTAGTGGACAATGTCAAAATACATGAGCCATTGGGCAACAGTGATCATAATCAAATACATTTTGACATCAAATTAAAATCAGAAAGTACAAATAAAAAATACAGAATAAACTTCCACAAAGGTAAATATAAAGATATGAGAAAAACTTAGCTAATCTAGATTGGAAGAACACGATGAGGAATAAGACCGCAATTGAAAGTTGGAACATTCAAGAATATGCAATTGAGAGTACCATTGATTATGTGTTTGTATTATATGTTCTTTTGAAAAAAAACAAGGAAAACGGTCTACAAAAAACATTTGTCAGAAGAAGCTATTAGAAAAATAGCGTACAAGCAAACTATGTGGACGGTTTATAAGTGTAATAGAACGGTGAAGACTACACAAATTACAAAGAGGCATTTAATGCAGCTACGAATTAAATTAGACAATCTTAAAGAAGCTATGAGCAAAAATGAGCACGTAACATAAAAAAGTATAGCAAGAGTTTTTATGCATGTGTCAGGAGTAAACAAAACGTACAAGACAAAGTTGGACCACTACAAGATAGTGCTGGGAGTAAAACATAATGTTTTTTAAATGCGGAAGACCTAAACGGATACCAGAGCGGATATTAGTTAATTACCAGTTCCAGATGCTAAATTTCAAGAGGCTAAATCAGACTATTTAGGACAGTTAATTGTAACTCCAGAAATGGTAGCTAAGAAAATAAAGACAATGAAGGACAATAAATCACCTGGAGTGG
Organism: Lamellibrachia satsuma; assembly: GCA_033239005.1. Lineage (NCBI taxonomy): Eukaryota > Metazoa > Annelida > Polychaeta > Sabellida > Siboglinidae > Lamellibrachia > Lamellibrachia satsuma. Next base: position 15,774,446 of record BSQZ01000002.1, on the reverse strand, counting down.
GTGGAATTCCTCCAAAACTATTAATGGAAACAGTAGAACAAATTAGTATATCACTTGCAAGTGTGCTCAACTTGTCATTGAAAGGGGGAGCGGTTCCTTTTGAATGGAAATAAGCAAACATCATACCATTGCTTAGAAAGGGTTCGAGAGTCAGATAATTAAGATAAGTCAGATAATTCCAGAGCAGTGAGTTTAACACTAGTGATTTGTAAGTTATTAAAAAAGTTAATTAAGACCATATGATGGAGTTCCTTGTTAGGCATAAATTATTAAATACATCTCAACATGGATTCCTAAAAGCAATTCCTTGCTTAACAAATATGTTATGTTTTTTGGAAGAAATCATTAAGTGGACAGACGAGGGGTCACCAATAGATATTATATACTTAGATTTTCAGAAAGCTTTTGACAAAGTGCCACATCAAAGATTACTTATTAAATTAAAAGCCCATGGTATTGGGGGATGACATAATCAACTGGATAGTACAATGGCTGACTGACAGAAGACAGCGTGTTGTAGTAGATGGGGAATTTTCAAATTGGAAATCAGTTTTGAATGGGGTACCACAAGGATCAGTATTAGGATCTTTATTATTCTTAATATATATCAGTGACTTGGATGACAATATAACAAGTAACGTACTGAAATTTGCAGATGACACAAAAGTGTTTAGAAGGGTTAACAGTGATGGTGATAAACAACAAAACGATCAAGACAAATTAGTTAAATGGTCTGAGAAATGGCAGATGTTATTAAATTTTGGGATATGTAAATGCCTACATACAGGACACGGGAACTTGGATGTAAACTATAAAATGTGAGATACTGTTCTATGTACTACTGTAAAAGAAAAGGACTGATAGTGCTGATATGAAAGTTTCAGAGCAATGTGGTATTGCAGCTTCAAAGGGTAATCAAATTATTGGGTTGATTAGAAGAAATATAACATACAAGAAAGCTAATTATACCTCTGTATAAAGCAATAGTTAGGCCACATTTCGAGTACTGTATACAAGCTTGGAGGCCATATCGTAAAAAGGATATAGACACGCTTGAAAGAATACAGAGGAGAGCAACTAAAATTATTCCAGAACTGAGAGACCTTAATTATGAAGAACGACTGATAGAATGTGGTTTAACAACCCTAGAGATAAGGCGATTAAGAGGAGATCAAATTGAAGTTTTTAAGATATTGAATGGGTATAAAAATATTGATAGAAATATTTTTTTCTCACTCAAGAAAGATTATACAACTAGAGGACATGAGGTAACATTAATAAAGGATCAGTGTAGATTGGATATCAGGAAGTACTCGTTCTCACAAAGGTCAATCAATGAATGGAACAAATTATCTAAATATTATGTAATTGCTAGCAGCGTGAATATGTTTAAAAACAAGGTTGAGACATATCTCTGGAGGGTAGATTATACATAGTTTAAAATGTTGGTCTCTCGATAAGCCATTTCCATCTGGGCCTTTGCCTTGGACGGCAATCTTGTTAAATCTTGTTAAACCATTAATAGAATCATCATTGTCACCTTCACCAAACGCACCGTCACAATATATACCACCTGCACTTACGTCTCTTCCTGGTGTCTACTGAAGCAGCAGGGCTGTGTCGTAAAAGATCGAATGCCTTCTCGAGCGCACTCATGTAGTTGGTGCCGCCGAAAGCCTTGATTCTCTCCAAGTAGTCGAGCAGGTAGTCTGTGTTGTCCGACGTCGCGTACGCCAGCTGCCGACCGAAGCACGAAGACGTCTCGTCGCTGCCTGGCGGTGTGTAGGCCTCGTCCGAGAACACGACGACACCGATCTGCAAAGAGCGGACGCATGATACGATGATGGGGAGCGCCCATTACCTCACCGAACGACGGAATAAACAGTCGACTGGCCACCCGGTTGAACAAAAGAACAAGCGAACGAACGAACGAACGAATAAATGAACGAGCATACCCCATAACACCCGGATCTTTGAATTATGCAGGCACCGGGAAATCAAAGAATGTTTTACATCCAATTAATCGAACGTATGAATATTACACTAACCAATATAATACCGTTCGGCATGCAAGCCTGTCACGTACCCTGTCTTTAGGGTTCAAAGTGGTGACCACCGTCTTCGCAGCATCCTTCGCCATCTTCATGCTCTGTCCGTGCGACATGGTTCCGGAGCTGTCTAGCACAACGACGATGTCCTTCGGTATCGGTGTAGCCGCCTCGACGTACCAAGGCCTGGGAATGCAAAAAAAAGTTGACATTGCAACGTGACAATATAATTATAATACCAATTAAATATTATATGCAGTCAGTTATAAATGTTAAGAAATAAAAGTACATACATTAAAAAAACAATATTGACTGTTTAATATGAATAAGAAGCATATTGTTGAATGTTCACAATATCTTGGACTGACGATCACCAGTTAGAACATTTAGCTGCAAGGTTGCGAAGAGGATGACATTGTGACATGTGTGTTGTCACGATATACATTTGAAGATCTTTGAATTAATAAACTTATAAAGGCCTTTTTAGAATACTCTAATGAACAATTACCATACCTCTACTTTCCGTCTCATTTTAGCAGACACCATTTAGCTTTATCTGATTACCCTTGGCCTCATAGAACCAGGGATACCTGTGAGGCAATACTGGCCTGGATACGACATCAGGTATTCACACTATAGCCAGGATGTGCAAGCCATCTGTGTGTGTTTTAGTGTACTAAAATTAATGTAGATGGTAGCTTGTCAACATGTTTGCCGATGTGATTGTGAAGACTGTCAACGTGGATATGTTTGGATTAATGTAAGTGCACCCATACTTATCTCGTGACAACATACACAAGGTGTCATGTGATTGTGAAGACTGCCAATGTGGGTATGTTGGGGTTAATGTAAGTGCACCCATACTTATGTCGTGACAACACACACAGGGTGTCATGTGATTGTGAAGAATGCCAATGTGGGTATGTTGGGGTTAATGTAAGTGCACCCATACTTATGTCGTGACAACACACACAAGGTGTCATGTGATTGTGAAGGCTGTCTATGTGGGTATGTTGGGGTTAATGTAAGTGCACCCATACTTATCTCTTGACAACACACACGCACACGCACACAAACACAAACACACATAGGGTGTCACGCGCCCCGTGTGTGACACTGGAATTTGAATAACGTCGGTTGTTTTGCAGCGTGCGGTTGTACATCAAGCTTTATAAAAACTGCACTTTCAAGACAACCATTAGGAAGCCGATATGTTAATGCTACATTAGTAACGTCTAATTCGGTTGAATTCCCATTCTTTATATAAGTAACGTTTCTCACCGCTAACACCATCATTCTGCGCTGGTTGGACATCTACAATAGGCCGACTCGCAAACATTATTTTGTTCTAATAGATGACCATTTAAACATCCAAGATGGCTGCGATATCCGCATCGGAAAATGTACGCTTCATTTTACTATTCACAAAGAATGTTGCAATGTACAAAAAAACGATACTCGGCATTCCGACAAACGTCATATGCAACATTGTGATTCTGAATATGATTTATCGCCACCTGATATGCATAGTTGCACAAAAAGTTTTTGTGCACTTAATGAATGTTTGGCGCAATGTGACGGTACTATGAGACAGAGGACGTGGCAGTGTCGTACCGATATCGCGCGTCATAGGTGCCCGGATGAGAACACATGCTGCCCTTGTTGTTTGCTGGGAAGCCGACGATCACGCCCTCTTCGCTGCCGAAGTACTGGGCCTGGATCGAGTGACCGTTATTTAGATTCTCCTTGAAGATGCGAAGCAGTGCCTTCGACGCCGGGATCGTCACGTTGTGTTTAGCGTCCTTCGATACTGTGTAGCAGAGGTCATTCGGGTTCACCTGATAAATAAACAATGTGTGTGTCTGGCTGACTTTTACCACAAAGCGTCCCGGGATACACTTACAATACGATTTAGGTTATGTGAGTCGTGGCATCACTGATATGTTACATTTTGTCAACTGCCTGAAATCAGTATGAAATATGCGTAAATAAATCAAAGCACTGTTGATCATATGCAATGTCATTCCTCGCAGACAAATCCAAGATTTAGCTGCAGGGGGTTCGCTTGGATTCTTTATACGAAAAAAATAAAAAACCCAATTAGTTTAGAGAATGCTTTTGCAATTTTTACATTTGTACAAATAATATTTATAGCAAATACTCTGAGGTAAATGTTAGGCGATTAAAAAACCTTAGCCGGGGGGTCCAAAGAATTCGGCTATGTTTTGATTGGCACATCGAGTCTCACCTTGTTTTTAGCTTGAGGGTTGTACTCGAGGCTGTTAGTTGGGTAATCACAGCAGTTATAGACGAAGAAGTCGGGCTTGTGCTGGAAGCTACCGTAGTTTCGTTCCAGATAATTCTTGATCGTGCTCACTGCTTCGAACGTAGTTTTGAACTTCCGTGATAGCTTCGACGTCAACTGTGACAATGTTCGGTAACAACTTTTCATATATTGCAGTTGTCCATGTACATATTTGCTAACAAAGACAAACACCCATTGCACCATAAGTACGTTTTTATTATTTGAAAACAATGCTTTCATTTGAGCGGTTTTCTCTTATATTAATATACATATATATATATATATATATATATATATATATATATATATATATATATATATATATATATATATATATATATATATATATATATATATATATATATATATATATATATATATATATATATATATATACATGTATATACAAATGGTATGATAGTAATATATCAGACCATTATGGTTGCTAAATAAAATGAGAGTTAACATGAAATGAGAGGAATGAATGTTGAGTAATATTCCATTAATAAATACCAACATTATGCAATGTTCATATGAATGGATTGAAAACATAATTGGTATTAATAACATGTTAACTCTCATGGGATAAGATTTGTCTTGCCACAATCGTGTCTTAACGATATATATATATATATATATATATATATATATATATATATATATATATATATATATATATATATATATATATATATATATATATATATATATATATATATATATATATATATATATATATATATATATATATATATATATATATATATATAAAGCATAACATGCTATTGCCCATTTCGTTTAACATCTGATTAACTGATTAATACTATTATCATGTCACCAATTAACTCCACGATTCACACCGTTATATAGTGAGTTTCATCATGTTATTATTAGCAAAATATAAGACCAGTGCATATAATTGTACATATAAAAGTAAAACAAAAACAGATTTAATTACGTCTCTCTCGCGTTGCTGAACTTTCGGGGAAGTTAGCCTCATTTTGTACCGTAATACCTCCAGGGGCCGTGTTGCCCCAGTTTGGCCTATATGTATGTAGGTACGTATGAGGGTATGCATGCACACATGTATACACTGTATCAGAACTTAGAACTTTAAAATAGTTATACTTTTCCGTATTGAAATAGTTACGTAACAATAATATGTCACGGTATACGCATAAGACATGTTCACACGCTCCCGTTTCTTAACACGCCCACCAGTTGATTTGGCGCCTTTAATAGACACGCCTACTCACACACACTTATGTACGTAAGAATAAATCTGACGACAGCCAGCTGTAGACGTTCTTTGAATTCTCACAAAACCTATCTACCTGAGGTAGGCTATTATCGTCACGACCAATTTCACTGTTATGTGAAGCAGGGCGGCTGTATCATTACGTGTACATGGCATAGCGTCGGGCAGGTAGAGTCTACGTTAGCTGCGTGGCCGACTTCATTAATAGTCGTGAAGTAATTAAATAGGAATATACTTGGTCTTGAAAATGGTCATGAAGTCGACGAAGCCTCTAATCTATACCAGTCCGTCGGTCTACTTTTCTCTAAAGGGCGAATAAAATTCGTTATATTCTACTCCGAGAAAGCAGAAGAAGTAGAAGAAGACAACAGATTTACTGAAAAACACAACTAAAAAGGAAAGCGTTCGTGATTGCAACTTTAGAAAATCTAACTGTCTATATGTATACACTAACTGGAAAGAAGCCGAAGGTTATTACAAAAATGTGAAGATGGGACACAACGTTTGTCACTTTGATATGCCCATCCAATCTATTAAAAGTGTCCACAGTGGCTGCAAACACAACAGTTTCCGATAGTCCGTTCCAGTTCTACGCAGTTCTGTTGAAAAAGCTGTTGGCATAAACATGCGCCCTGGCCGCCAAGTAGATAGCATTGTCCAAATGCAGGCCAATACCTGCTTAGTAGCCTATGACGATCGCTGCTTTATTTAGGATTCTGTAAATAAGGTATTGGAATGATTGTTGGTTGGAATTTGATTTTTTTCGTTCGTTTCATGTCAGACTCATTTTGTATACAAATCATGCCTAGGACACTACGACATGAGACGGACGCCTGTGAAATACACCAACTGACCCTGAGACAGGCGTGGCCCGGAAGTGACCCCGAGTAGCTCGTTTATGAGAAAAAATTAGGAGGGAGTTTTAAGTGGCATATTCCAAAGCTCGTCATCACGAACGCAAAATGTTTAGCTGAACGGTGGAAACGTCGTGATCCTTCGAAAATATCGTCTAAAACAGGGGTTCTCGACTTGGAGAACGCCTACCCCTGGGGTAGGTTGTCCGTGTGCGGAGTTTGGTAGCCAAGCCATTGAACGGCCAATTAAGTCATTGATTAAATCAACCACAGGCTCAGTCACGCTGCAACACGGTGAGCCGTGCTGCGTCACGATGACCCGGTGGTCACAGACGCGCTTACGCGTAAACTCCGTGGTTTCCGATCACTCTGCCTGGCCCGACTGCTAGACAGTGATCTGGCTACAGCACTATGCGATGTGTCAACGATATTAAATAATAGCTAATTATTGATGACTAACGTATGCTTGCTTTACCATAATTGTTGTAACTGTGTAGATCGTGTAGAGCTGATGGTGGGTTGGGTTCCCCTTCTAGAGAAAAGTGTTTAAATTTTAGAGTATAGCCTACTTACTTCATTATGGAGCATTTTCTGAAGATATTTAACTGTAGACAGTTTCTAAGCTAGGTTCGACGGTATATATGGATTCGAAACTAGTATATTTATTTTTTATATACATCCTGTGCATTGTACCTACATCTTATCATCATCTATCGGGCTACAAAATATACCTGCATCAAACTGATGCTTCCCAGAGAATCGTCCCGAATCGGTGATGGAATGAATTGGTCTACCAAGGGACGGAGAGTAAAACGCCTGGAACATTCCTAAGGATGTGGATACTTCGCAACACAAAAACTTACCTATGCATCAAACGAAATCCACTAGGTGTCGCCACACTAAAAGTATATGTGCTTCGACCGCTAAACTTTAGTTGGATAATATACTTGCGTGACGAACAGAAGAACATATGTACAGTACTTTATCACGATTTTTCCATTGGAAACAGTCATAAAAACGGGATACGCCAGCTTTATATCTGGACAAACATTCACTCACTTTATCAACTGCTTCGTTGCCTTTCAATGTCTCGCTCTTGAAATCGGCCTTATCGAGAATCCCCTGAAATGAACGAGACCCGCATGTGTAAAGATATGTCGTTGTGATTTGTCGCTGTAGCCCCTACGTCCTTTTCTTTTTCACACACATTAGACTGTAGCTTAACACTTCACTAAATATAATATCATTGACACCTTAAATGTATACACCAAACTGCAAATATTGTATATCGACAAAACGAAGTTCTATTTCACGACAAAGTGGCTATGGCTATGCTGGCTGTTGATTCTATATCAAACTACTGGATTGATAATTGTTACGAAGATGGTTAAACGGTGGAAATATAGAAGTTAGCCGGCTCTCGTTGTGTCTTCTACTGGCTCGAATTGTAGCGCCGGAGTCTAGCTATTTTAAGGTGTTTGTCGATTTCAATTTCTCTGTGAACCATAACATGGCAGGTCCATGCATGGCAGGTCCGTGCATGGCAGGTCCATGCATGGCAGGTCCGTGCAAGGCAGGTTCGTGCATGGCAGGTCCGTGCATGGCAGGTCGGTGAATGGCAGGTCATTGCATGGCAGGTCCGTGCATTGCAGGTCCGTGCATGGCAGGTCGGTGCATGGCAGGTCCATGCATGGCAGGTCCGTGCATGGCAGGTCCGTGCTTGGCAGGTCCGTGCATGGCAGGTCCGTGCATGGCAGGTCCGTGCATGGCAGGTCCGTGCATGGCAGGTCCGTGCATGGCAGGTCCGTGCATGGCAGGTCCGTGCTTGGCAGGTCTGTGCTTGGCAGGTCCGTGCATGGCAGGTCCGTGCATGGCAGGTCCGTGCATGGCAGGTCGGTGCATGGCAGGTCCGTGCATGGCAGGTCCGTGCATGGTAGGTCAGTGCATGGCAGGTCCGTTCATGGCAGGTCCATGCATGGCAGGCCCGTGCATGGCAGGTCCGTGCATGGCAGGTCCGTGCATGGCAGGTCAGTGCATGGCAGGTCCGTGCATGGCAGGTCCGTGCATGGCAGGTCCGTGCATGGCAGGTCAGTGCATGGCAGGTCCGTGCATGGCAGGTCCGTGCATGGCAGGTCCGTGCATGGTAGGTCGGTGCATGGCAGGTCCGTGCATGGCAGGCCCGTGCATGGCAGTTCCGTGCATGGCAGGTCCGTGCATGGTAGGTCGGTGCATGGCAGGTCCGTGCATGGCAGGCCCGTGCATGGCAGGTCCGTGCATGGCAGGTTCGTGCATGGAAGGTCCGTGCATGGCAGGTCCGTGCATGGCAGGTCAGTGCATGGCAGGTCCGTGCATGGCAGGTCCGTGCATGGCAGGTCCGTGCATGGCAGGTCCGTGCATGGCAGGTCCGTGCATGGCAGCAGCTCACTCCAGGTTTTGGGTGGGTTATTGAGTTTGTGTAGTAAAGTAGTGGTCTGACCTCTGCAGCTCGCCAAAGAAGACTGATTATGGGAATATGTTTCCATCCTAGAGAAGTGTCCAGCTCAGTGTATACTGATGAGTGGACGGAGGCTTTCTCTAGTCAGAACTTTCTGATTTGTCACCTAGCATTGTTTTGAGGCACTGCTAGTCACGTTTCATGCAGAGTGTACGTCGGCCAGATCTCACTGCTGTCGAGGAGAATGCTAAGTACGCACGCCTCGTATACTCTACAGTTCGTGCGCGCAGTGAGATATCTGTTTGACCAGGTGAATATTCAGTGAGTAAACAAAACAGACGGTCGGCGGGTTGTAGCAAGATTCGCTTAACTCGCGCAATGTACATATTGACATAGGACATATGAAGAAGCGTTTGTCTGTGCGTATACACTCGAACGTTACACTACATCTCAGGAGACATGCATAAAACGGTACATTTAATAACAGAAGCGTTTCTGTAAACATTTAAGTACATCCTAATAATGACGCCTGGCTATGTGATCATTGTAGATGTCTGGGGACATGGGGATGCCGTGTGACAGTATGTGGGAGGCGGGAGGTTGGGGCTAAAACAGGAGGAAAATGGGAGGTTGAGACTCCTCCCACAAACCCCACTATATAGTACAATTCTGTCGAATTCATCCAAAGTACAGCATCGCTTAGTGTTATTATGGGTTTCAGGTACATGCACGTGCGCGCACGCACAAAAGCTTACACAGGTAGCGCACGCAAGTAGAACAACTGTTGTTAAACCGAGGGTTAAACAAAATACTGGATCATCGCGCGGTAGGAAAACCAGCTTTATTATAAACCGGAGAAGACATTGGTGCGAGTCTATTATATGCGTGGGTGCGTGTGATAAGTAGAGGGTAGTATTAAATTACAAAGACTGTATACCTTTTGCATTTAAGTTAAATGGGGAGGAAATTAAAGAAGTGAACAGTGTCAAATACCTAGACCATATTATGCAGTGACTCTAACGAAGACACACATATAATGCATCGATGTCGCCAATAATGCCAGTGGTAACATACTACTTATACTCTCTCTCTCTCTCTCTCTCTCTCTCTCTCTCTCTCTCTCTCTCTCTCTCTCTCTCTCTCTCTCTCTCTCTCTCTCTCTCTCTCTCTCTCTCTCTCTCTCTCTCTCTCTCTCTCTCTCTCTCTCTCTCTCTCTCTCTCTCTCTCTCTCTCTCTCTCTCTCTCTCTCTCTCTCTCTCTCTCTCTCTCTCTCTCTCTCTCTCTCTCTCTCTCTCTCTCTCTCTCTCTCTCTCTCTCTCTCTCTCTCTCTCTCTCTCTGTCTCTCTCTCTCTCTCTCTCTGTGTGTCTTTCTGTGTGTTTTTCTCTCTCTCTCCTCTCCCTCTCTCTCTCTCTCTCTCTCTCTCTCTCTCTCTCTCTCTCTCTCTCTCTCTCTCTCTCTCTCTCTCTCTCTCTCTCTCTCTCTCTCTCTCTCTCTCTCTCTCTCTCTCTCTCTCTCTCTCTCTCTCTCTCTCTCTCTCTCTCTGTCTCTCTCTCTCTCTCTCTCTCTCTCTCTCTCTCTCTCTCTCTCTCTCTCTCTCTCTCTCTCTCTCTCTCTCTCTCTCTCTCTCTCTCTCTCTCTCTCTCTCTCTCTCTCTCTCTCTCTCTCTCTCTCTCTCTCTCTCTCTCTCTCTGTCTCTCTCTCTCTCTCTCTCTCTCTCTCTCTCTCTCTCTCTCTCTCTCTCTATCTCTCTCTCTCTCTCTCTCTCTCTCTCTCTCTCTCTCTCTCTCTCTCTCTCTCTCTCTCTCTCTCTCTCTCTCTCTCTCTCTCTCTCTCTCTCTCTCTCTCTCTCTCTCTCTCTCTCTCTCTCTCTCTCTCTCTCTCTCTCTCTCTCTCTCTCTCTCTCTCTCTCTCTCTCTCTCTCTCTCTCTCTCTTTATTATTGCACCAACCGTTCAAGCAAGCTACTTACTTGCATTTCTTGCAATCCCATGACATCATCTGCCAATTTAATCAACTGAACATGAAACCTTTGACCGTCGTTGAGATTAGTAGGTTTCGTGGACGCTACTAGTCCGACAAAAACACACCATCCTATCAAAACTAGCGTGCGGACACCCATCGTTTTGCCAATCACACCTCAGTGGTAGCCACTCCTTACGCTAACAAAACACTGACATAAAGGCTAATTTGTAGAAACGTTCACGTGTGTTCGTGCTGCAGTCACCATCAGCTGGCCGAATGCTGGGGAAACTCCAACTGCGAGAAAGGCTAGAGCGCTCCGTTGAAGTATATTTATTTAGCAGTCATCGCCAACGAGGCCATCAACTGTACTCTTCATGTAGTGAACAAAGTTCATATTTCCATTGACTCGCAATACCCACCAAAAGGGGTGTGCACAACTGAAAATTCATTACCAACATTTTAAAACCATTAGCAAAATGATAATTTGCGTGCTACTCGACCACGCGTGTGCCCATTGATAACATAAATTTGTAATGGCAAGATAAAGAACGCAGATTTATTCACTGTAACTGAACCAATCAATTTACTGAGAGAAACAAAAAGGGAACTTGACAAGAACATAGACATTCTACCATACAATTCATAAACTCCAAATATTCTTCTGAACACGAATGCCACAACTGAACCGATTCAACAATTTAGTGACCACAATAGCAATGGTCACTGGCCATTTGCACAAGCGTATCCAGTGTTTGTAATTGTGTGGGGCCAGAATACGTACAAATTAGGGCTACAGAGTGTGACGAACTTGCCAGTCCTGCCCTGCCCCGCTGGGGGCGGCCGCACCTCGATCCCCTAAATATGCCGCTAGCCATTTCTAAGTGTCGTTTCGCATATGATCACTTGTTGAGCGGAAATGTGCTGACATTTTGCGTGTCTATTAGTGCCCTGCGCGAGCCTATAATTTGATCCCAAGCCCGGCCCGCAATTAGCAGTTAGAGTCCAGGCCCGGCCCAAGCCCGCAAACTAGAATTTAGGCCCAGGCTCGGCCCAGGCCCGACCCAGACCGTGAATGTTTGGCCCAGGCCCCGTCCGGCCCGCAATTTGCAGGCCCATACCCGGCCCATACCCGCGGGCCAAAGACGGGTAAGCCCGCGGCCCGCAAGACTGCGGCCCGCTAAGTTTAGAGAAGATAAACCTATAATAATAAAGACGAAACACAAATAAACTGTAAAACAAACTTATTGTTTTATTAACTAAAAAAATAATATATGAACATTGTATAATGTTTACTACTGAAATAGTAATGTCAGTTGTTGTTTAGTAGTGTCTAGCTAGTAGCTAGTACTAGCTACTACTATGTCACCCACTGGCACTGACACCCAGTGGCATTTCCAGCAGGCCTGCAGTCACTAGCCTGAGACAGATCAGGTTCAGACATGTGTGAATTAGTACAGGTGTGACTGAATCAGTACAAGGGAAATTGTAGATACTAAATAGTAGCCACTAGTTCACACAATTGAAAAATACCAATTACTAACTGGGGTGGGTACTTGGTACTGGCACTGCTGGGTAGTCGGCAGTGGGCAACGACTAATGGCCAGTGGGCTGGTCATTCAGGTGTGCAATGTTTGGAGGGAAGACCTAGAAAATAGAGTGTCCACTAGTTGGGTCAAAGGGTGATAAGTGGGTGGTTAATCATGGCTTGATTGTCTCTGCAAATATGTCTAAAGTAAACATTTGGGTCTGGCTGCTTCCAGTCAGGTGAACTTAAGTGGCCTGATATGGGGCCATTAGATCTATACAAAAGGGTACATTCATGCCAAAAATATGCAGTTTACAGAGTCTAGACATCACGGATCAAGTGATAGGAAATTAAGTTTGAGCTGAAGAAGAATGATGGGAAATATGCATTAAGTGTGATGAAGCCAGTGAAACAAGTGCCACTACTCCAGTCACAGTGTGGTACATGTCTAAAGAATTACAATACAAAGACACGGGCATGCGACCTATATTAAAAGAATGCACATTATTAAAGTGATACCATAGGAAGTCCCATTGTTGAAAAGAGGTTAAAATGCATTTAAATATATAAAGCACTAGTGTCATTCATATATTCCATGCAAGGTCTCAATTTGCAACTATATAATACTAAAGAAATGTTTTAAGCATTCATTAACCGGAATTACAATTTCTAATAAGATTTTATTAATAATACAATTAATAATCTGGGTTTTGTATGAATAGTTTTATTATGTCCAGGCCCAGTCCAAGTCCGGCCCGGCCCGCTTACATTAGGCCCGGCCCAAGCCCGATGTGTTTACATTTTTTTCAGCCCAGGCCCGGCCCGGGCCCGCAATATGTAGGCCCAGGCCCGGCCCGCGAAATTATGTAGAGCCCGGCCCGTGCAGGGCACTAGTGTCTATAGCAACAACTACACTAGTACTGAGATGCTGCTGCGTTAGCTGTGTTTTGTCTGTGTAGTTCACGATGCTAACTTGCCGCAAGGGATTGCACACGTCGGAATTGTAAGCAAACGAGATGCACGTGTGAGCGAATGCCTTGATGTATAGCAGGGAAACATCACGTAATTCTCGTCACAATCGTGAAACAACTGTCATCCAGTCGGTACATCGGGTAAATGGGCGCAAAATCTTCTGTAGTTGAAGTACTAGTTGTTGAACCTAACACGATAGATTGAATTCAATCTTACACAGCACACGTCCTAATATAAATTCAATGTATTTGCATCTTATAAGAGATAAATGAGCTCGCATGTTTTAGCGACTTTACTGGTTAGTAGCAAGTGTTGTTTATGTCACCAGTGACACGTCTTCACCATTTACAAGTCCGTCCGATTCTTCACCTCCATCAACTGGCATGTCTCCAAAATGGTCGTAAGCATTGCGTTTCAAGAAAATTCTGCCGATCGCTACAATTATTTTATTATTCATAGTTGAAACAGCTGCTGTCTGTGTATCTCAGTTTCGTATCACCCAGTTGACCATGAGCCACAGTTGACAATGAGCCACAGTTGATCATGAGCCATATATATTTCGTCCACTTGCCTCGGAAGTGAGCTCACTACAAAGCAGAGCTGTGTTATAATATCTACTAGAAGTTGCATATAGGCCCAGTTTGTTTATGCTGTGCCAAACCAGGTTTTAACGAGTTTTGCACTCAGAAGTTATAGTGTCAAAGTCTTCCCCGCGCGTTTAATTTATTGTTGTCATTGTTCATTCGGTGAATCGCGTGATTATCGGTCCCGTTACTGGAAGTTCAATGGTTTGGCTAGTACAAACCTAGCTAAACAGATTGGGCCAATGAAGTGCCAATGCACCTTCTTCGATAGTCATAATTGGCCCAATCAGGTTTTACTAGCTGGGTGGATTAAACCGGTACGGTTGTACCATCACACTCCAATTTCTGGAAGCATGTCATCACTGTCAAAGACATTTCAGAGTAATTAATTAAATAATTAGCTTAGCTTCACTTTCGTCCTGTGCGTAGTTGTCATCTTTACAAGGGTCCACAGCATGAGCTCAAACCGTGCAGCGCAGTCGCCGTGTCGCGTAATTAAGTAGGCTTTACAAATGCGAAGGGTCACGGTTTTAAATGACTGCTTAATTTGATGCTCAGTGTAGAAACGTCGTCAACAACATTTCAACAAGGCATTGAAATTTATTTATTTTCAGCGAAAATGTTTTGATGTTCGACTTTAAGGGTCGAATGCGAACGCGAACGGTGGTCTAGCTAGGCACGTGCGTGGTAGAGCGCTTTGTTATGGTTTGGGTGTGGTGCCAGTTTGAAGACATAAAGATCGCCTAAATGGAATATGACGAGTCCATTATATGAGCACCCCTACATGTTCAAAATGAACTATTCTAAGCACCTAGCTCCACGAGGGCGACAGAAATAAATTGCCAACAAAATTACGTAACGTAATTACGCCCGCAACTCCCATACGTGCTCATGTCAAAATGAGACTCTTTAGGAGCGATTTTATTCCTTGAAATCATGCCCCTTTTATATGTATAATCCCCTTGTATTAAACCCATTTAGTACTGTACATACAAAATATACGTAAGTAGTTTATGCATTCTAGTGCATGTATTTTATTGCGTCTTATGCGGTACAGTTAATGATTTAATTAATGATTTAATTGTATCACCGTTTAATCGACAATACGAGGCTTTTAGGCCTATTTTCCACATACAAAACTACCCCATTCTGGGTTTCGATAACCCGTTTTCATCCTTTGAAAAAAACACCCCTTTCCGTTGCCTTTGAACGTACATGCCTCATATTCTATAGGTGACCACCCCTCCCCCGGGCGGGCATGTGGGTTAAGCTCCGATTGTTCATCTCATAGTAACCAGGAGAAATGTATATAAAATACAAAATAACATATCAAATGCAAAATAGCAAATATGGGACATACTTCAACTTGATATGATTAAGAGCGCCGTGTGCAATACTGGGCTGACAAAATGTGGATGTTGGACAAAATGGTATTTGGCCATGTATATCGATATTTAGTGGTACCACATAAATCCGTGTACTGATGCCACTGTTCCAACAAATTCTCCTGCAGACATAGGTGGCGCGCTAACAAAATCGCAAGTTTCACTTTGTCAATATTCTGTGATCTAGTATTAGGTCTATGGAACGAATATGTTTGAGAAGCATGCACTAAGCGGACAAACTAGACAGGTGCTTGTTAAACGCGATGACTATGACTATTGGTATGTGTTTGTTTATTTTTTGTTTTAGCTTGAGTGAAAACCTAGAACAATAAAGTAAAGCTTTGGTGGAAAATATTTTTTTTTAATAAACCAAAGTTGTATTTACTTGTAGCGAATTTCGCCTATCATATCAAGATGGCTTCCTTAGAACGAATGAGGACGAGGTCCTGGTAGGATGACGTCATCGTACACGTGCGTAGTTGTTCATCGCTGCCTCTGTCTTCCGGATCCATGTCACTTCTGGTACGTGTCTTTTCTTCTGTGGGGCTCCCTGTCTACCAATGTTACTCCTTCCCAGTCTAGTTGACGGTACTCGGTGGTTCCATGGTATGTGAGGTTGGACTTGTTGATGGTGGACGGTGACCGTTTGTTTCCGCTCGTTGGATGTTGTTCTCTTGTTGTGTTCTAGGAGAAACAATGGCAAGAACTACAGAAGACAGGTTGTGATCCCCTACATGGAAAGTGTCTCAGAAAGAGTTGATCGAATACTGAAGAAGTACGGTGTGACCACAGCCATTGGTCCCACACAAGCCCCAGATACATGATGGTATATCCTCATGATAAAGTAGAGCCTAGAACAAGCCTAACTTGTGGACCAAATGCCATGTAAGAGTTGTGGTCAGCCTATACTGGTCGGGCAAAAAGAAGCACCGTCCAAGTTGCATATTTAAATCACCCGACCGAAAACTAATGCAACCACAGGGTGTGTCCAAAAGAACTTTAATAAATGGAGCCGGCGCATGTGGAGGCGGTGGTGCACAAGTATCTCTAAGTGTGCCCTTGTTGGCCTTTCCCTATATAATGGAACACCGGCAGGCATTCTTATATCTGGACAGGTTATCGTAACACCGGCAGGCACATATCTTGGAGTGCGTGGAAGTGCGCGAGTTAACAAGAACACCCGCGTGCCGCGTGACCGAGTTCTTTGTTACTTGACCGGCCCAAAGTTGCTATCATTACGAGCACACGTGTAGCCGCTTCAGATAAATAGACGAGCAGCGGCGATCTACGCAGTGCGCTGCACAACCATGACCAAAACTGGTCTTCCGGAAGACGGAGGGGGCAGGAGACCTACCTTCGTCAGACTTGCCGTCGTCGTCGTTGTCGTCCTGGGAGCTGTCACTCCCGGCACAGCCACAGGTAAGGCAACGTTAAGTTGATCACTTGTATCTGCTTATGTGGCGTTCCGCTTGCTACCTGGGATTTGCCAAACGGGCGTGCCTAACATGAACCGGCGTTGCACGGTATTGTTAGACAGTTTTTAATTTGTACTGTACGTCTACACCACCAGAACAAAATTGTACCCAAAACCGGTTGGTGAACGTTGCCATGTTTTACAGTACAGTGGACTCCGTTTAACAGAATCACGTCCGGCCAGGGCAGTTTGATTCTGTTGAGCGGCCGATTCTCTTAAGCGAATTTCCGGAAAATTTGTATTTACTCATGATGATGTGGAAGTGAATATACGTCAAACAACTGAGTTATATATTTGTTTTTTCGTGTATCTCTTTCTACTAAACGGCAGGTGTGGTTCTGTAAAGCGGCGCATTTTTACACAGCAGAATAGAGAATGATTCCGTAACAACCATTTTGATTATACTAAATGTTAGATTATTTTCAGTAGTTCTTTCAGGCCAGAACCGGCCATCAAAAAGCCAATGCAACAAAAAAGCTAATTTTCACGTGCAGACCACTAAGTCTGAATAAAAGCGCATGTGATGCCAGGCGTGCATTGCTAAACATTTCTTGCGCGTCCTGCGTTTGTGCGATTTGGTCAGTGCACATTACACAGCATTTGTTGCCGCGATTCAATCTTCGAATCGGTTCAACAAAGGTTGCGCCAGCAAAATCACTACGCGACTCGAGTTTTGTTGAGTTGCAGATCAACGTGCACCGCACAACCGATCCATTTTAAGCCAAATAAACACACGATTCGCAACAAAAGTTGTTCGCCTAGCAAAAGTCACTTTACTGAGGTTCCTCTGACACAACCAAGATGGCTTTCCACCAGAGAGGTTGGTCGAACTGTTGGCGAAACTCCTAATTGATTAGCTGGAACACATACGAACTTGAGAGTAGAGTAGGTGCATGGCAGAGCACTCGGATTTATATCAATGATTAGCAAGAAGTTTATGTTTTTATGGTTATGAGTAAAGACCCTGCTAGACATGTTGCATCACACCTGACCAGGATGGTATTGGTGTACATTGCAGCAATGAAGTCTTCCAGATCAAATCGATGTTAGGTCGTCGACATCCGTGTGGGGTAATCTCTCATAGACGAGGCTACTGGTTGCGCACAAGTTGTGTAGTTTGTTTCACTCGACAGCAGTTAGGTAAAGGGATCGGTGGTCTGGCGGTTAGAACACCGGACTTTCGATCGAGAAGACGGTGGTTCGAGTGTTATAACCGATAATTTAACAATTAACCGATAATATAATAATCACCCGATAACGTAATAATCAACCGATAATGTAATAATCAACGTATAGTCTAATAATCATCCTATAACGTGTAATCATCCGATAATGTAATGATCAACCGATAATGTAATGATCAACCGATAATGTAATAATCATCCGATAATGTAGCAAACATCCGATAATGCTAATAAAAATCATCATAAATAATGTAATAATCAACCGATAACATAATAATCATCCGATAGTGTAATCATCAACCGGTAGTTAATACTCATCCGACATTGCAGTGATCAACCGATAGTGTAATGTAATGTAATAATCATTCGATAATGCAATAATCACCCGATAATGTAATAATCATCCGATAATGTAATAATCACCCGATAATGTAATGATCATCTGAAAATTCTATAATAATCATTTGATAATGTAATAATCATCTGAAAATATAATAATCACCCGATAATGCAATAATCATCTGAAAATGTAATAATCATATGATAATATAATAACGATGAAGATGATAATAAGGAGGAGGTTGATGATGAGGTGATGACGAAGACGAGGCAGGGAATGGGGGCTCCCATGAGACCGACTGTAAAGTCTTTCTTGGAGTCACTGACCCCTCAATAAGTTATATTGTGTTTGTATTTTTCCAAGTGAACGTATTAATGCATATTTGATTATATCATTAAAATTTTATTTGTATCACAAACGGTGTCAAAATAAACTTTCTTGTTCTCAAATGGGAACATGAGGATGAGGTCGTTGTCATCCTCACCACCGTCATCATGATGTCATGATTATTACCATTATCATCTTCACCATCATAGTGCTCGTCCTCCATTCTAATATCATCCTTCCTCGTCCGTTGGTCCCTTCTACCCGGTATCAATGACAGAAAAAGAAACATATCCCACCCGGGGAAATGGAAAAACCTGCCGTCGACTCACTAACTCTAGAGAAAGAAAAATGAACCATTCACATGTTAGCCCTAGACAGGGCTGTTTGTGGTTAACTTTCACATAAGTCATAGGGTCCTCGGAACTGACTGCAACTCTTGCATGTATTGACGCCTTGTGGCAATTTCACGAAGCGTTCGTATCGTACGAAGGAACAACCATTTGACACATATTACGTCACTCGGAACAATCGTAGAAACGCTTATATCGTTGCGAACAATTGTACGTACACGAACGCTTCGTGAAACCGGTCCCGGATTCTGTCGTTACCATACACGAACAATGTAGGGGGAGGGGTTATGATGTGGAACAGTGACAGCTTAATCAAGCTGGTTACAGAAACACTTTCAACTATTTTATCAACAATTGCCTTTGGTGGTGACATGTTCCAGGCCGGGGGTCTCCGTTATCGTGAACTCCTATCCAGACTGCGTCGTGTTCGCTTTATGGACAACTTCCAATTACACCGATAACCATCAGTGCCGCAGGTGTGCGGTCCCGAAAGTCGCGAACTTGATTGTTTTTAAAAATGCTTACGGAATTTCTTTTAACAATGAACATAATATTGTTTGGATTTTGGCACCAGTCTGTCAGTGTCACGTGTGTAGGGGTTTTGATTGTGTTGTATGAAAAAACATATAGTACGACTAAACGTTTTATTTATGATTCTCCCTTCAACCGGCGCCACCAGAAAGTATAACATATGAAAGCAACATTTTATTCATTAACATAACTTCGCACACATTCACAGGGCCGTAGTCAGAGGGAACGGGTTCATGCAAACCCCCCTTTGATAAACTCTATTTTCGGAAACGACCCCCCCCACCACCACCATTTTCACGACAATTCTGGGTTACGAACACCCGAGTCGAGTAACTGTACCCCAATGACTGTCGCAATTCGTACGCCGAGGAGATTAGCCCTGGCAGAATGTAGGCAGCGTCGTGGTGCGTACTGGTGAAGCGGTACGGCTAAGTACTCTGGTTTTGCCTTCGTAGAGTTCCTAGCTTGTGCACAAGGACCAGTATATCGTACTCAATCCGCAGCCAGTGTAGTTGCCGCAGTATTGTTGTCATGGACTGCCGCCGAATCTGCATGACAATGGTCATACAGGTGGTGTTGCGTGTTGTGCTGGAACTAGTGTAAATGTAAAGACTGAAGTATTAGCAGCCGGTAATATTAACCCTTATGTAAAAACAACGACACATGTGTTGCCCCCTCCCCCCACACCGGTTCGTAAGTAGAATGACATGACTACGACTGACTGAGACCCCCCTGCCAACAAGCTTAGATTCGCCCCTGGTGGTGGTGGTGGTGGTGGTTTTTAGTAGTAGTAATAGTAGTAGCAAAACTGTAAAAGCTTTATTTCACGACGGGGACCACATACATGCTTACATCCATGGTTATATAACTTAAGATAAAATAATGAGTGAATAACTTACAGGCAAAATTCACATTAATGATACATAGAAGATGAAGCACATCACGATACATATAAACTGCTCTGTGATGCACATATAATTAGGTGTCCGTAACAGTATTTTTTCCATCAACACAACTGTCAAATCTTTCGTAATTGAATTAAAATATGTCAAAATATATTTCAAAGTTTGTGGAACTGTTTGTTAGGCCCTTCTGATAGCACTGAACATATCCCAGAGAAACTCAAGTAGCGGTCTATAAATCCTATATGTTGGCCCTGGAAATGTTTGTTGTGTAAATCATGTATTTCCCCAGGTAACAATGATACGTGATTTCACGTGTTCTGAAGGTGAATTCATGTGTTTAAACTGGTCATCTGCCTGATCTCCTGATTTTCGAGAACTTGTCGTAAGGTCGTTATAGTCTTCACCATTCTCATCAAATCGTCATCATCATCCTCACCATCATCACTATATCGTCATTATCATCCTCACCGTCATCATTGTCATAGTCCTCGTCCTCCATGCTAATCTCATCCTCGTCCGTCGGTCCCTTCTACCCGCTATCAATGCCAGAGACCCGGGAAAATGGAAAAACCCTGTCGTCGACTCACTAACTCTAGAGAAAGAAAAATAAACCACTCACGTTAGCCCTAGACAGGGCTGTTTGTGGTTAACTTTTACATAAGTCATAAAGTCCTCGGAACTGACTGCAACCCTTGCAATTGCAGGTGCATGTTTAGACGCCTTGTGGCATTATTGGCATGTATTTCACGAAGCGTTCATACCGTACGAAGGAACAATCGTTTGACGTATGTTACGTAACTCGCAACAATCGTAAACATTCTGATATCGTTGCGAACAATTGAACGTAACTACGAACTACCCTGGGTACGGAACAAACGCATCGTTAATATGGCTTCGCGTTCTGCCTTGACCACACTTGACCACACAGGGACACTGTTGTTAAGATGTGGAACAGTGACAGAGCAATCATGCTGGTTACAGAAACACTTTCAACTATTTTATCAACAGTTGCCTTTGGTGGTGACATGTTCCAGGCTGGGGGTCTCCGTCATCGCGAACTCTTATCCACATTACGTCGTGTTCGCTTTACGAAGAACAATTACACAGATAACCATCAGTGCCGCAGGTGTGCGTGTGTTGATCGCGTTCTCCCGAATGTCGCGAACTTGGTTGTATAGAATCAATGCACCTGTCTATCAATGCCATAGGTGTAAGGGTTTTGATTGTGTTGTACTTACGAAATAACATTATAGAAAGACTAAATTTCTTTTTTATTATTCTCCCTTCAACCGGCCGCCACCAAATAGCATGACATGTGAAAACGACCATATTTTATTGATTAACATAATGTCGCATACATTCACAGAGCCGTAGCCAAGGGAAGTGGTTCACGTGAACCTCCTCTTTTTACAAACCCTCTTCTTGGAAACGAACCCCCCCCACCCACCCCCACTATTTTCACGAACATTTTTGGTTACGAACACCCGAGTCGAGTAACTGTCCCCGAGCGACTGCCCCCGAGCGACTGTCCCCGAGTGACTGTCCCCGAGTAACTGTCCCCGAGCGACTGTCCCCAAGTGACTGTCTCGATTCGTACGCCGAGGCCAACCTGAAAAAACCCTTTTGGCACTAAGCCCTCAGAAATGAGGTTTTTTTATTAACAGTTTGCCCTTTTTACAATGGAAAATAAGTTTCCCCCCATCTACTGTCAGTCTTTTTATGCAAAATTGCCATTTTTATTGTCCTCTAAACTTGTCGTTGTTAAAAAAACAGTCCTGCGTTACAATGAAAGAAAATGCAACTTCTTCGGCAATAGGAGCAATAGAAGTATTTTATATATTATTATATTATTATTATTAAATGTTCTGATACAAATAATCCATGTATATTGAGTATTAATGCATATTTTATTATATCATTAAATTTTTATTTGTATCACAAACGGTGTCAAAATAAACTTTCTTGTTCTCGAATGGGAACATGAGGATGAGGTCGTTGTCGTCCTCACAATCCTCATCATGATGTCATGATTATTATCCTTATCATCTTCACCATCATAATTATCATAGTGCTCGTCCTCCATTCTAATCTCATCCTTCCTCGTCCGTTGGTCCCTTCTACCCGATATCAATGATAGAAAAAGAAACATACCCCACCCGGGGAAATGGAAAAACCTGCCGTCGACTCACTAACTCTAGAGAAAGAAAAATGAACCACTCACATGTTAGCCCAACATAACATTTGGCTGCGGGCTAATTAGAAGAACTGTGTGAGTAAACAAATGGGCTCGTGTGCAATGCCCCAGTTTTTATGTAAAGAATTACCTGATTGAAAGTGCCCCTTTGAGCTACTGTCATTATCAGTAAACTGCGCTTTTATAACAGGCGTACATTGCCAAAATTTTGCTGCGTGTCAAAACTGACCAGTCATGTAATGTAAAGTAGGGTGGGATATACGCCCACGGTGGAAAATTTTCCCACACTTGCTGGTTCTGTTAAACGTAGTGTGTGTATAAACTATACTGGTGATACGTCATGTAAGTATGAGTTAATTGGTTCATAAAATAAAAGAGTCATAATTCCGTGTAGGTGCCCGATTCTGGCGCTTTGCCCCGCCCCTGATGCAAAGCACCCATGGTGGGCGTTTGTAATATTATAATGTCTTTATTTGAATATTTGTCTCGTATATCGCCGGCAACCGATGCATTTACACCACTGGGCCTAACTATAATCGCGTTAGCTTATTGTATGCATTCATTTTGACTATCTAAGTGTCCCGGGGTTATTGTACAGAGTCCCACTTTGGCAAGGACGATTTGTATAATTATTAAGCTCAAAGTTTAATGCGAACAGCTTACTGTTTCTTCTATTTCAACTATACTGTAACCACGTCAGATGAACAAGCTGTTATGCGGCTCCATATAGCTATCTCGAAATTCTAGTTTTCGAGTATTGTGGCTAGGTGGGGCGGGGAAGCAATTTTACCCATTTGGACGCTATGCTCCACCCTACTCTGCAACTCAACAAAATGTCGCTACAACCGCGGCTGTGCGCACACGAGTTGCCACAACTTCGGTTAGTGTAAACAATATAATTCATTTCTCCATTTTTTCCGCAGCAGAGACGAATACGTCATGTCACTTTTTACAATACTGTGAATAATATAATTGCCCATATTCTCCATATGTTTCATAAAATTATATATATTCCTTATTATAACACGTTGCCACATTAGTATAAGCAAACATTTCGCTCGTACTACAATATTTTGGAATTCCTAAAATCATTCTCCGCGAATTGTTATAGGCTACAGACAATTTTGGCTTTTATGGTTTTTAACATATAGGTACTCCATAACTGTAAAGCAGGGGTTCCCAAGCTTTTTTCTTGAGGCCCACCCATGGGGCTGCTAAAAGCCACCGAGGCCCACTGTATTGCAAAGAATGATCGATACAATTGAAGATGTGCATTTTTATTAAATCAAAATATATTAGAATTATAATGATGGCACGCAAGTATATTTTGCACAATATTCCAACCAGTTATACAGCGTTAAACATTTGAGAATGAGAAATGGGGTTCAGTCATAAGTACAAATGCACACCCAGCTTCATATCAATGAAAAAACTTACACATCGCTGGCTTCTATGGGATGGGTGTGCCTGCTTCTCTTTGTACAGTTTATCCATCTGAGGTGTTATTTCTGTCAGACTCAGCCTGATGTCATCTTCAACGTCCAGTTTTGCACGACAGTTGGTTTTGATTGCTGCCAATGCTGAAAACCCAGCCTCACAAAGATAACTAGTCACGAAGGGCAGGAGAACTTTCAGTGGTTCACCAGAGAAAGTTGGGAATTATGTTTGAACTCTTCCCCAAAATGATGTCAAGCGCATGGTGTTGAAACAAAGCTGCAGGGTTTTGTCACAGGACAGATCAGCCAGTTGTTGATGCACGCTGAGGTGACTTTGTGCGTCCACTGTTAAAGCAAAGGGGTTGTGAATCCAATTACATTCAGAGCTGGGCTCTGTCTGGAGGCTGGGGAAGTATTGTGCTATTTTGACAGTTCCAAAGTCTTATACCTCTGAATGACAACATATAATAAGCTTATATACACCACAGTTACACAGTTGCATAGGTAATTCAACCTGCTTCAAAATAAACATAACTTGCAATTATAAGATATCAATAGTTTTGAAGCTATAGCTTAAAAAACTACAAGCACCCGCAATTTTCAGAATCTGTCTCAGTTGCCCGGGGAAAAGCAGCACACGCTTAATTCAATTAACGTGGACATTGTGTTGTCCCTTGGGACCATCTCAAACCATCCCGCGGCCCACATGAGAGCCGCGGACCACAGTTTTGGAAACCCTGCTATAAAGTATAGAAGCATGTACAATAAGTCTTAAATACAAGTAGCTTTACATTAGTGCTATAATTTCTAAATTTTCTACATAAAATGTTTCCTCTTACATACAGTGGTTTAATCTGTCTATCTAAATCATCATCATCATCATCAGACATATCTTCATTAATAATGTGTCCAAAATACTTGACAACTTTCTGTTGTGTTGAATAATGCGGTCCTGAATAGAGAATTTCGAAGGAGACAGATTTGTGACCTTTCTGGGAGCACAATACATCAAACTGCTTGTATTACCATTATATATAATGTCATGTGTAGTTCCATATTCACTACACATGTTTATCAACCCATTAAACCCTTTCATGGACGGAGATAGTAATACTAGTCATCCGCATACATCAGATGGTTTACTTCTGTTTTGCCAGTGTAACAACCAGTTGTACGGCGATTTAGCAACACACTAAGATCGTCCATATACACATTAAATAGGTACGGAGATAACACATTAAGATCGTCCATATACACATTAAATAGGTACGGAGATAACACACTAAGATCGTCCATATACACATTAAATAGGTACGGAGATAACACACTAAGATCGTCCATATACACATTAAATAGGTACGGAGATAACACACTAAGATCGTCCATATACACATTAAATAGGTACGGAGATAACACACTAAGATCGTCCATATACACATTAAATAGGTACGGAGATAACACACTAAGATCGTCCATATACACATTAAATAGGTACGGAGATAACACACTAAGATCGTCCATATACACATTAAATAGGTACGGAGATAACACACTAAGATCGTCCATATACACATTAAATAGGTATGGAGATAACACACTAAGATCGTCCATATACACATTAAATAGGTACGGAGATAACACACTAAGATCGTCCATATACACATTAAATAGGTATGGAGATAACACACTAAGATCGTCCATATACACATTAAATAGGTATGGAGATAACACACTAAGATCGTCCATATACACATTAAATAGGTATGGAGATAACACACTAAGATCGTCCATATACACATTAAATATGTATGGAGATAACACACTAAGATCGTCCATATACACATTAGATAGGTATGGAGATAACACACTAAGATCGTCCATATACACATTAAATAGGTATGGAGATAATACTCCACCTTGACGAACACCATTACGTACAGCAAAACCATCAGATATAACATGTCCCCATTTTACAAACATTTTCTGATGACTATACGAAAAGGCTAACAGTCTGGTAATATAACCAGAAACCTTTATAGTCACAAGTTTATTAATTAACGTAAGATGATTTAGACGACATGTGTGTGTCTGAGTACGTCCTTGCCTCACACATGTTCATTACCAAAATGAACAACAGGGATCTTAAAACCCGTTTAGTGTCGGACACTGCGGCCTGCTCCAAACTCTTCTGACATGTCTCCCTCAACTCTCGCCGTGAATGTCTCCCTCAACTCTCGCCGTGAATGTCTCCCTCAACTCTCGCCGTGACTGTCTCCCTCAACTCTCGCCGTGAATGTCTCCCTCAACTCTCGCCGTGAATGTCTCCCTCAACTCTCGCCGTGACTGTCTCCCTCAACACCCGCTATGACTGTAGGCTCCTTATACATTACTTCAATCATCCTGGTCTCTACCCCTCCTATTCCCATCCAACTCATAACTTCACACGCTTGTTCCCTTTGTACTGTCATTTTGGAAACGCCATTTCCTTGACACACTAATATATGAAGCATGCAGTGCTACGCTTGTACACCTATGCTTATAATATGTATGAACACTATGACTTTGGGGACTTGTTTCAAAATTGGATATCTTTATTTCATCACTATCATCTTGTCAATCATGGTTAGTGATGTACGTCTCTCTTGTTAAAATTATTTATTTCAGTTTGACATACATGTATAGATGTTGTTATATGTGAATAAAAACAATAACATATTACATTTAAGAAGAATGATCGCAATTGTCTTTGAATACATACATTATGTTAAGCAGGAAAAATGCTAAACATAACGAGCACGCCACGCAAATTAATTTAGGTACTGCAAATTAATGATGTGCGACGAACTTAATTTACGTCTTTGACAAATACCTCCATCTACAGCTTCAGTAATAACGGGGAGAACCATTCGGAATAATCTCGGGGCACCCAGTGGACAGCGTCTGTTTTCCTGGCTGGAGGGGCTTCGTGCTGCCACTCTATAAATGATGTTTCTCGTTGATGTTATCTAGCAGTGGTTATTAATATCGTTTGTTTAGATCTTATTGACAGTGAAACGATGGACACTACGCTTGTGAACGGATATTTTATGGATATTCACTATTTTATTAAATGTGTAATAACTTTAAGCTGCTGTTCAATCGTAGCGAGTGTAGCGCATCACGCACCCCTATCATACACCCCTATCACACACCCCTATCATACACCCCTATCACACACCCCTAGCACACGGGTGAACCGAGTAGTGCCGCAACGATATACTACTTCACGTTACGATACGTATCGCGACACATAGGTCACGATGCGATATATATCGCGATACAGACTACACTGACTAGGATGTTACAACAACAGTAAAACACACGTTTATTTATCACGTTGACAAGGCAGTGCTACAGAAGACGTCACGTCGTCACTCACTCAATTGCACGCGCATTGAAAAAAATAACAGTGTAACGATTTTACATATATTATAGTTAGATATACATGTGGGAAACGTACTTCATGCTATATTTCCCTATTTCATCGATAGACAGGCAGGTGTGGATCGCGTTGAACTTTTATTGCTTCAGAAATGTGACGCGAATAATGTTTTACTTACCGCTATCGCATATCGTAGTGTACCTCGATACGGATATTGTGTATCGTGTACCGTACCATGCGGTGCACCGGTGTATCGTTACGGCCCTACAAACGAGTTTATCTTGTTTGACAATCACTTTGACTAAAGTCGGCCACAGAATCATTGAAGCGTACGACGACCACTTTGTGCAATGCATCTATTTACTGCATGACTGACTGTGTTGACTAACATGACAATTACGTTCTCCTTCGCTCAACTGTAAACTATCGGGGGTGACGAGGCACCGACCAACTATTCTACTAATGACAATAGGGACACTTAGATCGCTGCACATATGATCAACTACCAGAACCCACAGAGGAACCACTGTAGCAGATAATTGCTATGGCCGATAACGACAACGGCAACAACACTATCATACATGTACGCGAAAACAGTATGGTCAAACATGCCCGTCAAAGGTGGTGGCGGGGAAGGGCGGGGCGGAGGGTTCGAAGGAATCCCCCCTTTTGAGAGAATTTGTTTAATGTAACATTTTTAGAAATCATCCGTCCCAGAAATCCCCGGCTGATTGTGTACGCCTGAACCCCCCGTGCCCGTCAAACAAAGATCATGTGATTACTATGAAGGTCCGACAAAAGTGGCGACACCTAGGTATACATAGCCTAACTGATTCCAAGATAAGCATCAACAGAAATAAGCTTCAAGTGGTCGAAATGTACAGGCTACTCAGGCTTCAAATGTACAGGCTACTCAGGCTTCAAATGTACAGGCTACTCAGGCTTCAAATGTACAGGCTACTCAGGCTCCAAATGTACAGGCTACTCAGGCTTCAAATGTACAGGCTACTCAGGCTTCAAATGTACAGGCTACCCAGGCTTCAAATGTGCAGGCTACTCAGGCTTCAAATGTACAGGCTACTCAGGCTTCAAATGTACAGGCTACTCAAGGCTTCAAATGTACAGGCTACTCAGGCTTCAAATGTACAGGCTACTCAGGCTTCTAATGTACAGGCTACTCAGGCTTCAAATGTACAGGCTACTCAGGCTTCAAATGTAAGGCTACCCAGGCTTCAAACAGACAATGTTCTCACATGGAACGCAACATATCATGTGCAAAACATACACAGTACGATGGTCGGTAATCTCGCATTTCTTCCGTTCCAAGCAAAGAAGACAGGGGCTTAGCTAGGTATACATTCACACGTCTAGGAGAGGGTGAGGGTGTCATGTTTTTTAAAGAGAAAACTGTAATGATTTGGAATTTAGTGCCTTTTGAATTCAACATAAAACTTTAAAAAAGAATACGTTCTCCTCTGGCTATGGAGATAAACATGATTGACCTACTCGACAATCATTCCTGGTAAAAGGTAGATGTGAACCTTCAGTATATCTTATAAGTATAAGGACTTAGTTTTAATTTGCTAGGATTTTGTTGTTTGTTCACTAAGATTGTTCGCATGTTTAAATTAATTATAGCAGCTATCGACGAATTATCGCAATACACGTATACATTAGTTATGTCGTTCATACCAGCTTGTTCATCCTCGTGTAACTTGAGCACAGCCTGAAAGACGTGCAATCTCTGGGCTGAGTAGTTAACGGAGAAGGCGGTCTGCTGGACGGTGTCCAACATATACTTCTAAATAGTGGTTCCTTACTGACATGCGCAGTAGTCAAGTTAACAATGTGTCATTTGCAGTGAGTGTATATGGTGCTGGGTAGGCCTCACCAGCTCTCTGATTCGTGCTTGCACTCCAAGAAGAATAGTGGTTCCTTGTAGTGAGTGTATATGGTGCCGGGTAGGCCTCACCAGCTCTCTGATTCGTGCTTGCACTCCAAGAAGAATAGTGGTTCCTTGTAGTGAGTGTATATGGTGCCGGGTAGGCCTCACCAGCTCTCTGATTCGTGCTTGCACTCCACGATGGATGCCAGCCAAATTATACGGATGTACTTTTCAATTTCTGGGGGCAGGTTGAATTTTTTTGATATATATTTTTTTCATATTGATGTGGTAGCACGTGCGTGCGTGTGTACAGCTATATACGCGCCTAGAAGACTTTATACAACAGCTAGGCCCTACATTCGACCACATGTAGACTGCTGCAGCACGATCTGTGGCACCATAAGGCCTACCACTATCAAATATCCAACACCAAGTATCTTTTATAGTTAGGGCCTAGGTCGTAGTCAACGCTCGGTCCATCGCAACGCAATTGTCCTTTGGTGGCAAACAATTGGGTTTACACGGTCAATAGCAATTATTTGCAGATGTGTTAAAACGACCATTCTGACCACAATATTCATTGCAGTTACACGTTTTATGGATCACTGAATAGAAAAAATATTATCTTGCCAGTGAATGTACAATTTGCGTGCAGTTGCAAAGAAAATAGTTGCGGATTTTCCAATAATTAGCGAAATTACAATTAGAAAAGTTGGTGTGCATAACTCATATTATGAACTCCTAACTCAAAATTAAGTGACATATATGTTTAGATCATGTTTTCACATCCACAATAGTTAAGGAGTATACTATGAAAACTTAGGTAATAGTTCGCGCTGCTGCCGACATATATGGAGGAGCGCTGCTGTGGACAGTGACATTTGATTTTAATAACAGTTATGATTAAAATAGGCCTACGTTTTTGAAAGCTAAATAGTAATTGTGTAATATAGAAAAATATATGCATAATATGACCAACCGCTGGCTGGCATAGGCTTATGGGTGGGCTTGTGCATCGAAGCGTGCGAGTTCACCAAGAGCAGTTTAACCAGCCTCGTGACGGAGTTCTTTGTTGCCGGCCAAATATTTATTTGTTGCCGTGAGCACTCGTAGTCGTCTCGTATAAATATGCGAGCAGCGGCGATCTATGCAGCGCGCTGCACAACCATGAATAGAATTGGTCTTCCCGAAGACGGAGGGGGCAGGAGACCCACCTTCGTCGGACTTGCTATCGCCGTCGTTGTCGTCCTGGGAACTGTCACTCCCGGCACAGCCACAGGTAAGGTAACGTACGATCAACTGTAGCGGTTTATGTGTCATTCCGTTTTCTTCCAGGGAAATGACAAACGGCCGTGTCTATCCTGAACCGGTTCTTTGATTAATTTTACAATGATTAACCGAAAGGTATATATAAAATACTCACACATTCTTTTATTACTTATGTAAGTAAGATATTTCGCTAAATGCCGGCCTACGGCAATGCGGCTTATGGTCAAAGTATTAATATCAGGAAAATCTTATGGAAAACCACAACCAATTTCATTCTGGATAACATTTTTCCAATGCAAAAAAATCCCCCACATAGTTCCTCGTGGAATAAATATATGGATGTCATTCAATATTAAAACTCGAACAACTAAGGTTCAATAAAGAGCGCCAAGACAAGTGTGTGTGTGCCTCTCTGGAACGGGGTGACATGGTAGGATATATATCTTAACATATAGGGGGCCTATACTGCGAAAAAGTTATCGAGGCTTCTCGCTTCTCGCTATGCCACGTGATCGCCTTCTCTCGCAGGACTAGCGAGTCCGTAGCTCTGGTATTTTGGGGATTTTCTCTGAAGGTTTTTGTTCTATATGACCCCAATTGATATGTAGTACGCTTTGTACTCAAATACTACAGTAAGAACTCGTTAGAGAAATTTTGTGGATGTTGTCAGGGCATGTATAAAAAGACAGGACGCGTTGCCAATGGCTAGGTATTGATGTACCTGGATTCAAATAAGCTCGCTGCCTTTCGAAGTCTGGGTAAATGATGTCGTTCCTCGTTGCCTATGTTCACTCAGCTGTTTAAATGAATAGGTCTACCTGGTGAATTGCATGCACGAAAAGCTTTCGTGTAGTAACATCAGCGTGGCTGACTGCTCCCTGAAGCGGTTCAGATAGTGTTGGAAGGAACAGGTCTGCCGGTGGGTGAAGCGTTAAGTAATTTGAGCAGTCCTGATGACTGGATATCGCGCTATACAAAGGCATGCTTTTGTCTCCGAGGCAGAATAAGTAATTTGAGCGGTCCTGGTGACTGGATATCGCGCTATACGGAGACATGCTTTTGTCTCCTGAGGCAGAATAGAAAGAGGAATGAAAGAAAAACAGCCATTTAATCCGAACCAAATGTAATACAGAAAAGCCGACGACCGGACGCGATAGAAAAGGTCATGATCCACGGATCTGGCAAGTCAGTGAGAGCAATCAGTGACATTGGTAACTGGATTGGAGACACCGATTTAAAACGCTAGAATATGTAATTGACGTTTACGTAGACACTAATCCATGCAGGGCGCGGTACTTCGGCGTTTAAAGCGCTGGACTGTCAGTTGAGAGGACCGTGGTTCGAGTTTCGAAACTTGGCCAATTTCGTTCATCCCACTTTGCTTGTGTATTTGGGGAGAGACACAAATCGGTGTATGTGCCATGAAAATAACAGATCCGCACGGAAAATTAGAGAAAAACATGTCTTGAACTCATATCCAATGGTTTCGATCTACAAAACAAACATACAGGCGCTCTATTATGGAGTGAGCGCCAGGAGCGGAGTGAGCGCCAGGAGCGGGATGAGCGCCAGGAGCGGAGTGAGCGCCAGGAGCGGGGTGAGCGCCAGGAGCGGGATGAGCGCCAGGAGCGGAGTGAGCGCCAGGAGCGGCCAGTGAGCGCCAGGAGCGGGGTGAGCGCCAGGAGCGGGGTGAGCGCCAGGAGCGGAGTGAGCCCCAGGAGCGGAGTGAGCGCCTCGAGCGGAGTGAGCGCCTCGAGCGGAGTGAGCGCCTCGAGCGGAGTGAGCGCCAGGAGCGGGGTGAGCGCCAGGAGCGGAGTGAGCCCCAGGAGCGGAGTGAGCGCCACGGGCAGAGTGAGCGCCTCGAGCGGAGTGAGCGCCAGGAGCGGGGTGAGCGCCAGGAGCGGGGTGAGCGCCACGAGCGGAGTGAGCGCCACGAGCGGAGTGAGCGCCACGAGCGGAGTGAGCGCCAGGAGCGGAGTGAGCGCCAGGAGCGGGGTGAGCGCCAGGAGCGGGGTGAGCGCCAGGAGCGGAGTGAGCGCCAGGAGCGGGGTGAGCGCCACGAGCGGAGTGAGCGCCACGAGCGGAGTGAGCGCCAGGAGCGGAGTGAGCGCCAGGAGCGGGGTCGTGGAATAAGCGCCTATATGAGCCCTCTGTGACTGTGTACATGGCTGCACTTTTCAAAAACAAATGTTGTTTGTCTGATCATTCTGACCTTGATGGTGCAAGTTTGTGTGACTTACATGTTTGCACGTTGTGTGCACTAACTGCACACAACACAACTTGAAGTTGTATTAATGTTGGTTAGGATAAATATTCAGACTGCGGCCATACAATGTGTATGTTTTAATGGTATAAATTCTGATTTTTCCACTATAACTTGTGGTGT
The DNA here is from genome assembly GCA_033239005.1 of Lamellibrachia satsuma. Classification (NCBI taxonomy): domain Eukaryota; kingdom Metazoa; phylum Annelida; class Polychaeta; order Sabellida; family Siboglinidae; genus Lamellibrachia; species Lamellibrachia satsuma. The sequence continues at coordinate 15,741,417 of BSQZ01000002.1, read as the reverse complement.
ACCGCAGGGGTCAATTATAGGGCAAACTATTTTTATCTTATATATTAATGACCTATGTAAAGCATCTTCACACCTCAAGTCAATACTTTTCGCTGATGACACTAGTTTTTATATTGAAGGAACTGAGCTGCTTAAGATGTGCAGAGAGGTGCCAGTAGAGTTGAACAAAATGAGCACCTGGTTCAAAGTAAACAAACTTTCATTAACTATTTCAAAAACCTATTATATGATATTTAATCTTGTAAATGCTACATGTGATGAAAGAAATCAGTATAGATAATGCTGATATTGACAAAGTACATTGTTCTAAGTTTCTTGGTGTGTATATTGATTGTAAACTCAAATGTTTTGAACATGTGAATAGCATACGTACTAAAATTGCAAAGAATCTGTCGGTAATGCGTAGAGTTAAATGGCCACTGAATGAGTCTGTATTGTATACTTTATATTGTTCATTATACGTCCTTACATCACATACTGTTGTGAAATATGGGGAAACACATACAAGAATAGGATACAACCTTTGTACACTTTACAAAAACATGCAATGAGAATGTGTGGTCAGTTGGAATATAGAACTCATTCTAAACCAGGTTTCGTGAAATTTAATGCCCTTACTATTTTTTGACATGATTAACTTTAAATCCATGGTTATAGTGTACAAAATTTACAACAATTTAATGCCAGTGAACATTCTTTCTCATTTTGAAATGGTTAATACATGTCATGATTATAATAAACGCCAAGAAAATAACTTCAAAAACAAATACTGCAGGACAACATTAAAATCTATGTGTATAAGTGTAAAGGGTCCAAAGCAAAGATGTGGAATTCCTTAAACAAGGATCTTAAAAATAGCACTAATATACATGCTTTTAAAATAAGCTACAAACATTATTTGGTCAATAAATATAATACTTAGTCACATCCTAGTTTGTAACTATTTCAGATACAAATTGTCTATCAACTTCGTTTGTTCTCGGCAAACAGTATGTTAGTATGAAATACAAATTTTATTAGTATTAGGGTAATCGTTTACTTAACTGGCCTAAATTATTAGAGGTTTATGCCGACGGTTTTTACAGCATTTTTGTACCTGAATGCGTTCCTTACATCATTCCGCATATGTTCCAGTAAAAAAGTTCATGTATTCTTTAAACATATTATTTTTTAGGCCACTTTTAATAAGTTTTACACCTCAAAACAGCGGAACAGATTGCATAATAAACATGGCGCGTGTGCGATTTGCGCATTAGTCACGCCTCGGTGCCATCAGAACCACGAAGGTAATGTTTGTGTGTATTGGGCATACAATTACGCAACGTAAAAAAATTAAGGGAAAACATTTAGAAAATAGGCTCCAAAAATGTTTCAAACGAAGAAATTCTAGAAAAAATTAAAACATTCTCCACAGTTTTCGTATTAAACGCAACATTTGTAGAGCACATACAGTCACTTCTAACGTAATATTTCGTATTTTATTTAATGAAATATTTGATGTTGCAAATATTATTTGTATGAAAATTATGTGGTCGATATTAGATATTATACGCATGCGCAACTACAAGGGGACATCTCATTGCATGTCATTGTTAATATAATTAAATTTAAAAGAATGCATGGTTAAAATTATCTGTCATTTGGTGAACAAAGATTATTGTTTTTGTAATTAAAAATGATATTGATGATATTGCATGTCATGTGCATCTTTAAAGGGAAAATTCACTGCATGTCATTGTTAATATAATTAAATTTAAAAGAATGCAGGGATTAAATTATCTGTCGTTTGGTGAGCAAAGGTTTTTTTGTTAAATTATGCTGATATTCCATGTCTGGTTTCCTTCTGATGGGGAGGAGTATTGTTAATACAAATGAAAATAAAAAGAATGTAGGGTTATATGATCTGTAGTTGTTTTTAAATTATGCTGATTTTGCATGTCTGGTTTCCTTCTGATGGGATCTTGATAGGTATAGCAGCAAAATGGTGCTGACATGCCACTGTTGTATATAATGTTGTATTGTACTGCTTCATGTTGAATAAATTCCAATTCCAATTTTACGAACCACTGACGTGACTTTTGTCACAGATCGGAGATGATGTGAGGTTGTGTATAATTAGCTTGTTTACTTTAGTCACCTAGCGATTTAAATGTTGGTGAGTAAGAGCCGTGCTAGTGTGGCGCCGAGTAGCGACCGATGGCTAATTTAGAGATCGGAAATTTATTTGTTTCCAACTGCTTAACAGATCAACAAAATGTTATCACGTTTGTATCGTTGGAAAACTAGTTGTCTACTGATATTGTTTATCATTGTTTTAAAACCTAATTATGGTGAAGAACAAAGAATTGTAGAGACAGTCAAGGTTTTTGTGCTTTGTTGGTGACAGCAAAGCCAAAGGGCCAGGTAAACATCTCTACGACTACGTTCACACCTTCGAATAACAGAGGGAGCTAAAGGAATGCATGAAAGTGTTTTTGTGTTATAAATCTGGTAGCAGATGCATTTTGATGTATACCATCATAATGTGTGCATTGTAGAAATTCCTATGATATAAATTTTGTGTAGGAAATGTGATTTGAATGGTTCATACAACCAAGCCTTTATATGGTCTACGGGCTCTTGTATGCACCAACATGATTGGTTAATCCGTTGTGAGACGACGGTTGCGATTTGTGACAGTTGAAGTATACAATAGTTACGGGCTTTAAAACAGCAGAGGACCTCCAGCCTTGTGGAAGTCAGGTTGCAATTGATATCTAAGAATTAACGTACATGGTTCTTCTCGGAATAACCCTACCCGCCCAACGGATTCGCGGATGTTGGAGGGTGCGACACGCCGGCCGCAAAGAGTCGCTGAGCCATAGTCATAGACGCTAACTTCCGCCGCCGTCCACCCTCGCTATAGTCGCTACCATCTTGCCGTTGACAGCCGCAATGCCAGCTGCCACTACTGACAGAACTCGCCGAGCACGCCGTAAGCAAGACAGCATTCGCCGAGCACTCCGTACGCAATGCAGCAGTTGCCGAGCGCGCCGTACGCAAGACAGCACTCGCCGAGCACGCCGTACGCAAGACAGCACTCGCCGAGCACGCCGAACGCATGACAGCACTCGCCGAGCACGCCGAACGCATGACAGCACTCGCCGAGCACGCCGAACGCATGACAGCACTCGCCGAAAGCATAAATCTTTCTTAATGTACTATTTTTTCCATTGTGTTTTATTAAACGGGAAATATTTTACCCTTTACCGTTGTTGTGACTTATCGTAGTTGCACAAATACACACACTGAACCTAACGAGTACATACTACATGTTCATTGGCTCGCATATTATCCAGGCAACTTTAAATCTGTGACAACTTTGTCCATGCGGTTACGGATCCGTTATGATCAATATAATCAGGGTGTGTATTGTTGTAAAGAGGAGGTATCTTTATATATTTATATTTTAAAATTATATGTAAAGGTAAAGGTATCCAGTCCGCAGGACTGTTCAGAGTGCTTTACACTTTAGCTTTTTGGCACTGGAACACTTTCAGTTATTTTACACGCAGTGTGCATAACAATGTACTTTGAGGTAGTACTGTTTTATGTAGGGGGTGGTTGGCCACATGTCATTATGAGCCAAGGAAACCAGAGTTAGGATACAAAAAATATTAAGAAACATATTCAGTTATGTTTTGCTTTCTGTGATCATATAGAATGGAACTGATTCAGTTACTAATATTAAATTGTATTTGTTGCAGATGCCTCGAAAGTCATCAGTGTGTCACCACGCTATGGCAGTCTGAATGGTGGGACACGGATCACTATTGCTGGACAGGGTAAGTAAACTCTTATAATTACTGACCACCAACATGGTAAGATAACGCTTGGTCATTGACCATCAACAGGGTAAATAAACTCTTGGTCATTGACCACCAACAGGGTATGTAAACTATTGGTCATTGACCACCAACAGGCTAAATAAACTCTTGGTCATTGACCACCAACAGGGTAGGTAAACTCTTGATTATTGACCACCAACAGGGTAGGTAAACTCTTGATTATTGACCACCAACAGGGTAAGTAAACTCTTGGTCATTGACCACCAACAGGGTAGGTAAACTCTTGATCATTGACCACCAACAGGGTAGGTAAACTCTTGATTATTGACCACCAACAGGGTAAGTAAACTCTTGCCGCAGTCCTTTAGCCAGAAATAAAAGTTGACCAGTCTTAAAAATTCTAGAAAACCTTAAACGTGGAAACGGCTTCCGTGGACCCAACTGATTTTTTTCACGGGCAAGCCAGTGCTGGTTGATATAATGACAGCCATTATTGACCCATTTGGTTTTTGCACTGGTAAAGCAATGCAAGTTGAGCAAATGTCAAATGACAGCCATTATTGGCCGAATTATCCTAATCGTTGGTGGTTTGCCTGCCGTTTGAATTGAGGAACCGGGAAACTGCTGCCAATAGTAAGGCCTACACGCCGGTTACGTATGTGAATCGGAGCCCGAATCCGACTCAATTACGACTGTGACAGAGTGCCAGCGGTGGGCGACAATACTGTAGTGTCTCTGTTACTAGCGACAGGCACATCAACATTATGGTTCTCCACCAACGTAACAAAGGATGCTGACTCGGAATGTTCAGGGACAATCGCAGGAACGCTGCTTTTATTCACGTTTACGAAAAAGGCAGCGATTGAACTTTGACGTTTACTGGTCCCATTTTGAACATGTCCCACGACATCTGGGTAACTGGATTGTTTCTTCAAATGAGAGCACCTATGGATAGGCACTGAAAAAGGGCACAGAAACGCGTTTCCCAACCAATGACGTACACGATTACAATAAAGAGAAACCAACCGCAGTATCATTATTTTCCAATGATGTCGAGGTTAAAAATATATAATCTTATAGATCGGCGGTATTCGCTATTCTGCCGCCAACAATATTCGTCGAATTACGACTACGTGCGCTAAGCCTAAGACTAGTAAGATTCATTAAGTCTAAGACAGTTCAAACAATTTTATTATGAAAAAATCTCATCGTGTAAAAAGAATCACACATCTTTTATTTTTCTTTTACCTGTCGTCGTAACACATTTGCCCATCTTGAAGACGGGCAGACGGGTCTCTAGGCAAAGTCAATCGCCATACAATTTTTTTCTATCTGGCTGTTGCTGTTGCAGAGACGAAGAGTGGGGTGGACAAGTTTGCCTAATGGCTCCTTGGACCCTGGTAGGCAGAGTCGTCCGCCCCACTCTTGAGCTTTGTACAACAGCAACAGTTAGATAAAACAGTTTGTATGGCGATTGACTTTGCCTAGGACCAGGTCCCTGGCTAAGTGCCTCTCTTGGTCATTGACCACCAACAGGGTAAGTAAACTCTTGTTCGTTGACCACCAATACTGCAAAAGGCAATAATGGTCAGATTCATTGTGGTCTCAGTACTCTAAGATTCATACTACTTTTAATAGTAACAAGTCATGAACATTCATAACAAAGATTACTTTAATCTTCTCTGTTTTATGTTCTGCCTAATAAAAGTATGAAGTTGATGCTTGATTGCAAGTGTGATTATTTAATAAAAACAATGTGGTTGACTAACAAATATGCCTGAAAACTGTAATGATATAACAATAACAAATACAATTCATGATAAGTTGACACCCCTGAAACAAGCGTGATATTTGTAGGGTTTTCGCGAAACCAGTTCAACTATGGCGAAGGTCAGGAGAACATTGGCAACAATGTGACATTGGTGTCAGACACCAGGTCATACCTGTGTGACATCCACAAGGATGGCACACACGAGAAACAGATCACATGTTACACCAGGTAGGCATGACAGTTCTTTGAACCCCAATGTGGATATTAAAGAATTTGTTAGATGTGTTATAAAAACTAGCAGCACTTGGTGTATTCAGGGGGCCATTGGCCCCCCTTGGCTTACATTTTTGAAATTTTTTTATGTAATCTGTTGTGCCACTAAATAATAGCATGGTAAACGAATGAGTGACTAGACTAAGCTTGTCCCCCCCATTTGGCCTACTCATTTACGAGATCCTAACTGTGCCACTGAAAACTAGATCTAGAATGTGTTAGGGAGGTGCTATTGTACTTGATATGAAAGACTCGTGCCACAAGGTACATTAGTACTATTGAAACAATTCATAGGTGCTATATTTTATAGAATATTAGTAACATTGAACAAAATTGGAACTACTGAATTCTGTAGAAAATAATATTTTTAATACTTTGTACAACTACAGAATGCTCCTAAAGACCTGAAGACAAATGTCACTATTGTCTCAAAAATTTAAATAGATGATAGATCTACCTGAGTTTGTTACGGTATGTTCCTCAACTATTGTACAGATGTATATGTGAAAACAAGGTCTAAAATATATGTCACTGTACTTGATTTTGAATTAAGAGACTATAATATGAGACATACACTTCAACTTTTTCAATTGTAATTTTCGCTAATTACTTAGATAATCTACAAATAGTAGTATCTACATAATACGTAATATTTTATTTTATCGTTACAAATATGTATTGATGTTACTAACATGATATTCATCAATGTGTAACATAACATTATCAGCCCTTGCAGATATCATTTATTTAAATTGTGAAGGTAATAGTTTGCGTTGCTGCTGACAGAAGTAGGAGGAACGCTGCTGTGGATAGTGACATTTGTCATTAATGGGATTTGTAATAGGAGAGATAGTGCAATAAAACTTTTCTAATGTTACGAGAATGAAAATATAATAAGTTCTGAAAAATTATAGTGTAGTGTACATGTGTGCATGCATGCACGTGCGTGTATGTGTGCATATGTGGTGTGTTTGTGTGTGTGTGTGTGTGTGCGTGTGTGTGTGCATGGGTGTTTGTTTTGTGGTATGTGCATGCGTGCATGAGTATCTTCATTTAGATAATTGGTTGACTGACTGTTTGATGTCAGACCGATGAAGGCAGCCACCTACCATGTGCGTGTATCAGTCAATGGCGCACAGCTGGCGATGGCCGACTACTGTAATAATCGCCCGAACAATGCTTACTGTTCGTTTACTGTAAGTTGATGTCTTTCACCTTTAGTTTGTATACCTGCATAGTTTCTTGAGGAATGCTGCCTCAGTCTAAAGTATTAATTCCAGAAGTATAACTTATTGCCAAACGTTGAAACATGAGATTGGCACGATTTATGGTAAGGTGCAAAAGTTTAAAAAAGAAAGTTAATTGTAAGCAACAACAAAAAAACCAATAAGTCGTTATTAATTTTTAATAAGTAAATTTATAATGTAGCCCCAATAGACTTATCAACTCCCTCACCTGTTTTGTTAATTTTTCATGCTAAGCGCTATATTTCTTTAACATGTTAATTTGTGGCCTTTCTGTTTTGTTCTTATGTAAATCACTCAGCTTAGTGGAATACCTTTTCCAGTAAACATGTTGTAGTAGAGTAAGTAGACTTCTACAACAAGAGAACATGTTACCCAATTCAACTTGTAATATACTTCTATCAATACTTGTGTTTATGTTAAACAGGTGCGGGAGAGAAATACACCAAACATCCAGGAACTGATTCCTCATTCAGGGATCCCAGGTACCTTGTGTTCATACAGTCATCAGTTGTCTGTGTGTTCATGCTGTCATCAGTTGTCTGTGTGTTCATACATTCATCAGTTGTCTGTGTGTTCATACAGTCATCAGTTGTCTGTGTGTTTATACAGTCATCAGTTGTCTGTGTGTTCATACTGTCATCAGTTGTCTGTGTGTTCATACAGTCATCAGTTGTCTGTGTGTTCATACAGTCATCAGTTGTCTGTGTGTTCATACAGTCATCAGTTGTCTGTGTGTTCATACAGTCATCAGTTGTCTGTGTGTTCATACTGTCATCAGTTGTCTGTGTGTTCATACAGTTATCAGTTGTCTGTGTGTTCATACAGTCATCAGTTGTCTGTGTGTTCATACAGTTATCAGTTGTCTGTGTGTTCATACAGTCATCAGTTGTCTGTGTGTTCATACAGTTATCAGTTGTCTGTGTGTTCATGCTGTCATCAGTTGTCTGTGTGTTCATACAGTCATCAGTTGTCTGTGTGTCTATACATTCATCAGTTGTCTGTGTGTTCATACTGTCATCAGTTGTCTGTGTGTTCATACAGTTATCAGTTGTCTGTGTGTTCATACAGTTATCAGTTTGCTGTGTGTTCATACTGTCATCAGTTGTCTGTGTGTTCATACTGTCATCAGTTTTCTGTGTGTTCATATAGTCATCAGTTGTCTGTGTGTTTATACAGTCATCAGTTTTCTGTGTGTTCATACTGTTATCAGTTGTCTGTGTGTTCATACAGTCATCAGTTGTCTGTGTGTTTATACAGTCATCAGTTGTCTGTGTGTTCATACTGTCATCAGTTGTCTGTGTGTTCATACAGTTATCAGTTGTCTGTGTGTTCATACAGTCATCAGTTGTCTGTGTGTTCATACAGTTATCAGTTGTCTGTGTGTTCATACAGTCATCAGTTGTCTGTGTGTTCATACAGTTATCAGTTGTCTGTGTGTTCATGCTGTCATCAGTTGTCTGTGTGTTCATACAGTCATCAGTTGTCTGTGTGTCTATACATTCATCAGTTGTCTGTGTGTTCATACTGTCATCAGTTGTCTGTGTGTTCATACAGTTATCAGTTGTCTGTGTGTTCATACAGTTATCAGTTTTCTGTGTGTTCATACTGTCATCAGTTGTCTGTGTGTTCATACTGTCATTAGTTTTCTGTGTGTTCATATAGTCATCAGTTGTCTGTGTGTTTATACAGTCATCAGTTTTCTGTGTGTTCATACTGTTATCAGTTGTCTGTGTGTTGATACAGTCATCAGTTGTCTGTGTGTTTATACAGTCATCAGTTTTCTGTGTGTTCATACTGTCATCAGTTGTCTGTGTGTTCATACTGTCATCAGTTGTCTGTGGGTTCATACTGTCAACAGTTGTCTGTGTGTTCATACTATCATCAGTTGTCTGTATGTTCATACTGTCAACAGTTGTCTGTGTGTTCATGCTGTCACCAGTTGTCTGTGTGTTCATACTGTCATCAGTTATCTGTGTGTTCATACAGTCATCATTTGTCTGTGTGTTCATACTGTCATCAGTTGTCTGTGTGTTCATGCTGTCATCAGTTGTCTGTGTGTTCATACTGTCATCAGTTGCCATACTAAGTATATTATTTGTCTGTGGTTCATATGTATGCTTAACATGATTTACGATCAAAATGATCAGAATGTGTATCTTTACTGTAAAATATGGAAATGTGATATCCAATTTGCAGGAACAACTGTGAATGTATACGGAAAGGTCTTCACAGCCTTCTACGGCAGTAACATTCTCACAGAAAACAGCACCAATGGCGTCATTGCCAAGCTTCTACGGTGAGATAAAGCACTCTCCATCATCAGCTCAAACATGACAAATTAGTCTTTTTACCAATTAACTACAAACTAATGTATGCATAGAAAATAAAACTGATATTACCATGTGACAGGTGGGCTCATGTCATGATGTGACGGATGAGCCCGTGATGTGATAGGTGGGCTCATGATTTCACAGGTGGGCCCATGATATCACAGATGGGCCCATGGTATCACAGGTGGGCCCATGATATCACAGGTGTGTCCATGATATCACATATGTGTTATCCAAGCAACTGATCATTTAAATGTTATATGTTGTTACAATTCTATAGTTACACATGGACAAATATTGTCCACACATTTGTATGCATGGTGTATAAGTTTGGCATAACTTTCAGGGCCTACTCAACTGTAGCTATGATATTTAAGGTTGGCTTATCTTTCAGGGCCAACATGGGTGGCATCAACTGTAAGCAGAGTGTATAGGTTTACTTATCTTTCAGGGCCAACATGGGTGGCATTAACTGTAAACATGGTGTATAGGTTTACTTATCTTTCAGGGCCTACATGGGTGGCATCAACTGTGAACTGCTGGATGAACTGGGAAACATGTATGTATATAATATATCCGCTTTTCTGCTTGACTTCTGTTGAAGCCAACCTTCATGGTTTCATTTATGGTGTCTTGCAATTTATTTGTTAGGTGTTAGGAAGGTTTAGGTAATTATTCAACATAGCATTGAAAACAGCAGCAGGCCATGGAGGGGGGGTGTTAGACCCCCCTGTGTCCATGGCAAATATTACCGTAAAGGATGTCCATACAGAGGCCTACATTGGAACTAGTGTCAATGTAAAGACAGACGTATTAGCAGCCGGGTAATATTAACCTTTCTGTAAGTAGAATGACGTGTTGTCCCGTCCTACCCATACCTCCATGTTCGTAAGTAGAATGACGTGTTGTCCCGTCCTACCCATACCCCCCGGTTCGTAAGTAGAACGACATATGACTACGACTGACTGAGACCCCCCTGCCAACAAACCTAGATCCGCCCCTGGAAAACCATCATCATGGTTCTTATAATCAACTAGATTGCTGCTGTTTATCGTGACATGCAATTCTACCATGTTTAAATATTCCAATTTGTGTAACATTTTACCATTTTGTTGTATAGTTCACTTCACTTTACGTTGTGGTATTTACTTTTTATCTGCAATATTTGTCATTGTATATTTCACATTGTGTTATGGGTATTTCTACCATGTTCTATTATTTCTTTTTTAATATATAAAGTTCTCCCATGAAGGGAATAATTAATGGATCAGTGGATGTGATTTAAGAGCACAGTCACATTACATACATCTTAGTGATATTTAAAGAATATTACTATTAAAGTGCTCTTTGATGAACATGATTTGCCCGACAGCAAGGAGTTATTGTTGGACGGGGCGTCTGGAGAAAAGACTACTGGCCACTTCAAATGTTCCATTGATTCAAAATATATAGGTGAGCTGCACTTGTCAATGTTGTAGTTAAGTGTGCTGCTTTAAATTTCTAGTGTACAGTAACTATAATAATGTCACATAACATTTGTAAAATATAAAACATTTATTAGTGTTTAAGTTATACAATTTGTATTTTTTAGAACATACGATGTATGCAGGAAAAATGTTTCATTCAAACAAACAACATTGATTTTTGTGACAGGACAGCTTCTTTACTTCTATCACTGTCTTCAGTCATGAATGTAACATTCCAATATCTTCAGTGTTTGTCATTATTATTAATGTTGCTATTATTATTATTGTTATTGTCTTTCAACTTGCAGGTGGCATGAACCTGAGTTTCATCGTAGAGAATGAATATGGCCGGTAGGTTTATTCTACATTTTAAAACCAGTCAGTTATTTTTTGATATGCCACTTTCTTGGCTGTGGGTTCTGCACAGTAACTAGTTTGATGCGAGTTGGAACTGATCAAGGTTGACTTTAACCAGACAATCACTTGGGGCATTGTTTTGTGCTGAATTTTCAACTGCTCGAGGCAAGACTGCCATATAAAAATTAAACTAAAAATTTTTTGCTTGAAATTAATAAATTAGTATTAGTTCTTTCATATACCCATGTCTTGTGCAACCATATTACCTAGACATCACTAATTTGTTGGTAGCATGAAAACCTGTCCTACGTACCAGTTTAATCTGCATTTTGATGTTTTGCATGCTAATGGTGCATTATAAATGCAGATTTTGAAAATAATTGTGTGGCAAAGTTTAATTTAATTGTGTATATTAAATTTTGCTTACTTTTTAAATCAATGTCAATTTGTGTGGCAAAGTTTAATTTAATTTTGTATATTAAATTTTGCTTACTTTTTAGATCAATGCCTGCCCTACATATGTTGAGGTTGTTGAGCCACGACAAGATCTGCATGTTTGAGTCATTTGCTGGTATGTAAAGACATTTTTCACTGTTCTTGTCCAGGTGCTAAGTTTTTATTGTTGCTAGAAATAAAAAAAATATGTTGAGTGCAGTTAACAATATAAAGGCCTGCAGCCAAAAAAATTATTTTCATCTTGACATTTTTAATGGTTAAATTGCAGTTTATCCAAAGAATGAATTTGTTAACCAAATTTCTTTTTTGTCTGCCTCCTTCATCTAATAGGTAACAACATGTATCACATATCTGATTTTGAATCAGGATCATGTAATGTACATACAGTACTGGTAAAAGTCATTGGACCATCTTGTATTTCAGGCATATCTTTTGGAAAAAAATGAGAGTAAGAAATTATTGAAATTTACAACACGTTTCTGTGCCATGGATGTTGAACATAAATTATATATACAGGCTGTATAATATATATGTATATATATATATATATATATATATATATATATATATATATATATATATTGAAATATATATTGACATATATATTTAAGTGAAAAATAATTTTTTATTTTATAAAAAAAGAATTATTAATTATTAAAATATTAATAAATAATAAACTGGACTGCCCAACACTGGCTTAAATCTACATTCTGCTAAACTTGTATGCACAGACAAAATGTACAGTTATGACAACTGCCTGGTGGTTCAGTGATGACAGCTGAAACATAATCACAGTTATGAGTGAGATGTGATTTCAATAGTTGATATACCAACATTATGTCACCAAACCGTCCCAACACAAACAAATCACTGTCACATTTCCCTGTGGTGTAAAAGTGTTGTCCTTTTGTACACTCTTTCCTGTCCTGTGTACATCATGTCCCACAGAAGTGACAGAAGTGTCTCCATCATCCGGTGGGACGGAGGGTGGCACCTTCCTTCACATCCATGGCACTGGATTGGACGACACAACCGACGCTGAAACACAAGTGCTTGTTGGAGGTATGTGGTTTGTTTTGTAAACTGCATCAATTGACCAGCTGTAATAGTTTGATCTAAAAAAATTGCTGTGTAGTTTTTTTAATGGAGAAACTTCAAAGAAGTACACAAATGTTCATACAGCTTTAGTAAATAAAAGCATTTTAGTTTAAGTAATTAATTAAGATTTCAGTCCTTCCACAAAATGTCCCCTTTTTAATGTCATCATCATTAGGTGCCGTGAATGTTTGAAGGCGTAGGCCATCTTGGCCCTCTATTTTCACGATCAAAGGAACGGTTTGTAACGGTTCTCTTGTGCTCTTTCCTAACCAGTCTGCTAGATCATCAAGGGTTTTAATTTTTTGCCAACATCTGTTTCTTTTCCCGTCAGTCTTTCCCGTTGTCACTAGAGTTCTCTTTCTCATCACATGGCCTAGAAATTGTGCTTGTCTTTTCCTGATTTTGTATATGTTTGTTTTATCATTACCTATTATTATAATTTCTTCATTTCTTTTCTTTTCTGGCCATGATACTCTAAGCATTCATCTCAAAAAACATGTTTCTGTTGCATCTTTGTTCTTTTATAATCTATTTTTTAAGGTGAGACATGGCAGGTCGATAGGTTTTTTTGTATAGATAATGCAATTTTTTTTGGCCAAACCACAGATTGGATCTTACTGAGTAAAAAATATATTGAACTTTTATCTGCTTGACCCCTGTTTCCATGGTAACAAATAAAACGACTCCCATTCTAAACAAATATTGGCAAATTAAAAATCAATGCCATTTTTTAATGAACAAAGATTATAATTCTTACAGAATCATCTTCAATTTACACTCTGTTACACGACTGGCAGAATTGTTTTTTATTTTTGTAACTTCCGAAAAAGATACTTATTTTTTGGCAACAAATACTTGTGTAGCTTTCAAACTTCCAGAGATATCCTTCTTCCAATTGTGCAAAACATCGTTTTGAAAAAATGCCCATCAAAACATTTATTATAGGAAAGAGATATGCTTTACTTACCCATGAATAAATTTAGAGGTATGTAGTTGTTATAAAAGTTAACTTTATGGAGAGTAAACATACAAAGCTATCATAATAGGGTGGAAACACATTTTGAGTATTGTTTTTTCATAAAAATGCCATTTCACCTGTCATGTCTCCCATTAATATCATCACCAATATTGTTCCCCAGTGTATGTGTCCAGATTAACCCATTAGACCCCGCACATTGAATTACGCGTGTGCTGCTTTTCCCCGGGCAACTGAGGCAGATTTTGAAAATTATGGGTGCTTGTAGTTTTTAAGCTGTAGTTTCAAAAGTATTGATATCTTGTAATTGCAAGTTATGTTTATTTTGAAGCAAACTGAATTATCTATGCAATGGTGTAACTGTGGTGTATATAAGCCTGTTATATGTTGTCATTCTGAGGTGTGGAACTTCGGAAATAATTTTTTAAAACAAATATTGAGTGAAGTTTGACATGATAGTCACATTTTATTACAATAACATCACCAACTGCTGGCTCCACACAAGGAAATGTTCTTCCTATGCATGGTACTGCACAAAGAATCCAATTTTGCACAAATGCACATTGCATGTCAGACATCCAAAGCATGTCTCAATTGCACGTCCAGATGGCCGTTTCACTCCGTTTTTGCGACACAACTGATAAGCTCATTTTTTATGACAATGAGTTGTTGGAGTTCTCATCAGGGATGTCATCACTACTATTACTTGCCACCTGAAACAAACAAACAGCTACAGTAATGAAAACAGAATAAGAATAAAATTTTGTATGCATTTGTCACATGTCATATCAATTACAACAATGTAAAATTATCATTTTTACAAGCAGCCAATAATTACAAGACTTTTTTTTAAATTGACTAATATCTGAAATATAGATAAATATAATTAATTACCACTGACACCGTCATTATAATAAAATTGTCAACAATGTCCAAAGGCAAAGCAACAACACCACCCATCCAGGCACCGCCCATCCAGATTCCAGGGGCCGGGCTTGACTGTTTACATGCTCGTCGGGCCAGATTTTTCTGTTTTATTTACTCATTTGCTTTATAATTCATTATATAACAACATGCACAACTAACAATGTAATCTAAGCCGAGTAAATGGCACAAAACACACAATGTCAGCGTTGAAACGGTCGACAAGTTGAATAAAACAGTGACCAGGCTACTCTTGGACGAAGAAAACCAACCGACGCCATCTTCAATTTATCGCTCACTCAGTCAAAGATCGAGCCACATATAAATCTTACCTCCACATCCATCTCAGAAGCACTTTCTTCCGAAGATTCATCTCTAAAATCGCGCAAACTTCATCTGCAATGAACGTATCTGTTCTACGAGAAACGGCCATTTTTAAAGCCCACCAGTGCTCGACTTAAAATGCGATTATCTTCGAAACTTTCAATACGACCATATGTTAATTTTACCCACAATTCATAGCTAAGATATGTAGAATTCCGCTAGTTTTAGTTTCATATCAATCCACCCGATGACGCCACCTCCACAGCCTTTTTCCCCAGCGGACGCTTTCGGGCGCCGTGGGGAAAACAAGGTCGGACGCTTTCGGACGCGTGGGGTCTAATGGGTTAATGAGTTTTCTATCTAAGCGAATCATACAATTATATTTTAACGCTTGGAAATTCCATTCCCATGATGTCCAGTTGCTGAGGTTTCCGCATGCACGCACGCACGCACACATGCACGCACGCACGCACACACACACGCATGAACACGCACCATTATTGCAAGAAAATTAAGATAACTTTCACTTTGCAGGTGCTGTTTGTGACATAGAGTCAGTGATGGAAGATGAGATTGTGTGTCTCACTCCAAAGCCTCTTGACTCAAACAAGAATTCTTTCGAAGGTATGTTTTCTACTTTACATTATAAATGCTTGTACTCTATGACATTAATTGGTTATCAATAGTTAATTGTAGATTGTAGAGCATTCCAAAGGTTTATTCTTTTGAAGGTTAGTTATAAATTTTACATTGAGGTCATTGTTGTTTTATGTAGTCCTGGATGTCAATGCTTCCCTGCTATGGACGGAAAAGATTCCATGACGTTGTCCACATCCCTGCAAGAGATTAAGGAGAAGAAGGAAAAGATCATTGTCATTGGAATGATGACTATGTAAATGCTTCAGTGTAACCTGTTGTATATTACTATAGCTGACACTAGTAGAGAAGCAGGAGACACTATGTTGTGTGAACCAGGTTAACTGTGTAACGTTGGTGTCTATCATGCTGTAAAAATCCAAATGTACGAAAATGTGTCAAAGATCTAATACGTTTACTGTCAGGTAACCGTGGTTGGCATCTGGAGATCTGGAACTCGACTAAAAGCATCACCATTGATGAACTTGACAAGATTGCTGATATGAATGAAACATTATATGGGTACAATGCATCATACATTGAGGATGCTAAGTATACCTTCAACAACCAGCGACATGTTGCGCGACTATCTGGCTACTTTGTCGCCCCTGACAGTGGGAAGTTTACCTTCTACATACGTGTAGTGGGCAGATTACTTGCCAAGATGTACCTTACGGCTCAGGACAACAGGGTACGTCATTACATGATTTTTTATTACGTAACAGGTAATGATGAAGGCAAATTAATTTTTCTGTTAATATTTTAGTTCAGATTTCATGCATGATTACTGTTATTCATAAAAAATAAAAGGTAATAACTATATAAATATACATGTTAAGTCTCCCGGAATTGCTGGAAGACTCCCGAAAATCTATCACATCTCCCGGTCTCCAGCAAGGGAGAATAAATCTTCCAGATTTCTAATGAAGCAAAAAATATGTTTGTGTGGTCTCAATTAACAATAGATCGTCAGTCCCTCCTCTTACTCACGCCCATAACAACACAAGGGGTTATTTCAATTAAGTTTTGTGCACATTATGAACAAAAGACTTTTTAGTTATACAATAGGTTTTATAAATACAAAAATGGGTCTAGGGTCTCAATGCATCCATGAATTACTGCCTCCATGACCTAGGATCACAAGCTTTGAAGAAAAGAAAATGCTTCAGTTCTAGCCCTGTCACTGAATATTATGTTAGTTGCGTGTAATAAAATAGGTAGGCTACTACCAGTTAGGTAGGGATTTTTTTTGTACGGTAATATTTCAGGAGTATAACAAATTGTTTTATCATCAGAATAGTAAAAATTTTATTGTATAATTACTGGTCCACAAAGAATTTGTCTACTGTCAAAATGTTTATATTAACATGTCAATGAACTATTTAATAGTACACGTGCAGTGTATTGGGAACTAAAGCTGATCTAGAGCAATTTTTATGCTTGGCGTGGATATGAAATACTCCAATTTACGTACAATTCTCCGAGACCCTCTGATTTATGCATAAATTTCCTGCATTTGCATTTCTGAAACTTAACGAATGTGTACAGTGTGTAGATATACATGCAAGCATGCTTGTTTGAATGCATGCATGCGTATATATTTATATAGTTAGGATAAAATTGAAAGTGAATAAATATAAAAATTGCAGCAGTACGTAAGCTGCAACTTTAATACATAGCATTTAATGGTGATAATGCCATGGTATGGATGTGACTAACTGATTTGGCAGGTATCTTCTTCTTTGTGACATTGTAGGAATTTAGTAAAACGTGCAATGACCTCACACACAAAGCTAGTCCATTTGGCTGTCAAGAAAAATTGACACTAAATATCTACCATTAATTTTGTTTTCAGACTGAGATAGCTAGCTTTACGACTAATACTCGTGAGTGGCAGGCAGCCGAGCCGGTCACACTGGACAAGGGTAGTAGGTAAGTTTATACAGCACGCTAGTAAAGTAGAACCCTTCTTTTAAGACCACCCACCAAATCAAAGAGGTGTGGTTGTGAAGAAGTTTTATTCTTGTGGGAGGTTTGATACTGAAGCAGTGGTTGGTGGTGCAATTTGATGTCGAGATTATATACAGGAAAACCTGCCTTAACAGACACCTCTTCATAGTGGACATGTGGTTTTTAATAACCCATGTTGTGATTTTATCAGAGTTAATAAAAAATTATAATCATGGTTATAATCATGGATGAAAGCTAACACATTGGTCCACCAGCCCAATCGGCTGGTACAAAATCTGCCAGCCCGAACAAATTCTACCAGCCCCGAAGAGTATCGATCCACTGCAGATTAACTATCCTCTGTATGCCATATGCCAATATCTCTTGTGCACAAAACATGAATAATATTTTGTCATGTTTGCAAAATAATAAACTAATACAATAATAAGCACAAAAACCACACCTCATCTTATAGTCAATCTTCAATCTGTAGAGGATCGATCCACAGTTTTGGTAATCCCGTTTTACCATCATCTCTCTCGGTGGTCAAAATTATGATACCTGAGGGCTGTAAAACGCCCAAAAGTGACGGATGCGACCGGTCTGACTGCAAGAGTACCAACCATTGGCCACTGAGTTGGTGTTAGCTAATGCAACTGGCCTGACTGCAAAAGTACCAACCATTGGCTGCTGGACCAGAGTTAGCTTACACCCTTGGATATAACACATATTTCAATAAAATGTCAAATGTTTATTCAAAAGGGTTAAAATTTAATGATTGATGAGGTGTCAGAGTGTGTGACGTCTGTCAGAAAATGGTTGTAACAGGAGGCCCTCAGGTGGTCATTTAGGGATGATCTCAAAACATTGATGTGCAACACTACATGAAATTATTATTATTCATCATAATTACCTCTCAAGAAACATGCAGTTTGTTTTTGAATATTTCGACTGCATCTCGCAGTCTTCTTCAGCAGACTGAAGTTACGGATGTGTCACATGACCAATGTCATGTGACACAAACTGGAGTAGGACTGGTGGGAGCTCCTGGCCGACGTCTCGGTTCAGCGTAGGTTTGTTTCTGTAGATGTTAATCGCCTCCTTTATTTTTCTCCTGTGCCAGTTCTCCTCGTGGTCTAGAATATTGACGTCCTTCATAGAGCACTGATGACCTGTGTTCAGTTTGTGTTCACTTATAGCTGATAGGGGTTGGCGACAAGATAGATGTTCTTTGATTCTTGTGCCAAGTGTTCTGGCTGTTTCTCCTATATAGTGTTGGTCACATTCTGGGCTGAAATATTTTACTTTGGTGTGAAGAAGAAGAATCCTGCACGGACTAATAATGAGTAAATGTATGTTGTGGGGATCTTCAGACTGCAGCAGATCTGGTGAAATAGAATAGTTGACTTTGTACAACGTGCAGGATCTAGTATTTTGTTGGGTGTTGCAGGTATTTCATGGAGATTTTGGTGAGTAGTGGCCGCTTTAGTAGGAGTTCAATTGAGGTTGGAGTTCACCGCTCCAAGTCCCCCTACAACGCTGCCCAGACGACCTGGGGACGAGATGAGGAGCAAACAATCACCACGTCCACTGCCATCCAGCCCGAGATACAGGTACACACTCTTTATCTAACTACATGCTCATAAGGCCTTTTATTTTTTATAAGTTCCCTTACGGATTTTTTCTAACACAAAAATGGGTTGGTTGGTAAAAAAATATACCATATTGGCCAAATTAAAATAATAAAATTTTCAGCTGTCTGGAAACATATGCCGTATAATGTGGTGCACAAAAATAATTCACAGATACAGTTTCTGAATCTTTATGTAAACTGAGTGATGATATAAGCTGTTGACTCGCACCGCAGAAGATGCTGAAAATACCAAATAGGCCTGGTGGTGACCACCTATTATCTCCCAGTATCTTAAACTTAGTTTATTATCATACTTTAGCTTCGAGAATACATCATGAAGATGACAAATACAATCATATTTGAGAAAATGGCCGGGAGAAGTTGTAAAAAAATATTGGGTCGGCAGATCCGTAAACCAACTAATAAAATATGAAAGGCCTAAACAAGAAAGGTAAAAAAAGTATATTTTATTAATAGACTTATATAATATACATACAAAGTATTCATCCATGCTGTAGGTAACGAGAACAACACTGTTATTTAACAAGTCCACCACTCCCTATTGTCACACAGACATACATGTGAGACTATTCATGAGAGAAATTGGCAATAAATGAAATTGTCCAGGGTTCAAACAGTAGCAAGAGGATTAAACCCCAACATCTTAGCACACTCTTAATACATGTGCTACATCAGTAGATACATTGTCTGTCGTAGCTTCACCATCGCCACTGTGTGTTATAGGGACACTCTAACACATGTGCTACATCAATAGATACATTGTCTGTCGTAGCTTCACCTTCACCACTGTGTGTCATAGGGACATTCTAACACATGTGCTACATCAATAGATACATTGTCTGTTGTAACTTCACCATTGCCAATGTGTGTCATAGGGACACGCTAACACATGTGCTACATCAATAGATACATTGTCTGTCGTAGCTTCACCCTCACCACTGTGTGTCATAGGGACACGCTAACACATGTGCTACATCAATAGATACATTGTCTGTTGTAGCTTCACCATTGCCACTGTGTGTCATAGGGACACGCTAACACATGTGCTACATCAATAGATACATTGTCTGTCATAGCTTCACCCTCACCACTGTGTGTCATAGGGACACTCTAACACATGTGCTACGTCAGTAGATACATTGTCTGTCGTAGCTTCACCCTCACCACTGTGTGTCACAGGGACACTCTAACACATGTGCTACATCAGTAGATACATTGTCTGTCGTAGCTTAACCCTCACCACTGTGTGTCATAGGGACACTCTAACGCATGTGCTACATCAGTAGATACATTGTCTGTCGTAGCTTCACCCTCACCACTGTGTGTCATAGGGACACTCTAACACATGTGCTACATCAGTAGATACATTGTCTGTCATAGCTTCACCCTCGCCACTGTGTGTCATAGGGACACTCTAACACATGTGCTACATCAGTAGATACATTGTCTGTCGTAGCTTCACCCTCGCCACTGTGTGTCATAGGGACACTCTAACACATGTGCTACATCAGTAGATACATTGTCTGTCATAGCTTCACCCTCACCACTGTGTGTTGTAGGAAATAGACCTGAGTGGAATTCCAAATAAACAGCCAAGTACACAGGAGGTGCAGACCATCTCCATTGATGCTACGAATGCTGCGTCTCGCTTCAGAGTCGGCCTCAATGAAGTCTACACAAGTGAGTTAACACATTTGTTACTTAAGGTAGCTGGGGTGGCTATTATATGCTTGTCTTGAATTGATTAGTTTCAGTAGAAGTTTTAAAGATAAATTAACCATTTCTTCACAGATTGTACGTCTGCTCCACCACAGTGAATGAATTAAGCAAAAGTTGAATGACAGCCTAAAGTGGCAGTGTATTTTTGACACAAACCCTTCACCAATCGTAATTTACTGCTGTATTACGTTGTGTGCATGTAAGACACGTTCATATGCAAAATTGCAACGTCGTGGGTGTTGTAGT
Organism: Lamellibrachia satsuma; assembly: GCA_033239005.1. Classification (NCBI taxonomy): domain Eukaryota; kingdom Metazoa; phylum Annelida; class Polychaeta; order Sabellida; family Siboglinidae; genus Lamellibrachia; species Lamellibrachia satsuma. Next base: position 15,720,163 of record BSQZ01000002.1, on the reverse strand, counting down.
TTTTCACAAACAATATTTGAAACATCATTTCCTGGTTATTAATGAAAACACAATCTTAACAAATGCTTGTTTTTGTGTTGAAATTTACGGTTTTTCACTGGCGTTTTATGTATTTTTGACAAAACATAATGACCATTTATAATATTGACATGTCCCCTTAATTTGCTGCCACAAATATGCCCTTGAATCTGTACTTGTACTCGTCTATGGTATCAAGTTACGCCAGCCATCTAACAAACACGTGGCAGGGTATGTGTACAGTAATTTTTATTGGCCCGTTATCCCGCGGGGTCACCAGGTCAAATACGTATCGGCATTTCCGTTCTTGTCAAAGGCATGATAAACAATGTTAATGCTCCCTGAACGCTGATATTTGCTGGTTTAAGTACCTGATTTAGTTAGGTAGATATAATACTGATGTGTACTAGCATTACAGTAACCAGACGATGTGGTCTGCTTTCATGGCGAACGAATATAGCTGGTTCAAACATCTTAGTGCATGTGGTTGTTACTGTGGAAACATTGCCGCTTTTCCGGGAACCCAAGGGGATTTCCAAAAGGACTGCGTTTTTAAAAGATTGATTGGCGAAATATGATGTTAATGCCGGGTGATTTTTGTTGTGGTGTTGAAGTTTAGTTCAGTACATCCTAGCATGTTACGAAGAAAAAAATTTAAAAAATCAACTGACAAGCTAGCCACCCCAACTACCTTAAAGGATTTTTAATAGTTTTGAGGACATATTGATCTTTCTACATATTTGTCCAATATTCCATTATTTTCTTAGGCAGACTGATTTTGCAACGATGAAGGCCGAATTGGCTGAAATATTCAGAAAGAATACAAAAAGTTTCTTGAGAGGTAATAACCATGTCAGTTTCAAATGTCACATTCCAAGAAACCGTAAGGTTAATCCATTCAAAGAGTAATAGTTACTTTTATGCATGTTGTCAGATTGGCTGACCGTGGCGGTGAGTGCTGAGGCTCTGGCCAGTGAGTTGTCCAGTCTGGTGACCGTGCAGCCGGACACAGTGTCAGTCAAAAGAAAGAAGATTGAAGACACCTACAACTTCACCGTCACATTCAAATCAGACAGAGGTAGGCTTCTTTTGCATAACTGGTAAATAAAAAACGATAACAGGTAAATTGAAAATTTTCGCAATCTTGGCTAAGGGCCTGCCCATAGGGAAGTCTACGCCGAGTGAGTCAGCTGAAATATTCAGAATGTCAATACCATAGTTCCTTGAGAGGTGTTGATCATGTCAAATATCACATTCCAAGAAACCGGTACTAAAAACTAAACTTTAGTTTTCATGACTGAATTGTTGACATCTCTGTTTGCAGGTTCATGGCCTCTACTGAACATTATGTTGAGTGAGGAAACTGGTTTGAATGTTATTGTGGAACAAAACGTTAAAGGTGTGCCTTCCTACAAGACGGTCACATTCGCCTACAAGGGCCTGAGGGCTCCTCCAGTCAGTGTTGATGCAACAGCTACAGAGGTAAATAGCCATGACTACTGACCAAATCATAGCTGTCTAGGTGCTAGTGACATGTTTGTTTACAACAATTTGTCTAGCTGTGCTGCAGCTATGAGAAATTTGACATATTGATTTACATGTGGACTGCAATCCTCACGCAATGTTTTAATTTATAGCATTATCAACAGTGATTTTCAGAATCTGGAAGTACTGGTTTAAATCTTTGTGCATGTTCACTTTAACATCAGCTACAAATGTGTTAAATTGTAACAACACAATTGGCCGTAGGCCGTTCATAACACCCCACCACCTCCTTGAGGTGCATGAAGGGCAAATAGTATTATCAGTATTATGTGTAAAGCACTTTTGCTGGCAAAATTTTGCTCCACCCTTCCGATATGCATCGAACCCTGAATATAACAAACCAACATATTGACGGAATTGGTTTGCAAAATTTTCAACTAGCGTCGATATTTGCCCAAATTGATTTAACTGTAATCTGCAGCACGGCACCCAAGTAATTTGGCTTCCAAAGTGCAACCAATGCATGACATCTTGTTACGCCCCGTCATATAGCACCCTCATGCATACAACTTTTTTGTATGCATCTTCGCACATCCCTTTGTGGCAATGATATCAACAACTTGGTATTAGCATTTTATGAAGAAACGTTTCGCCTTTTAAAGGACACATTATTCACAACACAGGTTTTGTGGTTTGTCATTGCATGTCAGTGTCACATTGGCTTTGTTGCAAAAGGTGCTAACTAATATAAAACTGCATGTTGTTGTATTTCAGATGGAATATACCATCAACGAGCTCCTAAGCGTCAAGTGTCCAGCCAGTATTATCAACCCACCAGGAGACACCACTGACCTCCTGCGTGATTACGAGGTTGAACGTAAGCGAGGCCGGTATGAGAACGGCGATCGTGTGCAGTCAGAAGAAGCATTCTGTGGTCGCACATCACTGCACAGCAAGTCCGGTTACTTGTTCTTGTTCTCGCAGTATGACAAGAACAACAAGCCAATCCGATTGAACAGCAACCCTTGGGTGAGTATAGATATTACTGATAATAGCCTTGCGTTTATCTCTTCACAATCTTGCTATATTGTTCTTTCTTTCATCCGTCCGGCCAAGTATTATTTCATGATGAAATATTTTCTGTTATGAATCCATATTACCTTTTTTTTGCATTTATGTGCTAGCATTTGATGCAATAATGTATTTGTTATAATCAAGAATATGCATATAATCAAGTTGTGATAAAATTTTGTTCAAGGGAAACAAAAATCATGGTTTTGGAGCTATGCACTTTAAAGAGGTAACAAAACCTAACTGTTTGCAACCACAATCAAGAATATCACACCATTGATTTACTCAGAATTTGTTATAAAAGTGGGAGATTCTGGTCAAATATCAGGTTTCCTGGTTGCTGACATATTGATAATTGTGCTTGGGCTTGATGAATAAGTGACCAATAAGTGACAAGCAGTTATTTGACCTTGGTGCTGCTGCGATGCGTTAAAGGCCATCAGTCTTGGGATGGTCTACTTCCCATTCCACTATTGACAGATTCTCATCAGTCTGACAGTGACACCCATAGCTCGGCTTTAGAATCGGCACTGCTTGTTGACATCCCTGTTTCATTAATATGCTTAATTAATAGTTAGAAAATAAAAAAAATATTTAATGGCATGGGATCGAGATCGACAGGCTGAGATTAACGAGTCGACCGATATACCGAAACAATGCAAATGCACAATCAAGCAAGCTGTGAAGTCAGAACACGAGAAGTTTAGTAGACAAAAGCCAACAACAGGGTCAACAACAGGGTCAACAACAGGGTTAACAACAGGGTCAACAACAGGGTCAACAACAGGGTCAACAACAGGGTCAACAGGGTCATTAAATACACATTTTGCACAAAAGAAAGAGAGATATTTAGTTTGTTCCGATACAAGAAACATTTTATTTGCCAAGGTGTATATTCATGTACCCAAGGAGTACAGTTAATGTAGACTGTTACATCACCTCCTGTTTACCCAGTTCCTGGTATTCAGTATCAGGCAGACATTAAATAAAGCACCAGAAGAGCATGAATCACCAAGTTGACATTGTTTGTCAAAACAGTCAATTAATAGCGTCTTTAAATATATGTTTTGAGAATTAAAACAAACATTAACAAATAAAGATATTCACTTTGTTCTGAAATAACAAACATGATTTATTTGACAATGTGTACCTTCCTGAACCTGTAGTGGAATAGGTTAATGCATCACTCCTGTTTACCTGAGATGTACAATTCCTCTAGTAATCTGTATTCAGCAGACATTATATGTACTTTCGTATCGCGAATTGTAGCAGCAAACAACAGCAGTGATAAACATGGGGTCAATTCCATTTCGGAATGTATTTTCAAGAGTTGATTGCCATTGGAATAAACTCCTTTTGGAATTGCTTCATGGAATGCAGGATAGTCTATTAATTTCCTGTATAATTACTTCATATTTACCCAAACATTATATTTGTTTGGTTCTATTGCAGTTGTCAAAATGTTATCCTACACCTATCTGGTAACAACCAGGTAGTCATAAGGAATGTACTGACAAGCAATTAGCATTCATATTTATGAATTTATGCATTTTGTAAAAATTCATAGTATGTTTTTGTATTTCTTAATTTATGTTACATGTCTTGTCGAATAAACAATTCCGGATTCCTTATTCCTGACAATGGCTAAGCCATTATTGAAACAATGTGAAAAGACCAGTAGGCTGACTAATTCATGGCTTCAGAAACACCAGCTCAATGAAACAATGCAGGACAAGTAGGTTAAATACTCCTTTAATTTGTGTCCGGTGGGACATGCTATGGCTTCCATGGATTCATAACACATAAAAAAGACATAATATTAATAATGCACATCAATTACACATGTGTATTTAAAGCAGGAGCTACAACTTATTTAGAATCCAAGGAAAGCTTATAACACCAAATCATAGATTAAACTGTGCCGACCTTTATATCTGAAAATGACAATGGCAAGCTGACTTAAATTGGAATTTACTTCATGGCTGAGGAATCAAACTTAACATTTTCTCAAACTAACCTCATGATCAAATTTTTTGTTAGATCACATAATATAGTTTTATAACTAACACTAAAGACCACCAATGAAATCAAATGTATGACTTCAGATTGAACAATGTTAATCCATTCAGTCTAGTTGTTCCTCTGTCTTCACCACCACTTTGGTCGACTGCGTACTTCTGCTAGACTGAGAGCGCTGCATTCACCTATGTTTCAGTTCCTGCCTGCTTCTTCAGGTCACTTGCTTAAAAGTAATTAAATGAAGGAATTAAATGACAAATTTATTTACAACAATGAAGTGAATACAAAAGACACTTGACAAGCCCAGCCAGCCACCGTGGCTGTTCTATTGTAAGCAACACCAACTCACATATATTAGTGCAATATTTTGCTTCCTTCGACTTCGTTTGTTCGAACTCATTATAACGTTGCTGACCAGATGTTGTAAAAATGCTGTATTTATATATGAACCTAGTTGGACTGTTGACATGATTGCAACATTGAATGGACATCAACTTTTCATGTCCTTATAATGTTGATAACCAGATGTTATAAAGATGTTGGGTTTGGTTGTCAACTTGATTTCAGTGTTGTGGCAACGTGAAATGTCCAAGTCCTTTTTGACGTTGATAACCAGACACTGTAAAGATGTTTTTATGTTGATTGATGTTGCAACATATATACAACTAAGAACCAAAATCTTATCAACATTGTGTGCTGGCTTGGCGTGTTCAACAAGGTTTTCCTAGTAAGCCACTGGCATGATATTCTTGAATGTAGTTGGAAATGGTTATATTTGATTAACTCTTGTAGGTGCGTAAGCCCTTTAAAAACAACCCAATGAAAATATGTTTTCTTTTTTCAGTGACTGTGCATAAATTTATATCAATGACAATGTAGAAATTTATGTCAATAACAATAATTGCAAAATCAATCAGTCAATCAATATAGGAAAACTACTTGGTAGTGAAATTTTATATACAAAACTGCATTCCTGGTTTGAAATGAATATGATGATATTTAAATATAAGCTTTGCTTTGTCGACGTCTGCAATCTAATGTCAGTGCCTTCTTTTCTCTGTTCATAACTACTAAATCTCGGGTTAATATAGATTTGGAGGCCCTCTCCCCTGAAATCATGCTCTCCCTACCTTCATATTTTGTCTATGATTATTGACCATTTCTACTGTGCGCTTGGCCAAACATGTGGACTTCTTATACTGATTAAATTTAGTAAGTATATTTCCTGTTCACTTCTGATTTCAGTGACTCATAGAAAGAATTAGTCAGTCGGCGACAGACAGACTCCTAGATGCACAGTTGTCATCTAGATCAGTTGGCTACAGACAGGCTTCTAGACACACAGTTGTCCTCTAGATCAGTTGGCTGCAGACAGACTTTTAGGTTCACAGTTGTCCTCTAGATCAGTTGGCTACAGACAGGCTTCTAGACACACAGTTGTCCTCTAGATCAGTTGGCTGCAGACAGACTTTTAGGTTCACAGTTGTCCTCTAGATCAGTTGGCTACAGACAGGCTTCTAGACACACAGTTGTCCTCTAGATCAGTTGGCTGCAGACAGACTTCTAGGTTCACAGTTGTCTTCTAGATCAGTTGGCTACAGACAGGCTTCTAGACACACAGTTGTCCTCTAGATCAGTTGGCTGCAGACAGACTTCTAGGTTCACAGTTGTCCTCCAGATCAGTTGGCTGCAGACAGACTTCTAGGTTCACAGTTGTCCTCTAGATCAGTTGGCTACAGACAGGCTTCTAGGTTCACAGTTGTCCTCTAGATCAGTTGGCTGCAGACAGACTTTTAGGTTCACAGTTGTCCTCTATATCAGTTGGCTACAGACAGGCTTCTAAGTTCACAGTTGTCCTCTAGATCAGTTGGCTACAGACAGGCTTCTAGGTTCACAGTTGTCCTCTAGATCAGTTGGCTGCAGACAGACTTCTAGGTTCACAGTTGTCCTCTAGATCAGTTGGCTACAGACAGGCTTCTAGACACACAGTTGTCCTCTAGATCAGTTGGCTGCAGACAGACTTTTAGGTTCACAGTTGTTCTCTAGATCAGTTTGCTACAGACAGGCTTCTAAATGCACAGTTGTTATCCAGATCAGTTGGCTACAGATGTACTTCTAGATACACAGTTGTCCTCTAGATCAGTTGATTACAAACAGGCTTCTAGATGCATGCTGCATTCTCTGCTGTAGATGTGCCTGGCACACAAAGGGTACATCAAGGTATTTTTGATGAATTTCGTTTTCTACATTGAAAACCGCAAGTATGAGAAAAACTGGCAGTGGTTTCTAGTGAGTGGACTCATGAACCAAGGCTCACAGTAAGTGTATTATATAAAAAATACTATTGTATTGTTAGCCCAAATGGTTACTCTCTAATTCACCAGTGTTCAATATTGCTGTATTAAAATGTCTTATCATAATTAAAACAGACAGGAATTTACTTGTATATTCTGCTGATGTTTGGTTATAGAGGCTCATTGCTCAGAAGTGGCAGTTTAAATGTTTATTACAAAATAAAATAAATTTATAACACATCATAACAGTTTAATGGTAAATTTATTTGGTGTCTGTTACTTAAATAAATGTCAGCGAAATATTTTACAGAAACAAACACTTATGTCATTGTAAAGATGTTGTTTTGTGTAACTATTTCTCTTCACTGGGACAACAGATTGTGTGACTGTTTCAAGAGTACAGATGTTTTGTTTTAGACCCATAAATCAATGACAAGTTTTATGCCATCAGGTGGAGCTACCAGTGCATCAATCTGCTTGATATGATCCGAGAGCGTCACACGGAAGCCAGCAGTATTGTCCTGAAGTCCCTAAAGCTAGAGCGAGACCCAAAGTCATCCTTTCAGGACATCTTCGTTGATGCACTCTACATTGGTCGTGTACCAACCATTGATGACCCGGAAGGTAGACAAAGGATTTTTATCAAACCTGTGAATTTATTTGGCTAATTTTCAGAGGTATTTTCTGCGTTCTGGATTCTGTTGATTCGCTCAGACAATTAATTAAAGCAGTTTTCTTGTTATAAGTCCTAAATTCTACTTACAGAAATTTTATGTAGCAACGTATTGGTAGAGTTAATTTTACTGATCAGTTTTTTTGATATCTGTAGACTTATTCCTCTATAAGAAAATCCTGTTTGATTGCATACTTTGGTTTTGGCCAGCTAATATAAATGTTGTGATTTCATTGTTTTGTTTGCTATTGGATTATCAGGATTTTAGCAAAAGTCGCTGAAAGATTGTTTACACATGAGAACCTTTTGCAGTTGCCACCATTCATTGCTGCCTTGATATTTGTGTTGCTGTGTTGATGAAACAGAGATAGTTGCCACAATTCATTGCTGTCTTGATATTTGTGTTGCAGTGTTGATGAAACAGACAGTTGCCACCATTCATTGCTGTCTTGATATTTGTGTTGCAGTGTTGATGAAACAGACAGTTGCCACTATTCATTGCTGCCTTGATATTTGTGTTGCAGTGTTGATGAAACAGAGACAGTTGCCACCATTCATTGCTGTCTTGATATTTGTGTTGCAGTGTTGATGAAACAGACAGTTGCCACCATTCATTGCTGTCTTGATATTTGTGTTGCAGTGTTGATGAAACAGACAGTTGCCACTATTCATTGCTGCCTTGATATTTGTGTTGCAGTGTTGATGAAACAGAGACAGTTGCCACAATTCATTGCTGTCTTGATATTTGTGTTGCAGTGTTGATGAAATAGACAGTTGCCACCATTCATTGCTGTCTTGATATTTGTGTTGCAGTGTTGATGAAACAGACAGTTGCCACCATTCATTGCTGTCTTGATATTTGTGTTGCAGTGTTGATGAAACAGACAGTTGCCACTATTTATTGCTGCCTTGATATTTGTGTTGCTGTGTTGATGAAACAGAGACAGTTGCCACAATTCATTGCTGTCTTGATATTTGTGTTGCAGTGTTGATGAAACAGACAGTTGCCACCATTCATTGCTGTCTTGATATTTGTGTTGCAGTGTTGATGAAACAGACAGTTGCCACTATTCATTGCTGCCTTGATATTTGTGTTGCAGTGTTGATGAAACAGAGACAGTTGCCACCATTCATTGCTGTCTTGATATTTGTGTTGCAGTGTTGATGAAACAGACAGTTGCCACCATTCATTGCTGCCTTGATATTTGTGTTGCAGTGTTGATGAAACAGAGACAGTTGCCACAATTCATAGCTGCCTTGATATTTGTGTTGCAGTGTTGATGAAACAGAGACAGTTGCCACAATTCATAGCTGTCTTGATATTTGTGTTGCAGTGTTGATGAAACAGACAGTTGCCACCATTCATTGCTGTCTTGATATTTGTGTTGCAGTGTTGATGAAACAGAGACAGTTGCCACCATTCATAGCTGCCTTGATATTTGTGTTGCAGTGTTATTGAAACAGAGACAGTTGCCACCATTCCGTGTGAAGAGTCTCACTGTGACAAGTTCAGCCAACAGGACCTACCAAGTGGAGATGCAGCCATGGGAATGTTATCAACCTGACATATTCTCTTTGTGGAACACAAACGTATGTTCAAAAACGGCAAGGAGAGATGCCACAAATGTTGCACAAATGAATGCAGGAATATATATTTTATATGAAATAGCATTAATTTCCTGTGCAGAATTAAGTAAACACACATGTGATATGCATATAATTATGTGAGCCAAAACATATTCACACATTACTGGCCAGAACAAATGAGACAGATAATGTTACCCTGAAAATGTCAAAACTGTATCCCTGCCATAAACTCACACATAGAAACCTCAGACTTACTTAGAATCAGTTAGGATCTCAATGGTTAATAATGTAAATGTTTTATCAGTTTTACAAAATTTTAATTGTTTACAAAATAAAGCACAATTAAGTTGAATGAAGCCTAGAGCTGAACTGGAGATGTAGTCTGTCTTTGTCGAATCAAGCTTAGAGCTCAACTAGAGATATAGTCAGTCTCTATTGATTCAAGCCTAAAGCTCAACTGGAGATGTAGTAAGTCTCATTTGAATCAAGCCTAGAGCTCAATTGGAGATGTAGTCTGTCTCTGTTGAATCAAGCCTAGAGCTCAACTGGAGATGTAGTATGTCTCTGTTGAATCAAGCCTAGAGCTCAACTGGAGATGTAGTATGTCTCTGTTGAATAAAGCCTAGAGCTGAACAGGAGATGGAGTCTGTCTCTGTTGAATAAAGCCTAGAGCTGAACTGGAGATGTAGTCTGCCTCTGTTGAATAAAGCCTAGAGCTGAACTGGAGATGTAGTCTGTCTCTGTTGAATAAAGCCTAGAGCTCAACTGGAGATGTAGTCTGTCTCTGTTGAATCAAGCCTAGAGCTCAACTGGAGATGGAGTCAGTCTTTGTTGAATCAAACCTAGAGCTCAACTGGAGATGTAGTCAGTCTCTGTTTGTTTGTTTGTCCTCCTTCCACTGTCCATGTTAGATGCCAAATTTTTGTGTTTGAATTTGACTTGACAGTTCCTGCTATTGCTCCATTGCAGGATGCGACAGTGTCCAGGGTGCAGGCAGCATCTGAGGGAGTCACTGGGTATTTCTCCCTCACCTGGAACGGCAGTGAGCCAGTTGGTAGGAGATGACATTTCAGCTTTGTAGAAAATCTCAATTATGACCATAGCACTAGAAAATATTGTTAATGATGTGGCATACTGTATTAATTGTGTTTGCAGGAATTTGATTAAGAGTGTTGGTGTCGCTAGTAAAATGACAATAATTACTTTGCTAGATCCAGGGAGCGAACAGATGAGCAGTTTGATTTTATAATATGCATGAGAAATGTTCCTTTTAATCATTGGTAGATTAGTGGGATTTGCCCGACATGATTGTGATGAAATGTTAGCTAAAGTGTTATTTGAAAGTAACAAATACAGATGTGAAACCAAAATTGGAATACCTGTAGACTTCAATTGTAACATTTGCTGTTTACTGTAGAAATTTTTGACATCTATTGTTAATAGTTGACTAAATAACATGTTCTCCAAAACTACATATTTTTCACAGTAAACATCAAACCATCAACATTGAAAGTTTCTGGATTAAATACAGTCACCCAATTAGTCATACATGTGACTTAGACACCAATACCTTTCACAGAAAAAGCTGGTTGTGGAATATTGTGGTGTGGTTTCTACTGTCATAGTTAAGCCTTACCCTGCTACTTGTCCATACTGTAGTGGTTGTTGTTCCCTGATAGTCCAACCATTGTTGTCATGCAATCACATGAGTTGTCACCATGTCACAGACGTGCCTGCACACCTGACCTCTGAGGACATGCAGGCGCTGCTGCAGACCAACATGCCTGGCATGGGTGTCATCAACGTCCAGCACACTGGGGACTGTGCTGGACGCAAGTGGACAATCACATGGCTGACAACTGCCGGGGAACTCCCACTCATGAAGGTCAGTGTCCGAGTATATGTAAAGTCAGATCTCTAGTTGTGACAGTTTCTCATTTCGTAGAGTTGACAGTTCCATCATCCTTGGTTTCATGGTGTCACTGTGTGGACACTGGCCACAGAACATTCAACTTTACCGTTTTCAGACCACATGGTATGCTATCCTTCTTCTAATATCGCTCATGACTCGGCATTAGCAATATATAAAATGTGGCTAGAGTATTGTCACGCTGGGAGGACTGGAATGTAGCAGTAGGTGGTGTAATGCTGGTTTGGGTCTATATTGGTTAGAATATGTTGCACCTGTATAGTTTAGCAGGTTGGTATACATTGGCACTCCTGTGAAGGAATATATGATTTCTTCTACACGGACAGGCTCTTTTTAAATGTTTCGATTAACTGTTGTGTGCATTTGTTCCACATTTTGTTGACACTTGGAAGGAATGAATGCTTGTATGTATTGGTGCAGATAAAGGTCTTGTAGTAAGTAAGTAACAATAAGTGCTGCCTTTGGTGCATACTGGTGCAGTGGTGAGTGAGTTGTCACATCAAACAATGTTGCTGATCTGGTATCTAGAGCATCACCATCACACTTGACGTATCAGCCCATCTTCTCTCTAGTGTCTTCCAGTAGTTGCTCTTCACGAAGTGGGCTGCTCGTCGCTGCATTCTCCTCTCATTTCATGTTCTTTTCAGTGGATGTGTTCCTAACTGCCAACACCTACTCCACTATAGGCCGTACAAAGGTCTGGTAACATGACGCTTTGATAGCTTGGGGCAGCTGTTCATTGCTGTAAGAAAGCCTTGTGTTATTTGTTGGCCTTCTGTGTTATGTTGGTCATATGGTCATTCCAGGTTAGTTTTCTGTCAATAGTTATTCCAAGTTTACTTCTGGTAGCAGGTATTTCATTCCGGATATACCACATCTTCTTCATTTCTGCTTACAGGTCTGGCTACCATGTGTTTCTAGGCCGTTCTCTTTCTCTATTCCGTTAGAGGATCCGTGATTGTGACTGTCTGGTGCTGCTGAATCAGGGTTTTCTTAATGTATGACTAATCCACCACCATTTTCTTTTATCTTGATTTCTTTCTCCACTGGAAGCTGTTTGGTCCTTTCCCAAATAGTGTTTGTTGACCACTTTGTTCTTCCTTCTGTTGGTGATTCTGTTGAGCTCTCACTTGCACAGGTCGAACTGCATCAGCCAGTCTGTATCCCACTTCGATAACCTGTCGATATCATTTTGTATTTCGTAATTTATCTGCGTCAGCCGGTGAGTTGGTATTCAGGAAGTACACATGGAGTGGAGGACACTTGGTCTGGGAGGTTATTGGGAGAGGATGGGACTGAGAACTGAGCCCTGGGACTGAGAACTGAGCCCTGTGGTGCCATGAGAACTGAGCCCTCCTTGGATGCCCTGCACAAGACACAGACATCCTCAGATTGCATCATCTTTTCATACCCTGTAGATGGGGTAAGGGGGAGCTGGCATGCACAAATTACTAGCTTTTGAGGTTTGTTTTGTGTGGTTGTGTATTACCTCAGCGACACACTTAAGTGTTGTTGTGTTAAACCAGTAACACACTTAAATGTTGATGTTGCTACCCACACAAAGCATTTTGTGATTGTACCTGGGATGTTGCTCCTCTGTGAAGCTTTATCAAAAGCATCACATTGTACTTGCTTCTTCAGTTATACCCAGCTAGACCGTCTAGGATTGTAGACATGCAGCAACTACCTTATTGCAATCAGAAAGTTATGTTGAAGTGAAATGTTGCTCCAGCACATCAAACTGCTGCAAGACCAACAGGTTTGTGGAGAGAAGCCACAACACAGTCAGTTGAGTTGTTACAAGATGCCAGTAGGTTGACAGACTTGATGCACATTGTAGGTGATGTCAACCGAGGAGTTACACGGGCCCAATGTGACAGTAGCAGTGAAGCAAGAGACTGCTGGGGGTCTGTTCTACAACCCTCTGCCTGGCCACCTTCTCAGGACACATCATGAAACTCCTCAGGTAAATCTCACTCTGTGTCTCTACAGAAGGTTATGATTGTCTGTTATGTTGGTGCACTAGAAGGACATATCCAGAGACTTGCAGAGTGCCCGTCCATAGTCCATGAGTCTGCCAGACTATTCAGTGACAAAGTTGATTAATTTCCTCAGATGATTAGTGACAAAGTTTGTATAAATATATGTAAGATTCGTATAAAAATCCAAATATCACTGTTATAGACATGTTGATTGTGTAGTGTTAGCATAGTGTTGAATTAGAATCTACATACAGTTGTGATTAGTTGAGTTAGATTTTGTAACTTAGTTAGATCCTAGTGTTGACTTTGAACGTGTTATTCAATATACTCTAGAATATTTCCTATTTCACTTCCACAAATGTAACTGGTTGATTTTATTAATCACATAATTTGTCGTGTTATACCTGTGCATATTGAATCACCCCGACCACCTACTTATAGAGTAGGATATGTCTTAAGTCACATCATTGTATCATATGCTTTATCACTAACATCTATAGTCATTAGTGAATGTCTGAGTTGCACATAACATGGCCATAACCAGACATATCTCTCACAGGTGACCGTCTCAGTAAACGGCATTCCTGTCAAGTGCAGTGACAGCTGCTCGTACAGCTGGGACGAGAGCAAGACACCGACAGTGTCAGCCGTGTCACCAATGTCAGGTAAGTCAATTCCTGTGTACCATCTTAGTTGACAGTTTGTCTTTGTGGTTGTACACCAAATAGTCTTACCATAATTGTTAGCATTGGTATGTTGTAGCCCAGCTCTGTGTGTTTACATTTACACAATGTATGTAGTCCTTTTACTTCTCCATGCGTAGAGGTAAAGGTATGTTTGTATATAGCGCAGTGTCCACTCCTTTGGACTGCTTGAAGTACTTTACACTCCACTCCCTGGCAGATCTGTTCATTCCAATACCAACTCGACTTCTCAGGGAAGCATTCAGCCATGCTGCAATTACAGCGTAAAGACTGTTCGTTCAAATATATCCACCAATGTCTATAGCCAGGTACTCCTTTATACAGTTGAGTGAACTGAAGCAATGTGGGGTGAACGGAATTGCTCAAGTTTTGAAACAGCAGCAAGAAGATTCAAACCCGGGTTCTTTCAATTGAGGGTCCGATGTTCTAACCGCTACATTACTGCACCCCGCGATAGGCATATAAGGGACATAGAATTTTACTGTCTCATATAAATGGCACTTTTTCCCACTTCGTTTTGGCACATGTCAGGTTAAAACAAGTCAGCAAGTTGTAGGGCCTACTCAATTTGTATGAAATGACTTGGTAGATCGGTCACCCAAATTTCAAACCCATCACCTTGTGCATCATAAGGTGCCCCAAGCTGAGTTGAGTCACTACACCTGTGAAGATATGTTTAAAAACAGTATCAATATGTATGTGCCAGGGATAGGCCAAATGTTGATAAGATTCTTAACAAACATATACATGTACCATCCTGTTGCAGTCTTGTTAAATATTTGAATATTTTGATGCAAAAAAATGTAGTGTCTGTTTCTGGATGTTCCCACCAGGTGCCTCTGGTGTCAACGTGACGGTGACAGGAACAGGGTTTGATGATGACACGAAGGAGAACAATGTTGTGAAAATTGGCAACATCACATGTGCTGTGTCGAGTGCCACAGATACAGAGATCGTCTGCACTGCAGGAATGGGTCCCGCTGGTCCACGCACTGTCTGGGTGTCCGTCATTGGCAAGGGTGCCGCCAAAGTTGAAGAAAGTAGGTCACCTTTTGAATGAGGTAGCTCGTAGTTATTGCTTCTGTATGTGACAAAAATAGTAGTCGGTGTGAAAATATGTTTTTGTACTTCATCCAATCTGGTCGGTTTTATTAAACATTATTCGTTTTTTGTATTTCATCCAGTCATTAGGAGTCTGAATAAATATTTTGTTATTATTTCATCTCATCCCATTTGATATCAGGTTGAATAAAACATTATTCTTATTTTATCCAATCCAATTTGGTCAGCAGTTGTTTTATTTAATCCAATCTGGTGCGTCTGTTTGACCTTGCATATCCTTCCTTAGCTCATCAGTGTTCTCATCTAACTATTCATGACTTCAACTTTGATATGCAGCTCAGCTTTCAGCTTTTCAGTTTCCTGATGATTTTTATGCAAAACAAAATGTATATTGTATATTTTTGTATTTTATTAAATCTGTCCGTTTGATTTTAATATTATTTTATATTTCATCCAATCTGGTGAAAAGACATGACAATAGATCTATCAAGTGACATCATGCCATGTTTCTATATACAGGTGTGTCTATGGACTTTGAGTACACTGCTGCGCTGTTGTCCATTTCTCCCACCTCAGGAGGAATTGGAGGTATGTCCTATAAAACATAAGCTCATATAGTTAAGTCTTGCTTAACGACTACTGCATGTCCTCGTTCCTGTGATATCTTAATGACTACTGCATGTCCTCATTCCAGGGATATCTTAATGACTACTGCATGTCCTCATTCCTGGTATCAAAGATATCAAAAAACTATTGTGATTGTAGGTGGGATTGCCGTGACGGTGACAGGTGCCGGATTTGACAGGTCAAATGTGGTGAAGTTGGACGGAAATCACACTTGTGAGACAGAGTCTGTCAGCCTAACTGAGATCATCTGTGTATTGCCAGCGGTGAGTGTCCGCATAGGGCACTGGTCAGGTGCACTAAAGGATGGGTGTGTGAATGGACAAGTGGTTTAGGGTGTGCAGGTAGATGGGTCATTGGATGGACAATAAGAAGAGGTGAGTAGATAACTGCATTAGTAGCTTGGTGACTAGCTAGGCAGATTTTGGCAGGAAGGTAGCTATCTGAGTGGGTCACTAGTTAGGTGAATGATTAGCTCTCTGAATGGGTCACCTGTTAAGTGAGTGAGTAGCTGCCTGAGTGAGTCATCTGTTAACTGAGTGAGTAGCTGTTAGGTGAGTGAGTAGCTGTCTGAGTGGGTGGCTTGTTATGTGAGTGAGTAGCTGTGTGAGTGGATAGCTTGTTAAGAGAGTGAGTAGCTGTCTGAGTGGGTAGCTTGTTAGGTGAGTGAGTAGCTGTGTGGGTGGATAGCTTGTTAGGTGAGTGAGTAGCAGTCTGGGTGGGTAGCTTGTTAGGTGAGTGAGTAGCTGTCTGGGTGGGTAGCTTGTTAGGTGAGTGAGTAGCTGTGTGGGTGGATAGCTTGTTAGGTGAGTGAGTAGCTGTCTGGGTGGATAGCTTGTTAGGTGAGTGAGTAGCTGTCTGGGTGGGTAGCTTGTTAGGTGAGTGAGTAGCTGTCTGGGTGGGTAGCTTGTTAGGTGAGTGAGTAGCTGTGTGGGTGGATAGCTTGTTAGGTGAGTGAGTAGCAGTCTGGGTGGGTAGCTTGTTAGGTGAGTGAGTAGCTGTCTGGGTGGATAGCTTGTTATGTGAGTGAGTAGTTGTCTGGGTGGGTAGCTTGTTATGTGAGTGAGTAGCTGTCTGGGTGGGTAACTTGTTATGTGAGTGAGTAGCTGTCTGGGTGGGTAGCTTGTTATGTGAGTGAGTAGCTGTGTGAGTGGATAGCTTGTTAAGAGAGTGAGTAGCTGCCTGGGTGGGTAGCTTGTTAGGTGAGTGAGTAGCTGTGTGGGTGGATAGCTTGTTAGGTGAGTGAGTAGCTGTCTGGGTGGGTAGCTTGTTAGGTGAGTGAGTAGCTGTCTGGGTGGGTAGCTTGTTAGGTGAGTGAGTAGCTGTCTGGGTGGGTAGCTTGTTAGGTGAATGAGTAGCTGTCTGGGTGGGTAGTTAGGTGAGTAGTTGTCTGGGTGGGTAGTTAGGTGAGTAGTTGTCTGGGGATGTGGTTGTTACTGAGATTCTCCTGGTGAACACTTACACCACAATGTCTGCCACACTGTACTGCTGTAGACCTGGCAGATTGACTGAAGTGACTGCAGGATAAGATGTTCTACGTGTGATGTTTCAGCACACAGAGGGATCAGCAGCTGTGACCATTGAGCAGAACGACACTGTGATTGCGGGCAGTGATGCCTCGGTACAGTTCGACTACCAGAACGCAAGCACTCCTAGACTGACAAGTCAGAACATGACCTCTGCCACTCCTCTAGGTAACTTCTATAGTATAATGCCATTACACTTAGTTGTGTCGTCTGCAAATTTCAGTACCTTGCTAGCTACATCATTGATATATGTTAAGAATACAAAAGGCCCTAATACTGATTCTTGTGGTGCCCACCTCAAAACTGATTTCCAGTTTGATACCTCCCCATCTGCTGCAATATGTCTTCAGTCAGTCAGCCATTGTTCTATCCAGTTGATTACGCCTTCCCTGATACCATGGGCTTTTAATTTAAGTAGTAGTCTTTTTATGTGGTACTTTGTCAAATGCTTTCTGGAAATCTAACTAAATGCTATGATGTTATGACAAAGGCTTTAGGTAAGTTTACATTCTGGTTCTAATGTTTTATTCTTGTTTTAATGTAAATCAGACATGTTTCTTTTGTATTTGTCACATACAGACTGTGTTGAGTTAGTTGTCACTAGAAACATATCTCAGAGGAATAAAACATTGATGCAAGAATTTACAAGATTGCTGTCTGTGTCTCTATGATTTATGATTTAGTACAACTGTTGCATCAGTGAGCTCAGAGCTATACAATGTGTTATGTTGTCATTTAAATAAAGTCACATATGACAAGAATGCTGACTATTGCTACTGTCTATAGATGCTCATTGACTGCTGACTCTAGCATCAACTCCTACAGACTTCTCCTTACAGACACATTGTTGTGTGATGTTTCAGGTGGCCAGGTGGTGCGTATTGACATCACTAACTTTGGCACTGTGTCCAATGTCTTGGTTGGTAAAACGATGGCTCCAATCATCACACAGGACACAAACTTTATCACCATTCTGCTGCCACCACTTGGTGACGGCACCCACCAGATCTACTTGAATGTCCCTGGTAAAGGTTACCTGGTCACCAGCACGTAAGTACTGGCACCTCAGTTGTCACACATTGGTTTTTTAAGTTGTTTCATTTTGACAAAATTGATAGATATCTGATAAGGGTTACACATAGATGAACATTTTGTGGCCATTGATAAGCCTATGGCTTTCTTGTGCACTTGGTGACAGTCTTGTTTAATCTTCTGTTGTTATTTATATTTTGGGGTTAGGGATAGAAACCATGACAGGTAATATATTTATGTTAGAACTTTCACAGACCTTCCTTCTGGCATGGGTCCTGTGTAAAAATCTTCAACATTTGGTGTCTCATCAGGTGCTATGTGTGTTGGCAAGAACCCATGACCTCTTGGTGACAAGGCAAGCACCATAACATTTCACCAATGTACGAAATGTAATCTACTCAACATTTGGTGCATCAGTTATGCTATGATTTACATTGGATAGATATGCAGGAATAAACTTAGAAATAGTGAGAATCTCACTCCTTATGGTGAGAATGCTGGGGTATGGGAGGGGGTCGTTTAGAAATTAAGTGTAGCTATCAGAGTGTCTTTGAACAATTTGTCAGATGAAACAGGTCAGAACAATGCCAAAAGCAGGACATCTTCCTGCTAAATCAGGAGGATTGCAGGGTTCCTGCAGATCCTTAAAAAGTCTTATATTGATTTGTCAATTTTCAAGTTCTTGAAAAGTCTTAAAAATGGTAACTTTTCTGTGGAAGGTCTTAAAATGGTCTTAAATTGGATTTAGCCAGTATAATATTTTTTTAAAGATATTTTACAAGCTTACGTCGCAAAGCACAAATGTTGCAAAGTTTAAAATATTCATCGTAGTTGAGATCTGCAGAGCCATCAGAACCGTATATAAAAAACATGTACCGGTTGTGCCATCTGGTTGCTAAGCATGCACTGACCATGTACCTGCTGCTAGGTGGTGCTAAGCAAATGGTGGCTATTGTATTTGTGTAATGGTCCACGGTAAACAATGGATCGCAATGGATCACTCCAGCAAGTATGCTGCATATTGTAATGTTTGCGAACAGCTGTTCCAACTTGGAACAACGGGTGTAAGAGCCCTAGATTCACTTATGCAGAGCGTGAAACAACGAAAAAGGAGACATGTGGGAAAAAGAAGGTGATTAACCAATTACGTGTCGGTGAATGCCAATGTTGTTAAAACTGTTGGGGCAGCAAATTCGAATATAGGTCTTAAAATAAAAAAAATAGGTATTGAAAGGTCTTAAATATGATTGGCTGAAAGGTACAGGAACCCTGGATTGGCATATCTGTTCATTGTGTAGAGGGGCAGATGTTGAATGTATATTCCACTGCATTATGATTCATCATGACAGTTCATTAACAGGTCATTCTTTATTCTAGATGTTGTAGATGTAACAGATAACATCCAAAATGTCACTGGTATCTTTTGTACAGCGGCTCTCTGCCAAGCATTTCAGTTGACTTCAAAGTGACAGACGTATCGACTACAAAGTGCTCTATCTATGGTGGATGCTATGTCACCATCACAGGCAGTGGCTTCCCTGAAAACAAGGACGTCACTCAGATCAGCTTTGGCCGTGCACCCTGCAAGATCAGCTCACTCACTAGCACTGAAGTGCAGTGTCAGATCAACACCGCCAGGAAGGTGTGGTTTATTGACAACACAGGCATCCATCCAGGTGGGTCATCATTTGTTGACACTTTCCCATCTGTGTCTGTCCTTGTGTGTCCTACGAGGGACACATCCAGTGGTGTCACCGCAGTAACACAGTTGAACACCTCTCCCTGATCTTTCTGTGACAACTCATCTCAGTCATGGTCTATGTAATAGCTGTTACATTTACATTAACATAGTGATTAGTTCATTTGTTTCTTGTGCAAGAGGGCCCCATGTGTATGGAGTGAAACTGTCAGTACATTTGTTTCTGGTGCAAGAGGGCTCCATGTGTATGGAGTGAAACTGTCAGTACATTTGTTTCTGGTGCAAGAGGGCTCCATGTGTGTGGAGTGAAACTGTCAGTACATTTGTTTCTTGTGCAAGAGGGCTCCATGTGTGTGGAGTGAAACTGTCAGTACATTTGTTTCTTGTGCAAGAGGGCTCCATGTGTGTGGAGTGAAACTGTCAGTACATTTGTTTCTTGTGCAAGAGGGCTCCATGTGTGTGGAGTGAAACTGTCAGTACATTTTCTCAGCACTCACCCAATATATTTTAATCTAAATTTTACAAAAAAATATCAGCCTGATGTTTGTCATGCCCATCACTCATTACCTGTCTTTCACCTGAATATTACGTACATTACCTAGTGTTTCACCTGAATGTGACATACATTATCTATGTTTCACCTGAATGTGACATACATTACCTGTCTTTCAACTGAATGTGACATGTGTTACCTGTCTTTCAACTGAATGTGATATGTACATTGCCTGTCTTTCACCTAAATGTGACATACATTACCTATCTTCCACCTGAATGTGATGTACATTACCTATCTTTCACCTGAATGTGATATACATTACCTGTCTTACAGCTGAATGTGATGTCCATTACCTGTCTTTCACCTGAATGTGACATACATTACCTATGTTTCACCTGAATCTGACATACGTTACCTGTCTTTCACCTGAATGTGATGTACATTATCTGTCTTTCACCTGAATGTGACATACATTACCTATGTTTCACCTGAATCTGACATACGTTACCTGTCTTTCACCTGAATGTGATGTACATTACTCGTCTTTCACCCGAATATGACATACTTTACCTGTATTCCACATTAAAAGGTACGTTCTTGTGTAGCGCAGTATCCAGACCTTGGGACTGTTCAAAGCGCCTTACACTTCATCCCCTGGCTGTTCATTCCAATGCCATTTCAACTTCTCTTTGAAGCATTCAGCAATGCTGCAATTACTGCACGAAGACTATTCATTCCGATATTGATCTCTGCCTGGTACTCATTTATACAGCTGAGTGAACTGTGGTAACGTGGGACGAAAAAAAATTGCCAAAGTTTCGAAACGGCAGCAAGATGTTTCGAACCTGGGTTCTCTTGAATGAGAGACCAATATTTTAACCACGCCTCCATCTTTCACCTGAATGTGATATGTACATTACCTGTCTTTCACCTGAATGTGATATGTACATTACCTGTCTTTCACCTGAATGTTATATGTACATTGCCTGTCTTTCACCTGAATGTGATATGTACATTGCCTGTCTTTCACCTAAATGTGATATGTACATTACCTTTCTTTCACCTGAATGTGATATGTACATTGCCTGTCTTTCACCTGAATGTGATATGTACATTACCTGTCTTTCACCTGAATGTGATATGTACATTGCCTATCTTTCACCTGAATGTGATATGTACATTACCTGTCT
Organism: Lamellibrachia satsuma; assembly: GCA_033239005.1. Classification (NCBI taxonomy): domain Eukaryota; kingdom Metazoa; phylum Annelida; class Polychaeta; order Sabellida; family Siboglinidae; genus Lamellibrachia; species Lamellibrachia satsuma. The sequence continues at coordinate 15,698,771 of BSQZ01000002.1, read as the reverse complement.
TTCACCTGAATGTGATATGTACATTGCCTGTCTTTCACCTGAATGTGATATGTACATTGCCTGTCTTTCACCAGAATGTGATATGTACATTGCCTGTCTTTCACCTGAATGTGATATGTACATTGCCTGTCTTTCACCTGAATGTGATATGTACATTGCCTGTCTTTCACCTGAATGTGATATGTACATTACCTGTCTTTCACCTGAATGTGATATGTACATTGCCTGTCTTTCACCTAAATGTGATATGTACATTACCTGTCTTTCACCTGAATGTGATATGTACATTGCCTATCTTTCACCTGAATGTGATATGTACATTACCTGTCTTTCACCTGAATGTGATATGTACATTACCTGTCTTTCACCTGAATGTTATATGTACATTGCCTGTCTTTCACCTAAATGTGACATACATTACCTATCTTCCACCTGAATGTGATGTACATTACCTGTCTTACAGCTTAATGTGATGTCCATTACCTGTCTTTCACCTGAATGTGATGTACATTACCTGTCTTTCACCTGAATGTGATGTACACATTTACCTACAGTGTTTGGGGAGCGATACATGTGGAACCTGCCGATACTGACGGTGGAGCAGGGCGATGAAGTTGACTGGAGCTGGGAACCCCCGGAGCACATCACTGGAGTCAGCTACCGCCTGGAGCAGACAGCCAATGCAACTGCCTCTGCCTACGATGGCAGTGGCTTTGGCACTGGCAATGTCAGCACCCCCACAGGTGGGTACAGTGGAAAAGAATAAGATAGAAGAGACCACGTTTTATTTCGGGCAAAAACCCATATATGTACATGTATATATGCATTAAGAGTATAAGTAAGTTAAAAGTATTAAGATGATGTCAATTGAGTATATATATATAAAATGGATGTTGAGTTGCCATTGTACAAAAGAATCCATGTACATACAAATATGCAATAAAAAAGTAAAATGTAATAATAAGTTATAAAACATATACATTTTTAATTGCTTACATATAAATGGGATATCAAATCACCATTGTGCTGATTGTCAGTTGTATCCAGGTAAGATTCTATTAGGTTAAGCAATATTATTTCAAAGATCTTAAAAGGTACTGTAACTAGTGCAACAGGTCTGTCGTTGTTAACATCGCTAGTGTCACCAGATTTTTTTTCACCAAGGGTATAATAACCATTTTCATAAAGTCATCAAATATATGACCATGTGTAAGTGCACTACTGTCACAAGCAAGAGGTACCACTTTGCTATGTGTTTTTGAAACATTTATCCAGAAAAATACTGCATTGCAATCCTGCAATGACTTAGCCATTGTGTCCATCCAAGCCATTTCCTCATTACTTTGGCACTGCCTATGAAGAGATTTAAAAAACAATCTAGTTCTCATGTAATCAAATACTGGACCATGCCGTAATAGGTAACTCTTTCTAACTTTGTTATGGGCTTCTTTGAAATGCTCATTCCAACCAGGTACAATGTTATAGTCCATGCAACCAGTTTTACTGCATGCTTTAACAACATTCATGCTAAATTCACTGTCGTGAAATGTATTGGATGTCTTTCATTCTCTCAGAGCAGTTAATGTTTTTGCAGTAGATAGAGTTTGGAACGTACATTTCACTCAGCATTTGGGTGCCTTTGACTTTATATTTCTGTTTGCAGTCATTGTTTGCTTTTGACCAATTAAAAGTAGACGGTTTTTTTTTACTTCTATATATATTACAACTATCATTCTTAATCATAGATGGAATGTATACAGTAATATGTGCACCCATGGGCAGGTGGTCTGATTTGGGCAGCTTATCCATAATGAATATATATTTCATGCTACAGTAGATGCTGTGTGAACATATGAAGTGATTCAACCAAGAAATTGTATGGTGTGCATCACTCATAAAGGTATAACAGCCACTGGTGGGACAACATTTCTCACAGCTACAATAGAAAACCCTTCAGTCAGGTTGGACTGGTGTTCTGCACCTGGTGCAGTGACTGAGTGTGTATTTATGTTGCAGGCAACTACAGATACAGGTTTGTCGAGGTGGGCACCTTCTACTACTGGAGTGGTCCTGTCAATTCCAACAATGTTGTGATGAGAGGTGTGGTGCATGTGGTGAAGAAGAAGTCCTATGTGGAGCCACTCACCTACAAAGTTGGCACGATTGAACCCACATATGAGCCGTCTGGTGAGTTGGAATTTCACTCTTTCTAGATACTGTTATGGCCTTGCAAATACTGGGGGTTGATTGAGAGGCAATCTAAATTAACACGTCATAGCAGGAAAATAGGATGACTAATTAGGGTCTGATCTAGGAACCCAGGGAATGTACCAGGTCAAATAAAAACATAGATAACATGGCTCTCCGTTTCTCCACATTGCTCTTCGTGTCTCTGGGAACTCTGTGTTCAGGATGTTACAGGTGGAGAGCCTTGGTTGCATGACCACAAATACCCCAAACTATTCGTCCATATAGCTGTCAATATGTATTGTAATTGTGTTCTTTTGATTACTATTAAATTAATTACATGGTACATACTGTCATCGTATGTGCATGCTTTGGTTCTCAATGGTTTTGATTGTTAGTGAACCAAAGAACGTATTAATGAGACAATTCTATATGATTCTACACTATTTGTTCTGTATGCATTTTTCTGAATGTTGGATTGAGAAGCCAATAAAATGTATACTTAAATAAATTGTATGTATGCCACCATCCTATAAGTGATACTGTTGCTGACATAAAGCAGAATGTATGGTTTGATCAGTTGCCAAATATATCTATTTTCTTTATGGGTTTCTATAATATATTATATTTGTGTATATCAAATATGTGTATGTATATATGTATTGTTGGCAAGTGTTGTTGGAAAGTCACAAACTGGCAAGTTAAGTCTCAGGTCATTGATCTGCAAGTCAAATCTCAAGTTAATAATGTCCAAGTTAGTCCCAAGTCACCAGACTTGGCAAGTCAAGTCTTAAGTCAATGATTTCAAAGTCCAAGTTAAGTCTCGAGTCAATACATCATACATGTGATCGGAGTTCCATATGTTATTGCGCACAAAAAAGCAGATAATAAAATAATACATAGCAATGTGCTGCAGTAAATAATAATATACAGTTGTTACTGTCACATATATAATAGCTTGTTCTAGTGTTTACGAATTCTGGATAAAAAACACAAACTTGTAACTAGTATATCCCTTGTATTATAATTAGCTCATCTACTACAGTGCATAAAAAACTGGTGCTTTCATATTTTGATACACTAAGAATTTATCTACTCCAATTATTAATCCCAACATAATGGTGACAGGTGGGCAATTTACCATAACGTGCCCAAAAGAGGAGTGTGTCCTATCTCCAATACATATCTTAAATAACTGTCATGTAAGTGTGGTTGTGTTGTGTAGAATAGTGAATCTGCTAGGCTCTTTTGGAAACCTTACTCTGAAACAGTAAAATTACATGCAGACAATTAAGCAAAACGTAGAAGTATTAGTTTGCTTTAAAACATTTTATTGTCTTGGAATTTTTTATTATATTCACAATTATTCCATTTTTTGGAGGTCCGCTACATTATGACTTCATCATAAATGAAGAGTGTTCCATGACTGATTGGTTAAATGATTAATTAATAAATAGATTGATTGACTGATCGATTGATAATCATGTCATCATCATTAATTTGTTCAGAAAAAGTGAACAAACAAATGTGTAACTTGTTGCAGAAAAGAAAAGGAGAAAGAGATCAGTCGAGTGTGCAAGCATCCCAATCACGGAATGCACCGACACAGAGCCAGTTGAGTTCCAGGTGGCATTCTTGACATGCCTCGCGTCTGAGATGACATCCGTCTCCCCCCAGCAGGGCACTACCCTTGACACAATCATCATCACTGGCTCTGGCTTTGTAGCAAGTGAAGATTGTACAGAAGTGTTGGTTGGCGGCAAACCTTGCCTCATCTCCAGCGTCACAAACACGACCATTGAATGTAAGGTTGACAACACTGCAGAACTAGAGATCGGCTACAGATATGAAGTGACGGTGAACATCAGGAGCAACGGCTTCTCCCTGCCTCTGATCCCCAATGAGTTGCAGCGGCGGTTTGTGCTACTTCCCCATGTCTTGTCTGTCAGTTCATCCAACGGGTCTGTCGCTGGCGGCACTGAGCTCCAGATAAACGGGGGTGGGTTCGTTGACACTGACACACAGGTGGTCATTGACGGGGCGGTGTGTGAAATCAAAAGTTTGGATTACACACAGATCAAGTGTGTGACAGCCCGCCATGTTGCTGGTGGTCCGTACAACGTCAGTGTCAGGGTAAAGAGCATAAATGCAGAATGTCCATCAAACGACTGTGTTTTTGAATACAGTGAAGACTGGACGCCTCATATCACCGCCGTCCAGCCTTCAGAGGTGGCGGCTAGCACAACAATCACCATCACAGGGTCAAACTTTGGTGACGACACTGCTGTTGTTTCCATTGGTGACATCGACCTTGTTGTGCAGTCGACTACCGACACACAGATCCAGTGCACTGTCGGTAACATCCCCGTTGGTGACAACACCCTGCATGTGACCCTACCAGGACGAGGCTATCATGTCGGGGAGTTCAAGGTCATCGGCAGTGCAGTCATCTCGAGCGTTTCACCTGCTGAGGGCAGTTTGGCTGGCAAGACGATGGTGATAATCGAGGGTAATGGGTTTGTATCTGATACCTTGGTGACAATTGATGGGAAAGACTGTGTGGTGAAGACAGTCAACCTGTCATCACTGACATGTGAAATTCCACCACATGCTGCTGGTGACGTCAACATCATTGTGAAGTCAAACTCCATCAGTTACCCCAGCCAGTCATTCAGGTACACTGATGCTGCCACCCCAAAAGTCACTGCCATTGCCCCAACCGAGGGGTACGTTGGTGACACCATCACGATTACAGGCTCTGGCTTCAGTGACAGTGACAATGTGGTGACCGTGGGTGATGTGGCATGTGTGGTCACATCAAATTCTGTGACAGAGATCCAGTGTGTTGCGGGCAAACAGTTAGCTGGTCAGTATGATGTTGCTGTCATGGTACCGGTCAAGGGGGCAGCTTCTAGTACTTCACAGTTCACCTACAAGATGACAGTGGTCAGCATCAGCCCCACTGAGGGTGAGTAGACAGTTCCTTTCTACTTTCTTCAAGCTGACCTACCAGTGGGGGGAGTTCAATTATAGCTGGAGTCATAATTAGTTGTAATCAGTTCACGATAGGCTGTAATAATTATATAAAATGATGTCAAAGGTAATCGTTATAGTTTATCTTTATAATTGATTGCAATTTTAAAAAGTTTTATCTTTTTATAATTACATGACCCATTCAGTAGGTGTTACCCACTAATATCCAGTTACCGACTAGTGCCCAGTTACCCTCTGGTGCCCAGTTACCCTCTAGTGCACAGTCACCCTCTAGTGCACAGTCACCCATTAGTGCCTATTTTCCCACTAGTGCTTCAATAATCAATAGTATATAGTATACATTCCATAGGCATTCTCAGAATTTGTTTAGTGGTAAAATCATAATTATTAGTTAACCATTTAGTTAACCATATACTTCCACTGGTTCTTTCTTTGCAGCAAGTACAGTAAGTAAATCTGTCATATTTGTATGCCATTACACATGTAAAGTGGTGTACCATAGTGTACAATTGTATTTTGGTTAGATTTGTGTGGTTAAAATATCAGTATGGATCGACTTTAACACACTGAGATTGTTTGTGTTGTGGCATGTTTCAGGAAGCTTTGCTGGAGGTCAGAGAATCACTGTGAGTGGAACTGGCCTATATGAAGATGTCAATGTCACTGTGTGTGACTTGGCTTGCTCTGTCAGAAACAGCAGCCAAGACACAACGTCACTAATGTGTGATACACCTGCACACTCAGGTACATATCATGACTGTTTATTTACTTATCATACAAAAAGCTTTTTGTTGTTAATACAGCTAGTATGACATACTTACAGGGCTCAAAATAACTGACAGAACCACAGCATATTGCTGCGGTGCCCTACTCATCTGCTGTAGAGCTTCCTGGCCCATGATCTGATATGACGCACTTGTCAGATTGCTCATAAATATGTTAGACCAAACACGTACATGCAAGTATGACCATTTGGTACAGCCCAGAGCAGATTCATAATGGCAGCATACACACCAGCCAGTTTAACACTGGATGTGTCGCCTTCTCAAATAGGGAGTCACATGGACTACTACCAAGGGCTGTATATGGAGTCCAGAGGATGAAACAAGGAGTCTTGGACTCATGGACTCCCGGGAATATAAACTGCTATATAAACCACCGCATTGTGTGTCTTTCTTACTGCAGGGACAGACACGCAGGCTTGTGATGTGATTTTCTCATATGGCACCCTCGCCCCCATCACCCTTACTAGTGGCTACACCTACAGTGATGCAAAGACACCAGCTGTAACATCGGTGACGCCAAAGGTTGGAGTGACATCTGGTGGAGACATGCTGACCATCACCGGAGCAGACTTTGGGTGAGTCCAAGAGCTTTTTATGAACAGATTAGGGATCTCAGACCCCAGTTATAAGCAAATATTTGAATATTTTGGTTAGAGTCCTATATTTTACTGTCTATGATAATATGTCTTTTGGAGCAGGAGATATGGTTGAAAATTTCCCATGAACATCATATAAAGTTTAATTGCAGCATGGACAAAACAGCCATCTCTGTCAACATAGATGGCGCTACATGTGTTGTGTCGACAATCAGCGATACTTCGATTGAGTGTACAAGTGGGAGGCATCTGACCAGTCTACAAGCCCTGGTCGAAGTGTATGTTGCAGCCAATGGCAAGGCTAAGAATGTAAGTGGAACTTGTGTAAAAGTGCAGAACAGAAACAAGCAAAGTGATTGGATATGACATCTCAATACATGTCAGCAAAGTTCCAAATTCTTAACGCCAAGTGGAGTTAAACATAGCTAGTTCATTGTTATTATTGGGTAGAATATGTTTCAAAACATCAGTTGTCCTACATTCATTAGTAAATATGCTTATCTCAATAACTGTGCCCAGGTTAGCCTGGTAGTCAGTAAATGTGAGCAAGAAAACTTGGCAATTTTTTATTTTTGTTTTGTTCCATACCATTTTGTACAATCTACATTTGTATTCAATCTTGTTAAAATGCTGCTTGGTGGCCTATGACAAGAACAGTCAACTCTGAGTTGAAATGTTATCTTTGTGATGGCAGGAAGCGGCCAAGTTTGAATACCTTGATGTCTGGTCATCTAAAGAAACCTGGGGAGGACTGGACCCACCTGAGGAAGGGTCACTTGTGGTCATTCCTGCTGGCAAAACTGTCATGTTGGATGTTGACACACCTGTCCTGAAGATGCTGCTCATTCAGGGTAGGGAGTCTGTTGATTGTGTCATGTCTGAAGTTGGCTCAACTCTTCTGAAATATCTTTCTCCATTTCTTTAAATTTAAGTAAAGATGCAAACTGAATTTCAGCAAGCAACTCTAAGACTCTAGAGCACAAACTATGAAGCAGTAGTTAACATTGTGCTTTGTGTGAATGTAACACATCAACTGATTTATGGTCAGGTGGCAAAGTACTGTTTGATGAGAAGGATGTTGAACTGAAGACAGAGAACATCCTGATAGTAGGAGGAGGCATTCTACAGGTAAATACAACAGTCAATGCCCTTAGCAGTGTGTGAATGGCTGAGCATTCCACCACCGTTAAACTTTGTCTTAAGCTTATTTGTTTTCTTATTTTTTAACGAAACCGTGTGTTAGACTCTTATTTTAGGAAAGCATTCATAATTGTATACAAATTGCCAATCAAGATAAATTGCCTAGATAAGGCAGATTTTCTTTTCTATAAAAACATTATAAATGTTGAAGACATGCAATGATTGAAGAGGCAGAGATATTCTTCTATCTGGAATGGTTATAAAGAAGGTAGAATTAATGTAAACACCAGTATATTGGTACACAGATTGGCACAGAGGAGGAGCCGTTCCAGCACAAAGGAATCATCACCATGTATGGACAAGTGCGCTCACCAGAACTGCCTGTGTATGGTGCCAAGACACTTGCTGTTCGGCACGGAGCATTAGAACTGCACGGTACGCTTGTTAGATTCTGTTTGAGGTTCTGTGTTTTTCCTTAGCACATGACCCATGTTTTCTGTGCAACCAACATGAGAATCTGAGACTGTAGGTCTTCAGTGGCTAATTAATGTAGCTACAACTTGAATCTGAGAGGTAACTGATACGTGTATTGTCATTGAATCTGACTACATCTGAAAGCTGTTTCCATTGTAATAATTATGTACCAGTTGAAATAAAACTATGACTAAACGTACTTCAGAGACAAAACAAGTTAATCAGATATATATGTATGTGTGTGACCACAGGTAAGCCGACACCTGTCACCTGGACGGTCCTAGCAGAGACTGTTGCAGTCGGAGCCACAGAGATAAAACTGCAGATCCCAGTGACTTGGTCTGTCGGTGATGAAATTGTCATTTCCTCGACTGGCGGACACATGAGCCAGAAAGAGAATGAAAAGCGCACCATAAAGACCATATCCAACGACACTATGACCTTGACTGAGGCTCTCAAGTACGACCATCTCGGCGAGATACAGACCTTTGAGGGGGGTGTCACCTTGGAGACTAGGGCAGAGGTTGGACTGCTCACACACAATGTGGTTGTGCGAGGTTCTAATCTAAAGGACTGGAATGACAAGATCGAGGCTTGTCCAGTAGACTTCGATCCAGGTAAATCACTAGTGAAGAACAGGTTGACACTAGGGTGTTGCTTTTGTCAAATGGTTACATCAGAGAACAGGTTGACACTAGGGTGTTGCTTTTATCAAATGGTTACATCAGAGAACAGGTTGACACTAGGGTGTTGCTTTTGTCAAATGGTTACATCAGAGAACAGGTTGACACTAGGGTGTTGCTTTTATCAAATGGTTACATCAGAGAACAAGTTGACACTAGGGTGTTGCTTTTGTCAAATGGTTACATCAGAGAACAGGTAGACACTAGGGTGTTGCTTTTATCAAATGGTTACATCAGAGAACAGGTTGACACTAGGGTGTTGCTTTTATCAAATGGTTACATCAGAGAACAGGTTGACACTAGGGTGTTGCTTTTGTCAAATGATTACATCAGAGAACAGGTTGACACTAGGGTGTTGCTTTTATCAAATGGTTACATCAGAGAAAAGGTTGACACTAGGGTGTTGCTTTTGCAAATGGTTACATCAGAGAACAGGTTGACACTAGGGTGTTGCTTTTGTCAAATGGTTATATCAGAGAACAGGTTGACACTAGGGTGTTGCTTTTGTCAAATGGTTACATCAGAGAACAGGTTTAGTTGGTGATCACTGTCAGTGAGACTTGATCTGTTTTACATCCAAACATTGCTCACACTAGTTGGTCAGCCATTGTCAGTCTTCAATGGAGACACGTTTCATGTCCCAGCTGAGTGATCAGACAAATGGTGGTAGTATTCAAATTAATACAAATATTTTATGTAGGACAATGCTACCTGCAAAAGAGTTATTGACTATGAAACTTGGTTAGTTGCTGAAGATAAAAGGCAAATATACATTTGTGTATCAACTAATAAGTCAAATAATTATACATAAATACTTTATGTAAATATAATATGTAAATCGTTATGACCAAGCCTAAATAATTAGAATACACAAAAGACAGCAAAGATGAGGGACCAGACCACCCACAGTACACACTGACTCAAAGGGGAAGGGTAAGGTAAACACTGCACTAAGACCCCTTGTACACATAAGAGTGATATTTTATGCAATGATAAAATAAGTTTTAAAATAATGTATGTTCTATAGTTACATAAATATGTTTGTTCCTGTTTGCCTTCAGGATTCATTTTAAAAGTGAAATTGCATTCTAGTCCACCACCCCCCCCCCCCACTCTATGGTTGACCATACAGCTGTGTTTGTGTCATGGTGTAATTGTGTGGATTAAAATTCATCCATCAGTTGACTTTGTTGATTTCTTATAGGTGAGTTTGCAACACAGACCTGCTTCCAGGGTCGTTTCGGGGAGGAGATTGGTAGCGACCAGTTTGGGTCACAGATTATGTTCCACCAGAAAGAGTTGAATGGAGGTGAAGTGGTTGGCCACATAGAACACATCGAGATTACGTACGCAGGACAAGCGTTCCGTCTCGGTCGCTACCCCATCCATTTCCACATCAACGGCGACATGAATGGATCGTATGTGCGTGGCTGTGGTATTCATCACACATTTAACCGAGCCGTCAACATTCACCACACAGACAACATATTGGTTGAGAACAATGTTGTGTATGATGTGATGGGTGGCGCTATCTTTCTTGAGGACAGCATCGAAGTTGGCAACATATTCCAGTACAATCTTGCGATATTTGTGCGTTCAAGCTCGAGCCTACTCAATGATGACATCACGCCAGCTGCGTTCTGGATCACGCACCCGGACAACATCGTTCGGCACAACCACGTTGCGGGAGGCACACACTTCGGCTTCTGGTATCGCATGCTGGAGCACCCTCAGGGTCCGTCCTATACCCCTGACATCTGCCCACAGAATGTCCCACTCGGAGAGTTCTACAACAACACAGTGCACTCAGTAGGCTGGTACGGCTTGTGGGTGTTTGAGTTTTACACCCCAAAGGTTGGAGGTAAGTGTGGAAGGGGTGAACCTGTCCCAGCCGTCTTCAAGAACCTCACAACATGGAACAGTTTCCGTGGCGCTGAGTGGGTTGAGGCGTATCCCATGCAGTTCGAGGGCTTTGTACTGGCTAACAACTTTATGGCAGGTGTCGAGCACTATTTCAACAAAGGCACTGCCCCGCAGTACTCGGAGGACGGAGCCATGGTGAAGGACACTGTTATCATTGCACACCTCAACTCTCCAAATCATCCACCGTGCACGAAGCGTGGCATCGTACTGCCCCTCGATGGCGGCCTTCTCTTCAATGGCATCACATTTGTGAACTTTGATGGTGAGAAAAACGGAGGTCATACGTGTTCAGGCATCGGCACAGTGAAGATTACTTGCACATGTAGTGAGCAGTGTGCTGGGTACAACTACAAGTTCAAGAATATAGAATGGCTCAACTCTACCAAGAAAGCATTCTGGGAATGGGAACATCAGGCTGAACTTGAGGACTTGGACGGCACTCTGACTGGCCAAGGTGCCGGTGCACGGGCCATGTCAAAGAGCAATCTCTTCCCTCCGCAGTGCTTTGTAAGTGATGAGTGGAGTCCCAACTTTGGAGGTATGATCTGTCCTGGTGGCTCCATTGATGTCGTCCGTCTGAGTTTCAACACACCAATGCCAGAGTCGTTGCTCACCAAGGACTTACTTGTGCAGAATGAGCATGGTATGAGTGTGACTAAGTTCAGAAAAAAGGGCAACTCGTACCACTATGGATGGATGGTGCTACTGGTGTCTGGACTACCACACAACATCACCTTCATCAATGAGGAACACATCACTAACATCTCCTATGTGGGCGCATTCTATGGACTCGAGGTAGGCATGTTGTGTCTAGAGAAGCTAGAAGTAGGTATGTAGTGTTGAGAAAGGGTAGAAGGGTAGGCATGCAATGTTTAGATAGGGTAGAGTAGTAGTAGTGTCTTGACAGGCATGTAGTGTATGGACAGGCTAGAGGTAGGCATATAGTGTCTAGACAGGCATGTAGTGTATAGACAGTCTAGAGGTAGGCATGTAATGTATAGACAGGCTAGAGGTAGGCATGTAGTGTTTATACAGGTTCGAGGCAGGCGTGTAGTGTCTAGACAGGCTAGTAGTAGGAATGAAGTGTCTAGACTGGCTAAAGGTAGTAGTGCAGTGTCTAGACAGGCTAGCAGTAGGAATGAAGTGTCTAGACTGGCTATATGTAGGAGTGTAGTGTCTAGACAGGTTAGAGGTAGGTATGTATATAGTTTATATGATCTATTCAGGAATATATGACAGGTAAACAACAAATAACAATGTGATACCAGGACTGTTGTCCTATTGCTGCCTCCAGTAGAATTGTGGACAATTTCCATCTCTCTCAATAGTATAAATATGAGTACCTGTGTGAAACGTTCTCAAGTCTTAAGTAGTTATACTCCAAACAACCCAATCTTGAGCTAACGCAGGAGTTTGGACCAACTGCTTTTAGTGTCTGTTCCGAAAGACGTGGGCAAAGTGGGGTGAATGAAATTGCCCAAGCTTTGAAACGGCGGAGGTGGAATCGAACCACCGTCCTCTCGATCAACAGGCGGGTGCTCTAACCATTAGACCACCGCTCCCCATAAGACCACCGCTCCCCACAATAATTTGTGTATTGTTGCTAGCATGGCTGAATACTTCCCAGACACATTGGATTGATATTTGATTGATCCAATCTGCCAATTTGCAATGTTTTGCACAGTTTAACCAGCAACACAATATTCGTGTTCTCCCACAGGAAGGAGCATATGTGATTGTACAGCATCCAGTTGTGCAAGATATCTACGACCAGTTTGTTGTGGAGCGGCCTCTTGACTCTTCAAGAAACTACACCAAGACAGAGCCTTTGACGTATGATAACAGCCTTAATGGTGACACATACTTCGCAAATGAAACAAAAGTGCTGACATATATGAGTGAGTGACATATGTCTATTTGTTCTACTTGCACATTTTGATGTCTGTTGCTGGAGGTGGCCAAAATCAGTATTAATTTTCTTAGGGGATCATTCTATCACTGTATTCACGCAGAGTTTGTCCAAACTAATTAATCTAGTATATTAATAAAAGGTAAGATTTTTTAGTAATTTAAAAAAAATCTATATTTAGAGCAACTACTGTGCTGTCTCAGTTTCCATCTCTGCTGTTCAGTTTCTGATAAGCCAGCGATCACAAAAGCCCGTCTGGAGCGGCCGATAATGTTGAAAGCCATCAAGTGCCTCTACCGCGGCTGTAAGCGTCCTGAGGTCGAGGAAGGCCCTCCTGTTGCTACTAACCGACCAAGTGATGCCAAGATGTGGTCAGACCCTGCTACATGGGAGAATGGTCTGCCTTTCAATGACACTGATGTCACGATCAAAGGTACGGAATCATTGCCCTGTCGCAGTGTTTTATTGATATTGTATTGCCATGAAAAGATCTGTAAAAGAATAGAACATCCTTCCATCAACCACGATGATTCCAGTTTCAAAAATGAAATAGTTCCCTCGGTAGTGTCAAACCCCCATCAGTGCAATGCTCTTAAAGATCCGTTCTTTGTTTTTATTTCAATTTCACATATGTCCAATGAAATGTAAGAATTAATATAGAACTCGATAGCAGTTTGGAATAAAACAAAAGGATTCATAATTTCTAATATTGTAACTTAATGTAATTGTGAGTAACATATTGTACATATTATTTTCATACAAAATAGCTCAGAACAGTTGAATATGAATTAAGTAACTGCATGGTCTTCGTACATATTAAGACTGGCATTTGCTAATTAATGTACATGCATGTCTTTTTTGTCTATGCAAAATTGTACCACTATTATTGCTACTACAACATTTAGTTAATAAAGGTTTATTATGTGGCAATACTAATCAGTTCTGTTACGTGCCAACAGAGGGAGACTGGGTGGTGGCGGACACGGTACTACCCAGGATGAAAAAGTTAAACATCTACGGCACACTTGAGATTGATGATCAGCCGGACCCTGCCACTGGACGTGTTCGCGAGTTTGTCCTTGAAGCCACCTACATCTACATCCGTGGGGGAAGGCTCTTGGCAGGTTGGGAGGATTCTCCCTTCACTGGGAAGCTCGACATTCTCCTCAATGGCAACCACCATACTCCTAACTTCCCCAGAGAAGATGGACCTAACATTGGCTCCAAAGTGATTGGTAGGTTGTGCAGTCATATTGGTTCCAAAGTGATTGGTAGATCCTACAGTCATATTGGCTCCAACGTGATTGGTAGGTTGTGCAGTCATATTGGATCCAAGGTGATTGATAGATTGTGCAGTTGTATTGGCTCCAAAGTGATTTTTGTCTCCAAAGTGACTGGTAGGTTGTGCAATTGTATTGGCTCCAAATTGATTGGTAGATTGTGCAGTCATATTGGCTCCAAAGTGATTGGTAGGTTGTGCAGTCACATTCACTCCAAATCGATTGGTAGGTTGTACAGTCATATTGGCTCCAAAGTGATTGGTAGGTTGTGCAGTCGTAGTGGCTCCAAAGTGATTGGTAGGTTATGCAGTCATATTGGCTCCAAAGGGATTGATAGATTGTGCAGTCATATTGGCTCCAATAGGTAATGTTCTGAGTTACGTAATTTACATCAAGTGTTCCTTCGTTATATCCCAACCCACCAGGAGAATTTGAAAATATTTTTTATGTACGAACCATCCCCATGTTACCAATTCCCTACGCTGCCTTTGACCATGGTGATGATCATTGGTAGCGTATGCCATGTATTGACCCTCTGAAGATTAATGTAAAACACAGGTTATTGTCTTTGTATATGAATACGCATACATTACACAATTAGATCTGAAAGAGCTTAGCTATGAAAAACAGCCAAAACTGTCGATCAGCAAAACTAGAGACATGGATATTAAGAGGAGACCAAATTTAAAGGTTTCATAAAATATTGAATGATTATTAAGACATTTATTGGCAAAGGTGGAACTACATGGCAGAAAGTAGCATCAATAAATGGGTAGCATAAATAGTATAAAATATAATTGTCACAGAGATAATAAATGATTGAAACAAATTCCCTGCTGATTATGTAATCGGTAAGACAATAACTTCTTAGTCCACATGCTTGGTATTTTGAATGGCATTCTTATTAAAATGAATGGTTTGGGGGATGTGCACCTAAAAGACTAATCATTTGCAACTACAATCAAGAATATCACGCTAATGGTTTCCTATCACGCTAATGGTTTCCTAAAAATGTATTCTAAAAGTGGGAGATTCTGGTCAAATCTCTGTTACCAGGGACTGACATGTTAACCAGTGTGACTGATAAGCGCCTGTGCAGTTATCGCAAATCTGTTAACCTAGACTACCATTAAGGGCTATTATTATTAAGGACAGGGCATGGAGGTATATACACAAGTAGCGAAAACTCTTCAATCAAATGTGCTGCTATGTCAGAAAGGGACTAGTTTAGTAAACAAAAGGCCAAAACATGTTACATAAGTTGAGTTTGTACACAAACCACATGGCCATATACTTCAGGCAAGTTTAGGATTAGGTGTTTACAAATAGATTTTCATTTGGTGAGTGAATGCGCTCATGAAATTAAAATGTTGTGTGTTCAACAAGGTTTTCCTAGTAAACCACTGACATGCTGTTCTTAATTGTAGTTGCAAATGGTTATGTTTAATAACTCTTATAGGTGCATAGGCCCGAAACCATGACTTCTGTTTCCCTTTAAATCCTATTATATATTGTCCAAATGCTCAGTTTTCACCACACAGCTGAAGCTCACATGATATTTCTCTACTTTTATTTCTGTGCACATTGCAGCTGACTTTGGAGGCCTTGAGCTGTTTGGTGCACCACGCAACATCACCTGGACCCACCTAGCAAGAACGGCTGAAAGCGGGTCAGACACTATCACCATGGAGACGGCAGTTGACTGGAGCACAGGTGAAGAGATCGTCATCACAACGACTAGCTTCAACCCCTGGGAGACAGAAACATTCAAGATCTCCTCAGTGTCAGAAGACATGAAGTCTCTCACTCTAAATGCGAGCCTGCAATACAAACATCTATGTAAGTTGTGGTGCACAGTGCTTACTGGGGGGGAGCTTTCATGATGGGGTGGATATTTGAACAAAATATGCAATAGGGTAATGTCATATTTTCCATGTATAATAAAAGGTAAAAAAAATTTTCGGACAACTCACTGAATTGGTATCCCATAAAATAACTTGTCCTATGAGACTTGATCGTATAAAAAGGAGTGATAAAACCCAAATATTAATTACACCATTTTGGACTCAAACAGTGTTCTAAGTTAAGGTTTGTTATTTGAATTATTGTTTGATGGCAACTTACGAATATTCATAGCTACGAAATTTGCAACTTACGTAAATCTCACCAAATGAACTTGAAGCCACTGGAAGCTTTTGGTGCCCATATTGTATTACCCTAATTACATAGAGCACTCTCAGCAATGCTTCAGTTTTATCAGTGGTTTTACTTTTTAGCAATTTCACATCAATCCCAATACATTCACGTTTGTGCCCAAAGTTATTCAAGCGTCAGACTGACCGATTTTGTGAACATGACATTACGTTCATATGAAATGAAATCGTTATGTAGACATTCATGCACCAAATGTGACACCTTTATGTAACTGGTGTTCTCCAGTTCTCCAATCCAAACTATCGGAAGCGAGAGTTGATGCTAAAAAGTATTGCATAATACTATAACAATTCTGTACAATTTGAGCAAAAAGACAGGGGGTGTATTATACTTGGGGGTGTATTATACTTGGGGTGTATTATACTTGTACGTGAAAAATTACAGTAAGAATCATAATAGTATAGGAAAAAAGTGTATTTAAATTGTTAACTTACACATACAAGTTTGTCAATAAGATGAATTAGAACTGCCAAGAATATACAGATGTATAAAATGGTTATCACTAATGAAGATAAGTAATATAAATTAATACCTTTCTAGAATGGTGTTGATTAACTTGTAATTGATTGTTTTAAGTTTTCACTTTGAAAAAAATATATATATATATATATATATATATATATATATATA
The DNA here is from genome assembly GCA_033239005.1 of Lamellibrachia satsuma. Taxonomy (NCBI): domain Eukaryota; kingdom Metazoa; phylum Annelida; class Polychaeta; order Sabellida; family Siboglinidae; genus Lamellibrachia; species Lamellibrachia satsuma. Next base: position 15,681,956 of record BSQZ01000002.1, on the reverse strand, counting down.
TATATATATATATATATATATATATATATATATATATATATATATATATATATATATATATATATATATATATATATATATATATTATACATGTAAGCAAACAGTGATTATGTTATTATAAGCAATTAACACAGTTTTTTTATTACATTTTTACATTTTCAGAGCTTACTCTACTGTATGGTGGCCTCCAGCATAACAGAGCATGACACTACTGCAAAGGGGGTCTGATTCTTAATTATGATCGAACCAAGAAATGGTTACCATTATGCATGACAGACAATGTTTGAGGAGAAAATATATGTAAAATATAAACTGAAGTGCTAGGTTTAGAATTTTGAGCACAGGTATTGTTATTCCTTGGCAGCATTTGAGGAGAGCATGGGTGGCAGGTCGTATGAGATCAAGGCTGAAGTAGGACTTCTCTCTCGAAATATCCGCATCATCGGGGCTGACTACAGTGACATGTTCTCTGAGTCTTTTGGGGCTCGTGTGATCGTTGGAATGCAGACAGAGCTAGATGATAATGGCGACCCTAAACCACACGTAGGTGAGTATCGTAGAGAGGTTGGTTTGCAAAAGTGATCACACAGTAAAGGATTTAACAATATTTAACAAGATTTCCATCCAATGCAAAAAACAGGTGTCAAGTGGACAAGGAAATCATTGACTTATCGAGTCAAAAATTTGTTCATCTATGTGTAACCTGCCCTTCTGAAATGTTTGTCAGTTTTGTTTTTAAACATATTCATGTTGTTAGTATTTACACAATCTGTAGATAAGTTGTTCCATTCATTTAGTGTCCTCTGTAATATACACTGTTCCTTCACTAACGTTACTTCATGTCGTCTAATTCTTTCAATATTTTAACATGCATTCAATATCTTCAAAACTAAACCACATTCTCTGAGGCATTCTTCATGTATGTATTATATTTAATTCCATATTTTACTTTATGTAAAATAACAACACAAGTCCAGCGTAGATTGAAATAGGCCAAAGAATGACATTTAGATTTATTAATTAAGGAGCATGAAATTAGGCAAGCATACACCATCAAAATAAGATACATCCAATAATCTCAGCAAGCATGCCGGCCCCCAAAAGGTGTTTGCACATAATTAGTAAATCATGCCTATCAGCTACCCACTACCAGTACTATCTGTACCACTACTGACTTATATACAATTCACATGGTATCGGTGGGGGTCACTCCGCCACTAGGTCACCTTCTGTGACCGACCCCCATCATGTAAAAATTTATATATAAATACAAAAATATATATATATATATAAATACAAAACACTAAAAAGAAGTGAGTAAAGGACCAGGTCAAAATATATATATATATTTTGACCTGGTATATATATTTTGACCTGGTCCTTTACTCACTTCTTTTTAGTGTTTTGTATTTTTTTAGCTTTTTCTTTTGTGTTTGGAGTAATACAATAGTTATCTTTGAATTTTCCTGTAACAATGTTGCACCAAACAGCTTTATCGCAATCTGCTTCCCTTTCTAATTTTACTACATAAAGCCTGAATAGATTCTTTAATATATAAAACAACTCCCCCTCCCCTGCTTCCTATTCGATCTCTCCTAAACATTACGTATCCTGTCAGGCCTACTACAGCATCTGTCTGATATGTCGTTGTTGGCCCATGACTCGGTTATACTTATCGTGTGCATGAGGTTCAATATCTTCTACCATAATGTTTAATTCATTTTTCTTATTTACTATGCTACTTGCATTTAAACACACACATTTAAGTCCAGCTTCAGAAAGGTTTTCCAGACGTTTTGTTGCTGGTTTATGTGTACTACTGGCCTCTTGTCCTGTTTGAGGCACTTCTAAGTGACCTCTCTGTGCTTCTAGTTTAAATGATGTATGCTACCCATGCCACTGTTTTCTCTGTCAGGGTATGCGCGACTGTCAAACGTTGAGTTCTTCCACAGTGGCCAGGAGGGCTTTGTAGCGACATATGATGCCCGATTCTCTCTGACCTTCTACGATATTGGCAGGGTCAGTGCCACCCGACCATCGTACGTGACACACTGTACATTCCACAATGGATTCTCACCAGCCTTTGGAGTGGTTGGAACCCACGACCTGGAGTTTGTCAACAACGTCATCCATCACACTGTTGGTTCTGGTATGTATGATGTGTGTACGTATGTGTGTGCACACATGTATTCATTCCTCTATTGAAATAAATAACTTGCCAATGTTTCTCACTTGTGTGTATTGTGTGTATTGTGTGTGTTGTGTGTATAATGTGTATTGTGTGTTGTGTGTGTTGTTTGTATTGTGTGTATTGTGTGTATTGTGTGATCCTATAGACATGGGACATCAGACAGCATGTGTTGTGGTTAATGCCTTAGAAATAGATGTAGAACTGTTTTTTGATTGGCAACAAATGTTTTTCAGCCATAATCGTGGTAGGAAACAACAACACACTGCGGGATAACCTTGTGACGCTGTCAGTGTTCCCCAGCACGTACCAGGACCGATACGAGGAGTATACACTGGACTGGATGGCCAGCATCGAGATCCAGGAAGCAACAAACACAAGCTTAGTCGGCAATGTGGTGGCTGGCTCGGAACGCGCCGCCTACAGGCTTAACGGTGAATCGTGTACAGGGGGTGAACCAACATGGGCCAATAACACGGCACACTCAACGGTTCTGGGGTTGACGATGTGGCAGTCAGACTGCTTGAGGAGCGAGCTCTGTTCCCGCTTCAATGGGTTCTATGTCTACAAGTCATTCAGCTACGGCTTCTACTCGAACTGCATATGCAGCATCGTCATTCAGAACTCAACGTTTGTTGACAATGGCATGTCCATCTTCCCATACGTCTTAGGGCCTGATGCCCGAGTGCACGGGTTCACACGCAGTTTCCTCAAGGTCTATGACAGTTTGTTTGTGGGTGCTAGTGATTCTTACAACTGCACAACAGACGTGATGAGAGCAGAAGACCACGCAAACATCAGGTTGTCAAAGACAGCCATATCATGGGCATTCAATCGTAAATATGGACGCATTGCCCTTGGCTGGCCCATGTTTGCTTCTGGAGACAACCTTGCTCCGAAACATCCACTGAATGACGCTCATACACCGCCAGCCCTCTACGGAAACATCATTATCAAAGGTACTCCCTATTGTGAGGCATTCTCATTTGGATGTTTATGCTTCTGCATATAATATTAGCAAGTAAAATGATAAAAGATGCACTTTATGTTAAAAAACATCCTACAACCATAATTATTATTCATGGACAGTAATATTTTACTCCTTCTAGAGAGGCACGGACGTGTAGTGGCTAGCACATCTGCCTTCCATGATCACGTTAATGTGATGACATGCAACCTGGCAGTAACCACCTTCACTGCCAGCATATAAAGGTTGGATTGACGATAATGTTTTGAAAAAGACTGACTAGTTGAATGAGATCTCGTAACACCATCAAATTATAGTAACTACAACTTACATATTAGAACTGTTAGAACTACCAAAATCTTATTATCTGAATCTATAAAACTGAGGTTTCCGTGTGGGAATTGTATAAGTTGGTATTACTGACAGAAGGTACCCAAGATTTTTGTGAGAAGATCTTAAAACCTATCTTTTCAAAATGGCCTATCCTCCTTAGCTTCTTGGCACCTCCATCCATCGGTTGACGACTTTTTGCATTGTATATGGTCACGAGAATGCCTAATCCTTTGGTTTTGTTGCGCCACTGAGCTCGGATTTTCCGAGGATATTGGCGCTAAAGAAGTCCTTTTATTATTATTATTATTATTATTATAGCAGAGCGATCTACTGACAACTAGTTAACAGGTAGCATTGTTAATGCCATATAAAATTTTTCACTTTGAAATTATTTTTTCAGGTGTGACATTTGCCCACTTCAAGACGACTTGTGGCATGACTGATCGCATCTTTGTTACAAACCCAATTGGTCCTGATGCGGAACACCCGATCTTCTTGAGTCTAATTGTGCTGGTCGATGTCGAAGAGAAGAGCAAGATCTTTGCACACCATCCGCAGCTCTCGTAAGTTCTCCCCTAGTTGGCACCAGCACTGGACAAATTGATTAGTTTGAAGGTATACTCTGTCTGCCCACTTTCTGTTGTTGAGTCAGTAATCCTACTCTAGATCATTACTGAAATGCTAACTTCTACTCATATGATATGGTTGCACAAAATGCACTTTCTGCAATTCTAAATACTATTTAAATGTCACATAACATACTGAAAACAAGAAATCTTGACGATCAACTAAACATTTTGGTTGAATTTTCTGCATCGATTGGCAGTGACAACGTTAACTCATCCAAGCTGGATGGCACAACAATTTGACTGTAGATCATGCGACAAATATGCACATGCACCTTTGTTAAGTTTTATATCAGTATAAAGAACATTATATCACCATTTCAGTGATGTTAAACAAGTTTTAATTGTACCCAAATAAAATTTACAAAGGCCTTATGAATGATGTCACAATTTTGAACACCCGAGGCCTGACATAGTGGTGCGTCATGCTTAGTTTGGCTTCGAGTTTTTTGTATGCTATTATTCAGCATTTATTTTTTATGTTGTCTCCACAACTTACACCATCATAAATATGAAAAAAATACATGGTCAAACTAATTTGATTTCTCACCAGTCACCATCTTCAACTCAACTGACCTGGACCAAGTGAGGGCTACTCAAGTCAGGATTGGTCGGGTCAGTTGAGTAAAATTATTGTTGTTCATGAGGAGCACCCAAGTTCTCTTGTTTTAACTGAGTTAGTAGAGTTGAGCTGTTGAATACGCCCTTGGTGTGAGGACGTGAATACATGTGTGCCCTAAATGTGTTTCCATCTTCAGTAGTGTGTCCAGGTTTATAAACGTATCACATTGCAACTAAACGCAGTGTGTTACTACATTTAGGCTTCGCCTGACAAGATACACGTCTTTTTTGTTTACTTGTCTTGTCTGTCACCACTGCAGGTTTGTGACAGCAGACAAGTGTGTAGACATGAGTTGTGATGCCAAGAAGAAACTACTCATCAAGGACTTTGATGGGTCATTCTTTGGCACACCATCAAACTACATTCCTGAGTCAGAGTATGAATACAACGGTGATCGTCGACACGGTGTTGGTGACTACCGTATACCCAAGACGATGCAGACTTTCCCTGGCAATGGCTCAAGAATCCCAATTGGTGAAGTTCTCACACATCCAGGTCAGTTGATACAATGTGTTTGTTTTGGGCAGATAGCCTGGTTAGATTTAGCACACTTTCCTTATATTAGCTGTCAGGAGCAAAGCGTTTTGTATTCTGTTGGAATTCTGTCAAAGAATGACATGTAAAGATGCTTTTGCTACTGCAGAACTACAGAACTTGCCTGGCTTTGAGAAATGTTAGAAAAATAACAATATTGACAGTTGCTGCAGTCTTGTTGAATGCAAGTAACGCCGTGTTACAGGCATCAAGCGGTCAGGCTGTGTCCACAAACCTGATTGGCCAGGCTACCTGTGTTCACTGTCCACAATTGACCACCAGATGTTGATCGTTGAGAGTATAGACTTTGACAACATGGACCGACGTGTCTCTCCAGTGGCTGTGAGAGCAGACGGCTACCTGGACCTCATCAATGGACCTCATGACACGGGCACGTGTGGGGGATACACGTGTCGCAAACGCATGCAGACATTCTACACAATAGTCGCAGCTGGTGTGTAGATTCTTTATCCCACTGTGTGGATTGTTATCTAGTCCTAATAATTCATTCAGTCCAATGGTTAAATTATTCCAATGACTCACCACACATCAGTGGGTAATTGTACACAGTGTGTGTTTTACCAAAGTCAACTACTTATAGGTCATTTATAAAATACGATCAGTCCACTCCATGTTACTGATGAGACCATTGAACAATTAATAACCAAGTTGCTCTGCCACAGTAATGCAGTCTCTATGTATATCAATAATCTCACAAGGAGAGGTCTGTGTTCAACAGAACTTTGCCAGTAAAACTGTCAGTGATAAAGATTAATGGTTGCCTTAAAAGACCTGAAAATCAGTTGATTTAAACAATTGACAGAGAGGGTGGGTGACTGTGTTCCAGGCAGCAACTATGACTTGTACTTCACTGGCACGGCCCCACAGCACCTGAGACTTCACTACTTCCTTGCTGCCGACACAACCAAACCTGTCCGCCTCGCCATCTACTTTGGCTTGCAGCAGCGTTATGACGTCTACCACGAAGGCACCTTCCTCCAGCCACGCAATGCCGAAGTTGACAACAATAATAAGGTCACCTACAAGAGTCCAAAGACAGACGAAGAGTTCCTGCCAACTGAAGCATCACCTGCTGGTGTTAACTTCTTTGACATCGACACAAAGACGCTGTATGTGCAGGTTAAAGGACCAGGATTGATTGACATTAAGATGAGGCCTGTTGTCATTCTCGCATTCGGCCTTCCTCAGATGTCAGAAGATGATTTCTTTGAGAAGAATCTGCTCCAGAATCTGATCATCTTCCTGAAGGTGGATCCAGCAAAAGTGAGGATTGCTGGAGTCCGGAGAATTGGCCAAAACAAACGTCGGAAGAGAGCGACAGGCGGTGTTGAGGTCATCATTGAAATAGGTATGTTGGTGATTAATTATAAATACACATTTCACACAGTGTCATATGTGTGGTGACGGACAAAACATTCAGCTTTTTCCATCATCACTAGAAGGGCTTATTTGGCCATGAATCATGTCCAGTATTTTTAAGCATGATGCATGCATCAATGTGCATGCAAGGTGTTGAGATCTACAAAGAGATATACTGTGCAACATGTAGTCCACCAAAACTGTTCTGTAGAGTGGCCAATCAGCAGCCTGGCTGTCCTGGTTTGTAATGTGGCCCACCAACAGCCTGACTGTCAGTGTTATGTAGTGTAGTCCACCAACAGCCTGGCTGTCACTGTTCTGTAGTATAGTCCACCAACAACCTGACTGTCACTGTTCTGTAGTGTAGCCCACCAACAGCCCGACTGTCTCTGTTCTGTAGTATAGTCCACCAACAGCCTGACCGTCATTGTTCTGTAGTGTAGTCCACCAACAGCCTGACCGTCACTGTTCTGTAATGTAGTCCACCGACAGCCTGACTGTCACTGTTCTGTAGTGTGGTCCACCAACAGCCTGACCGTCACTGTTCTGTAGTGTAGTCCACCAACAGCCTGACTGTCACTGTTCTGTAGTGTGGTCCACCAACAGCCTGACCGTCACTGTTCTGTAGTGTAGCCCACCAACAGCCTGACTGTCACTGTTCTGTAGTGTGGTCCACCAACAGCCTGACCGTCACTGTTCTGTAGTGTAGTCCACCAACAGCCTGACTGTCACTGTTCTGTAGTGTGGTCCACCGACAGCCTGACCATCACTGTTCTGTAGTGTAGTCCACCGACAGCCTGACTGTCACTGTTCTGTAGTGTGGTCCACCGACAGCCTGACCGTCACTGTTCTGTAGTGTAGTCCACCGACAGCCTGGCTGTCACTGTTCTGTAGTGTGGTCCACCGACAGCCTGACCGTCACTGTTCTGTAGTGTAGTCCACCGACAACCTGGCTGTCACTGTTCTGTAGTGTGGTCCACCGACAGCCTGACCGTCACTGTTCTGTAGTGTAGTCCACCGACAGCCTGGCTGTCACTGTTCTGTAGTGTGGTCCACCGACAGCCTGACCGTCACTGTTCTGCAGTGTAGCCCACCGACAGCCTGACTGTCACTGTTCTGTAGTGTGGTCCACCGACAGCCTGACCGTCACTGTTCTGCAGTGTAGCCCACCGACAGCCTGACTGTCACTGTTCTGTAGTGTGGTCCACCGACAGCCCGACCGTCACTGTTCTGCAGTGTAGCCCACCGACAGCCTGACTGTCACTGTAATGTAGTGTGGTCCACCGACAGCCCGACCGTCACTGTTCTGCAGTGTAGCCCACCGACAGCCTGACTGTCACTGTAATGTAGTGTGGTCCACCGACAGCCCGACCGTCACTGTTCTGCAGTGTAGCCCACCGACAGTCTGACTGTCACTGTTCTGTAGTGTGGTCCACCGACAGCCCGACTGTCACTGTTCTGCAGTGTAGCCCACCAACAGTCTGACTGTCACTGTTCTGTAGTGTAGTCCACCAACAGTCTGACTGTCACTGTTCTGTAGTGTAGTCCACCAACAGCCTGACTGTCACTGTTCTGTAGTGTAGTCCACCAACAGCCTGACTGTCACTGTTCTGTAGTGTAGTCCACCAACAGCCTGACTGTCACTGTTCTGTAGTGTAGTCCACCAACAGTCTGACTGTCACTGTTCTGTAGTGTAGTCCACCAACAGCCTGACTGTCACTGTTCTGTAGTGTAGTCCACCAACAGTCTGACTGTCACTGTTCTGTAGTGTAGTCCACCAACAGTCTGACTGTCCCTGTTCTGTAGTGTAGTCCACCAACAGTCTGACTGTCCCTGTTCTGTAGTGTAGTCCACCAACAGCCTGACTGTCCCTGTTCTGTAGTGTAGCCCACCGACAGCCTGGTTGTCACTGTTCCATTATTTCTTTGCAGGTAATGAACCAGATTCCAATATGCTGGACCTCAATGAAACAGATTCCAACACACTGGACCACAATGAAACAGATTCCAGCACACTCGACCACAATGCCCTAGAAACTGTGTCAGCCACACTGAAGGGTGGGTTCCAGACAGGGGCACTTGAAGAAGCCCTTAAGGTGGAGATGACAGGGGTGAAAATCTCTGCACCAGTGCCACCTGTAAATGACAGTTCATGGAACGAGTTTCTGGAGACAGCTGCTAACAGCAGTGGAAGCAATGAGGAACTGCGTAAGGCAACGCAAATCGTAGCTGAATGGAACAAGACACAGCAGCAAGAGGGAGCCACCTTCCCTACAGAAATTTACATAAAATTCCTCGATGGAGAGGTATATATATAATTTCAGTGGACATTGGGCATTAGTGTTCTCATTTTCATGTTGCATTTAATATTTAATTGAAGAAATATACTTAAACTTTTGACACTGACAAACATCGCACTAAAACAAGACTATGACGCAACAAACATATACGAATACTTTTAACCCTAAAGACCAGTAGAAGACATCACCTCTTGAGACAGAAATCAGCCACAGAGACTTGCAATAAGTTTACTTTGCTACTTAATTTGTCTACCTTCACACTACTCTGTTCTTGCGGCTAAGAACTCGGCAATAAAATCACGAAACACATAATTCTACCTCCAATATGTAGACAGAAGGGCTCTACAGTGGTCAAATTGAACAATTCATGTGATGTTACGCAAGGTTATCAAAAATATTTCTACAGCTGATTGCTAGTAGATTTAATTATGGCTTCCATATCAGTGTATATGTCTGCTTACAGGACAAAGTAGTAGAAGACCTGATCACTGGAGATGGCCCATGGCAGGTCAAAGCCACACAGACCGGGTCAGCTGACCAGAAGGGCACTTTGCTAGGCAGCATCACTGTGGATGTTGTCAAGGGCATTGCAACCTTTGATACTCTCGCCATCTCATATATCGGCACCTATGACATTGTGTTCCAAGTTGTCCGACCTGACGGGTTCAACATCACTGTCACCTTGACACAGATTGATGTGGTAAAGAGAGAGATGACATCAGAGATGACACCACTGACAGCAACTGTTGACATTCCATTCAGTCTCAGTGTCACCGTGAAGGACATCATTGGTGGGAAGACTGTCAGAAACCTTGACTGGCAGGTGAGTTGACAAGTATGTGTCATTACAAACATGCTGGAAACTGTGCAGATGTGTTGTCTGTTCTTAAAGCTTCATTACTTTGAAACATATATCTCTCATTGCTGCTAGCAATGTGACGCATTCCAGTGGGATAAACAGTTATTCTGAGACAAACAGACAATAGTTCAAAGTGTCATGTCTGCTGAATTAGTTCATCAAAATGAATTGAGCCATTTATTGAATTCTCATTGGTTTGAATATGTCAAGCATGTTATGATATATTCAAATCAAATGTGAAATAAAATGACATCTAAGTTCAAGTGACAGATGACTTCACTTTATTAAGTACAAAGATCAGCGGATGTTTACATACGGATGTATGGCAGTGATATCAACACAAGGCACAGTTGGTGCTCTTTGTCTGATTTCTCTAACAAGTGTTTAGGTGTGCTTCATGGTCACAATTGCCTATCATTGTGAGGTACAAATAAGCTCTAGGTCAGGCTATGTTGCCAACTAACTATTGATTGCTAATTTGTGAATGTATGAATACGTCCTGTGCTACGTTTGTTCCTGACCATTTAATGCCTGGATTTAACTGTCTTAGGCTACTGCTGTGCTTAACTGCTGTAATTAACTTAACTGTCTCACTGCAAAAACTGGATTAAGGCATTTATGCAAAGAAACATACAACACCAGATATTGTGAGAAAGGCCATCAATTCCTCACTGATATTTATTACAAATCAAATAACCTGGATCAAAACGAAACATATTTACAAACAAATGTGGGTCAATTGTTGTCTTGAAACATTTCCCCATTTACTTAGACAGAACATTCCACATACACTTCATCCGCTAAAACTACTAGGTAGAGAGATGGGGCATCACTGTATAGTTACAGGCTAGATGCTTAGTATGGGTTTAACTTAGCAATAAAGATCAGAGATTGATGTCCTCAGTAATACAGGCTTTATTTAATACAACAGTCACACCGCAGATTTACTGTCAGAAGAGTGTTTGGAATATATATAACTGAGAACAGTATGAACTGATAAATTGTAAGATTGTTGTAAAAAATGTCCATAATAATTCTTCAACAGGGTGAAACATGGAACTGCACATTGGTACTGGACCCTGCCATGGAAGTACCGGGCAATTTGACCGCTGACAAGTCAACTGTGCAGGTAGATGTTGCTACGGGCGTGGCCACATTCACTAATGTCACCATCGATGCTCTTGGCTCATATGCCATCAAGGTGCACATCAAGTCATCAACTGGCTCTTACTCTATCATGAACCATGCCTTGGTGCGTGTGATCACGTCTCAGTTGAACAAGGTCGTTAACAAGTCCATCCAGCTGAAGTTTGCTGCCAGCTTCGGACTTATCAGTGGCAAGCACAAGATGTTCCAAGCAACTCTAGAGAACTACTTCTATAAAATCTATCGCACCAACCAGGTGATCTTCTCCAGCTTCAACTTCAGACAAGGTGTGTAGCATGGAGGGGAAGTATTTCGTGTCTTTGGTTTTTTATCTTTAACAAGATTTAACAAGATTGCCATCCAAGCCCAGATGACAATGGCTTATCGAGAGTCCAACATTTATAATCTATGCATAATCTGCCCTCCTGTGATATGTATCAACCTATTTTTAAACATATTCACACTGCTAGCAGTTATACAATCTGTAGATGATTTGTTCCATTCATTGATTGTCCTCTGTGAGAACGAGTATTCCTGATATCCAATCTACACTGATCCTTTACTAATGTTACCTCATGTTGTCTAGTTCTATTATCTTTCTTGAGTGAGCAAAAAATATTTCTATCAATACTTTTATACCCATTCAATATCATAAAAACTTCAATTTGATAACCGCCATGTCGCTGGGGTTGTTAAACCACATTCTTTCAGTCATTCTCCATAACTAAGGTCGCTCAGTTCTGTATTAATTTTTGTAGCTCTCCACTGTATTCTTTCAAGCATGTCTATATCCTTCTTACGATATGGTCTCCAAGCTTGTATATAATATTCTAAATGAGGCCTAACTATTGCTTTATACAAAGGCATAGTTAGCTTTTTTCCTTGTACATATATTATATTACTCCTTATCAACCCAATAATTTTATTACCCTTTGAAGCTGCAATACCACATTGCTCTGAAACTTTCACATCAGCACTTATTGTAACTCCCAAATCCTTTTCTTTTACAGTAGTACCTAGAACAGTATCTCCCATTTTATAGTTTACATCCAAGTTCCCATGTCCTGTATGTAGGTATTTACATTTCCCAAAATATAATAACATCTGCCATTTCCCAGACCATTTAACAAATTTGTCTAGATCGTTTTGTAAATCTTGTTTATCACCATCATTGTTAACCCTTCTAAACACTTGTGTCATCTGCAAATTTCAGTATGTTGCTTGTTATATTATTGTCCAAGTCGCACGCACACACACACACACACACACACATATATAAAAGAATAAAAATTTCCTAATACACTGATCCTTGTGGTACCTCACTCGAAACTGATTTCCAGTTTGAAAACTCCTCATCTGCTACAACACGCTGTCTTCAGTCAGTCAGCCATTGTTCTATCCAGTTGATTATGCCATTCCCAATATCATGGCTTTTAATTTAAGTAGTAATCTTTGATGAGGCACTTTATCAAAAGCTTTCTGAACGTTTTATGATGAAAACCTTTTTTATTATGTCTTTTCATTCATAATGTGCTCCGATTGTGACATTTATCGGTATAGCAAAGCTATATGAATGAAATAAAACGTGTATATACTGGAGATGTATTGATGGGCAATATTTGAAGTCAATGTGCACATGTGGGCGATACTGGGGGACTGTTTGTCTAAAGCGTATAAATAACTTCAACAATAGGCAAAGCACAAGGATACTGTTTAGCTAAGTTTCCCTTGTCCACTCTGCACAAAACTGTAAAATAACCTAAACTATTTAAATAACCTTGGCTGTTGTTGTGGGCATGAGTAAAGGGAGGGATTGATGATCTTTTGACAAGATAAAAATATTTTTGCGGGAGATTTGTTCTCCCATTTGGGAGAACAGGAGATTTGATAGATTTCCAGGAGTTTCCCGGCAAATCTGGGAAATTTAACATGTATGTCCAGGTGATTTATTGTCCTTCATTGCATTTATTTTCTTAGCTCCCATTTCTGGAGTTACAATTAAGTGCCCTAAATAGTCTGATTTAGCCTCCTGAAATTTAGCATCTGGAACGGGTAATGAACTAATATCCTCTCTTGTGAACACTGAACTGAAGTATCCATTTAGGTCTTCTGCCATTAAAAACCTTGTGATATTATATTTCCAGCACTGTCTTCTGGTGGTCCAACCTTGTCTCGTACATTTTGTTACTCCTGACTCCTGTTCTCAGTTGTGTCTTCTGTTGATGTCTAAGCCGTGACCACAGATCTCATTGAGTAGTAACTTTCCAAAAGTCTGTTATTTCTACCTACTAAAGCCGTGAAATCTAATTATTAACTAAATTATTGTCAGGTGTATCATGCCTGATATTGTCATGCATCATTTGTCAGGGCTGTCATTGGCATAGTGTGTCATTTCAGGAAGCATTGTGACATCGTTTGACGCAGAAAGCTCCTCAGACTCCACCCTGGAGGGAATGTTGGATGCCATTGCCAGTGACGTGAAAGACCAGAAAACCATCTCATTCGATGGTAACAACTACCAGTTTGAGAAGAGTATGTTGGTTGACAACAAGCCGCGTAACAATGTGGTGGACGCGGTAAGTGATATTGATGTTGAGACTCCTGCACTGTTAAAAACAGTGGAAGTCATAGCACTGTGTATGGTCAAGATAACTGGTTATGTTTCAGGTCAAATCAAATGATCACAACCACCCTGTCATGTCCTTAAGCCCTTCAGGGTGGGTGAGAAGTGTAGGAGAACTGTGTCATTGCTGTGTCATCTGCTGTCATATCTTGTCAATGCATCATGTAGACCGTGTAGGCTTTTTGATTCTCTTAGTATAGTGTATGTAAATGGTGTAAATGTTAATTAGAAGTGAGTCATCCACAGTAGCAGATGTTACCACATCAATAGCATTGTTCACTACACCTCAGACAATGTAAGAAAGTAGCCCCCCATTCCCTGCCATCTCTTATAAGAGGAAAGTAATAAACTGGTTTGGTGGCCATGGCAGTTTAATACATTCTTGCCTCTAAGTATTAGACTTTAAATTGGGTCATTCCATTGTAAAACTATTACCAGGTCTACACCAAAATTACTAAACCCAGTGATGTTTTTCCATCGATTTGATAATGTGACATCTAAACACATTTTATTTTCTTAAATATAATTGTTGTTTAAATAAAATTATTCACGTTTCATTTAATATTGGCGTAGGGGATTTACTGCACACTGAATACCAATTTAAACGTAATTACTCTTAAATTGCAATATTTATTATTACTGCAGTTTGGTTATAAAGAAATAGTAGTCATTGTTTTATATTTTAATACCTGTTTAAATGGAACAAATTACACATTAACTTATTTGACATTGATAGTTTATGAGAACTTACTGCAGGGACACTGCATTAGACAGGCTGCTCAGTCCGAGCAGAGGGCCATCGCAGACTTACTGCAGGGACGCTGCATTAGACAGGCTGCTCAGTCCGAGCAGAGGGCCATCGCAGACTTACTGCAGGGACGCTGCATTAGACAGGCTGCTCAGTCCGAGCAGAGGGCCATCGCAGACTTACTGCAGGGACGCTGCATTAGACAGGCTGCTCAGTCCGAGCAGAGGGCCATCGCAGACTTACTGCAGGGACGCTGCATTAGACAGGCTGCTCAGTCCGAGCAGAGGGCCATCGCAGACTTACTGCAGGGACGCTGCATTAGACAGGCTGCTCAATCCGAGCAGAGGGCCATCGCAGACTTACTGCAGGGACGCTGCATTAGACAGGCTGCTCAGTCCCAGCAGAGGGTCATCGCAGACTTACTGCAGGGACACTGCATTAGACAGGCTGCTCAGTCCCAGCAGAGGGTCATCGCAGACTTACTGCAGGGACACTGCATTAGACAGGCTGATCAGTCCCAGCAGAGGATCATGACAGACTTACTGCAGGGACACTGCATTAGACAGGCTGATCAGTCCCAGCAGAGGGTCATGACAGACTTACTGCAGGGACACTGCATTAGACAGGCTGATCAGTCCCAGCAGAGGATCATGACAGACTTACTGCAGGGACACTGCATTAGACAGGCTGATCAGTCCCAGCAGAGGGTCATCACAGACTTACTGCAGAGACACTGCATTAGACAGGCTGCTCAGTCCGAGCAGAGGGTCATCACAGACTTTCTCGCCACACTTAGATCTCACATGGTGGTGATGTGTAATGTTTTGATTTTGTGGTTGCACACAAATGTTTTGAATTACTAATTGCATTTGTGTGAATTAACCTTATTTCTAGGATTTCTAATGCTGGCTCATTGCCTGAAATTGTTTCCTACCAGGTATGCCATTTGTTAACTTATGTGTAACAATATTTATTTTACCTTGTATCAAAATGTGGAAATCATAAACCCTAATCAATGGAACATTATTTAAATACTTTTTTGGAACTTTAGTTATCCTTAAATGAATACAACCCATGCATGCATTGAGGTTAAAAGCAGTTGAATATTGTCCACATATTTTTCCCACAGCACTTGTTCTTCAGATGAACTCCTCCACCCAGGCATGCTTGTCCTCCGAAGAGGGGACATCTGCCATGTAGGGACACCTGTTTGGATACAGATGTGTCCGTAAAATGCAGAAACTATTGCATCAGAAAGTGGCCATTGTTATATTTGACAAATATATATTGCATATTTTTTATATCCCATATGCATTGTTTTAGTACAAATATCACCATTTACATGTTCTTTTTCCAGGACACTACCAAGGAAAATTAATCTTCCATGGCAGCAAATGTAACCACATGAGATGTTACGAAATTGTTGACTACACCCCAGACACCATTTTTCCCTGCCACATGTTATATTGGGAAATGTAATAATTGGTTTGATGACAACTGTTCTACTCTTTGTGTCTGTTTCTACTATACCTGTCTCTCCAAGGGCTCTGTGTTGTTCTATGTTACTGCCTGTGTCTGTCTTTACTAGACCTGTCTCTCCAAGGTCTCCGTGTTGTTCTACATTACTGTCTGTGTCTGTCTCTGCTAGACCTGTCTCTCCAAGGTCTCCGTGTTGTTCTACATTACTGTCTGTGTCTGTCTCTGCTAGACCTGTCTCTCCAAGGTCTCCGTGTTGTTCTACATTACTGTCTGTGTGTGTCTCTGCTAGACCTGTCTCTCCAAGGTCTCCGTGTCGTTCTACATTACTGTCTGTGTCTGTCTCTGCTAGACCTGTCTCTCCAAGGTCTCCGTGTTGTTCTACATTACTGTCTGTGTCTGTCTCTGCTAGACCTGTCTCTCCAAGGTCTCCGTGTTGTTCTACATTACTGTCTGTGTGTGTCTCTGCTAGACCTGTCTCTCCAAGGTCTCCGTGTCATTCTACATTACTGTCTGTGTCTGTCTCTGCTAGACCTGTCTCTCCAAGGTCTCCGTGTTGTTCTACATTACTGTCTGTGTGTGTCTCTACTAGACTTGTCTCTCCAAGGTCTCTGTGTTGTACTTTCATCTTTCCTATTCTGTCTTCAAGGCAACTGCTGAATTAGTGTTCCATCCAAAGAGGGCATCGGTAAGATTACCATGGAGACTGTCATTCACATTTATTCCATTCACATTTATTCTGTCCACATTTATTCTGTGAACTTTTATTTTGTTCATATTGATTGTGTCCACACTTATTCTGTTCAGTTCAGTAACTCTCAAGGCTGCTGTTGTTGGTGCCTTGATTCGTGTCCAAATTTGACAACTTTCTAATCCAACTAGTCAACAAAGTAATATGCTTTTTATTATATCTATTCTGATGTAGTTGTTGACATCCCCATTTAATTGTTCAGGCAACTTTGAATTTTAGCAAACACTTTAGATTAAACATGTTAAAGTGTATTTTAATGTTGTGCTGTTTTATTCTAAAAGGGTGCATCAGAAAGTGGCTACCTGTAGATGACAATGGAGCAAGTTTGTTGAGACGGCTGCTAACAGCGGTGGAACCATTAACGAACTCCTTCTTCTATCCTCTTGCACCTCATCAGCACTGAGATAACATTTGAGTTAAAGATCTTCATTTTCGTTGACAGGAACCAGGTAAACCAACACAAATCATAGCTGAATGGAAGAAGGCACAGCAGCAAGAGGGAGCCACCTTCCCAACGGAAATTTACATAAAATTCCTTGATGAAGAGGTATGTCTTGGTCTCTATGATTTCTATAGACATTGGGCAGTAGTGTTCTCAGTGTTGTGCAGTTCATGTTTCATTTGCATGCCCAGCTCGTATAATGAATGTTGCTGCAGCAATGGCTATTGAAGCAGTGAGCTTCACATGTACTGTGCTAGTTGACTGCCACAAATATGCAATATGATTTTTGGGACGTATACACCCATATTCCATTTATATACGGATTTGTTTCAAATAAAAAAACTACATACATTCTTGTGTTCATTCTTGTGACACTCGATTGGAATCTTAATGCTACAAGCCAATTAACCAATGAAAAAAGTATACAGATTTATACAGAATTTCAAGTAAAAAATACAAATTTCAACAAGAAAATGTGGCTGGTCTACTATGTTGTATATCCACCTGCACACTGCTCAGTTCATGCAGCTATAAACTCGGCAGTAAAATCACGTAATATTACCTCCTCAGGGTAACAAGCTATACTGGATGGATTGCTTAGTGATTAGGGGGAGTTGAGAAGCTTCAGAATGGATATGTCAAGAGGGTCTCACCAAGGGTATAAGTTGGGGGAAGAGGTCCAGGGCGACTATGCCATGCAGTGTCTTATAAAACATGACAAGGCAGATGTCGGTTCTCCTTTGTTGGAGGCTGCACCAGTGCAAGTGTTTGATCATAGTGGTGACACTTGCTTCACGGTTGTAGTTATTACAAACATAACATAATGATACTGATAGGTCAAACTGAACACATGAAATATTCACTATGTGTGTCTGCTGAGTTTCTGTATCAGTGTATATGTCTGCTTACAGGACAAAGTAGTGGAAGACCTGATCACAGGAGATGGCCTATGGCAGGTCAAGGCTACACTGACCAAGGTAGCTGACAAGAAGGGCACTTTGCTAGGCAATGTCACTGTGGATGTTGTCAAGGGCATTGCAACCTTTGATACTCTCGCCATCTCACATATTGGCACCTATGACATTGTGTTCCAAGTTGTCCGACCTGACAGGTTCAACATCACTGTCACCTTGACACAGATTGAGGTGGTGAAGAGAGAGATGACAGCAGAGATGACACCACTGACAGCAACTGTTGACATTCCATTCAGTCTCAGTGTCACTGTGAAGGACATCATTGGTGGGAAGACTGTCAGAAACCTCGACTGGCAGGTGAGTTGACAAATATGTGTCATCACAAACATGCTGCGAACTGTGTAACCATGTTGTCCATTGCTTAAGACTTTATTATTACTTTGAAACATGTCTCCCATTGCTACACATTCTAGTGGGATTAACAGTCGATGGTGAGTTGATATTTTTCAACTAAATAATGAAAAGTTGGAACAAGCCCGTGCCTACTTTTAGCCAGTTACTCTGGAATAAACAGACATAACAACTGATTTAGTTCATTAAAATTAATGAATTAATTCACAATTGTCAATTATAGTGAGGCATCATGGTCACAAGTGTCTACTGTAGTGAGGCACTAATAAACTTTTAGGTCAGGATACAGCTGTGTCTGTTCCCAATTGACCATCAATTGATAATTTGTGCATGAATCTGTGCTGTACTTCTGCTACAACGGCTATTTAGTGCCAAGATTTAACATTTCTCCCTGCATATTTGCAGTGGCTACTGCATAGCTACAGGTTAGATGCTTAGTTTGGGTTTAATTTGGTAAGACTTACGTCTCCTTAATATTTCTTCAACAGGGTGAAACATGGAACTGCACATTGCTACTGGACCCTGTCGTCAAAGCACCTGGCACGTTGACTGCTGGTGTGTCAACTGTGCAGGTCGATGTCTCAACAAGCATGACCACTTTCACAAATGTCACAATTGATGCTCTTGGCTCATACGCCATCAAGGTGCTCATCAAGTCATCAGCTGGATCTTACTCCATCATGAAACGTGCTGTGCTGCGTGTGATTACGTCTCAGTTGAAGGTGGTGGTCAAGAAGTCCATCCAGCTGAAGTTTGCTGCCGACTTTGAACTTATCAGAGACAAGCAGCAGCAAGAGTTGTTCCGGGCAACTCTCGAGAACCACTTTTACAAAATCTATCGCTCAAACCAAGTGATCTTCTCCAACTTCAAGTTCTGGCAAGGTGCGTGGCATGGAGGGGCAATATTTCTTGTCTTTGATTCCTTGTCTTCTTGTGTTCTCAGTCTTTAAATCATCATTCATAGTTCTGTGGCTGGCTTATGTGAGAGCCGTGGCCACAGATGTCACTGATTAGTTGCTTTCCAATGTCAGTTATTTCTACCGACTAAGACTTCCTTCCATCCCAACATAGTGAATGTTCCTGATGCATTTCCAGTGGGTTTCACTGTGCAAGTTTTTATTCCACTGACTGGGCTTTGAATCACAGTGATGATTTTCAAGACATTGGCACCCACACTGTTTCAAGTCTTAAAATGTAATTACTAATTAGTCTGTATTGTCAGATGTATCATGCCTGATTTTATCATGTAGCCTCTATCAGGGTTGTCATTGACATGGTAAGTCACTGTCATTTCAGGCAGCATTGCGACATCGTTTGATGCAGCAAGCTCGACAGACACCGCCCTGGATGGCATGTTGGATGCCATTGCCAGTGACACAAAAGAGCAGAAAGCCATTGTTTTTGATGGCCACACTTACCAGTTTGAGAAGAGTATGTTGGTTGACAAGAAGTCATATCACAATGTGGAGCAGGTGGTAAGTGGTATTGACTCCAGCACATGTAGGATAATTGTGTTGAAAGTATTAATTGTAGTGGAGTGTTGACATCTGCTAAAGGTATTGACAGAGTTGAAACTGCTGATAGTGTGTGGAAACTATTAACTGTTCTGAAGGTGTTCAGTGTGTGTCCTGAGGGTGTTTATTGTAGTCAAGTGTTGCTCAGTGTGTATTCCATTGCATTGACATGGGCTGATACTGTAGTGAAGGGTTCACTGGTGTTCAGTGTGTATTCCATTGCATTGACATGGGCTGATACTGTAGTGAATGGTTCACTGGTGTTCAGTGTGTATTCCATTGCATTGACATGGGCTGATACTGTAGTGAATGGTTCACTGGTGTTCAGTGTGTATTCCATTGCATTGACATGGGCTGATACTGTAGTGAATGGTTCACTGGTGCTCAGTGTGTATTATGTTGCATTCACATGGAATGATCCTGTAGTGAAGGGTTCACTGGTACTCAGTATGTATTTTGTTGCATTCACATGGAATGATCCTGTAGTGAAGGGTTCACTGGTACTCAGTATGTATTTTGTTGCATTCACATGGAATGATCCTGTAGTGAAGTGTTGACTCGTGCTCAGTATGTACTCAGTTGTTTTCACATGGAATGATCCTGTAGTGAAGTGTTGACTGGTGCTCAATGTGTTCTCTGGTGTGTTACAGAAGTCTGGAGGTTTCCCTGTGGGAGCCATCATTGCTATCTGTGTGTTGCTCATCCTAATCTTGTGCCATATCATTCTACTGGTGTGGCTTGACAAGAAGAAGAAGAAAGCCAAGAAGAATGTTGGTGAGTTGATGTTTCAACAAAACAACTGTTGACAGCAACACTGGTTTACAGCTTAAATATTGGTGACTACTGGGGTAGCAGCAACCAGTGAAAACAACTTTTCGTGGTCATTTTATCTTTCAGCCACTTTACCTCTACCTCTGAATTAGCCTCTGTATGTATGTCGCTTTATTTATCAGCTGTATTGCGTATCAGCTGATTTGTTTACTAGCCATTTTGTATATTAGCCCTTTCTATATAAGCTACATTGTATATTAGCAATTTTGTGTATTAGCCCTTTCTATATCAGCTACATTGTATATTAGCCATTTTGTATATCAGGCACTTTGTCTATCAGTTGCTTCTTTGTATATTAATCAGTTATTTATCAACTGCTTTGTTCTACCAACCACTTGTTTGTCTGTCAGCCACTTTATATATGAGCTACTTTGTCAAATCAGCCAGTTTACCTCACCATCCATTATACCCTGCCAACTTCTTTTTCCTTGCAGCCCCTTTACTCTACCAGCCACTTTTCCCTGCCAGCCACTTTACCCTACCAGCCACTTTTCCCTGCCAGCCACTTTACCCTGCCAGCCACTTTTCCCTGCCAGCCACTTTACCCTGCCAGCCACTTCACTCTGTCAACCACTTTACCCTGCCACCCACTTTACCCTGCCAGCCACTTTATCCTGCCAGCCACTTTACCCTTCCAGCCATTTTACACTGTCAGCCACTTTACACTGCCAGCCACCTTTACCCTGCCAGCCACTATACCCTACCAGCCACTTTACCCTACCAGCCAATTTACCCTACCAGCCACTTTACCCTGCCAGCAACTTTACCCTTCCAACCACATTACCCAGCTAGCCACTTTACACTGCCAGCCACTACCCTGCAACCCACTTTACACTGCCAGCCACATTACTCTGCCAGCCACTTTACCCTGATAGCCACCTCACTGTCTCTGGCTGCATTAACTGCTGCTGTTGTCTGTTCCTAGATCGTCGTGTGTCTGCCTTCACTGCTGGTGGTGAATCTGCCTATCATTCACACCGGTCTTCAAGCAGTCATGATGACAAACATCGAAAACTGGTTGACCGTAATAATCACAGGTAATTTGAGTGTTATATAGCGTGAGGACATGTCAAAGTGGCTTTGATTTAGACTTATTAACCCATTAGACCCCACAATGGCCGCGGCCGGCCGCTCTGTGCAGTCCTGGAATGGCCGCCGCCGGCCGCATACAGGACCCTGTATTAAAAAAAAATCCTGGCGAATAACTACTTAACTAAACGCTACCAAATTTTGCCGCACCCTAGCGGATACGGCTCGTTACTTATTAACCCATGTGGTGCCCTTTCGGAAATCATGATTTTCATCAGTTTTGTTCACGCTATCGGAAAAATAACCATCAGAATTTAGTAATGGTTTCAGTGGTGCAAAGCTAACACATATAGCTACATTTTCTTCACTGAGTTGCATAGGGTTATAGCATGGGATCATTGTTAAATGTCAGTCGCAACTTTCAAAGTTTTAACAAATGTAATATTTTGTCTTTGCAAATTGTGATCAAATGTCAACATTTTATTAATATATCCTATTTCTATGTATACATGCATGTGGAGAAATTACTACTCTTTAAAATAAACACAACTTGTAATTGTCAATATTGAATAGTTTTTTTTACAGATTTTTGAACAAAAGGAGGTAAAATCACTCGAAATTTGCCAGAAATCCTGGGAACATGCTGGCATGTTTTAATAAAATCCTGGGGCCTAATGGGTTAACTGAATAAAGTGACTGCCTGGAGACAGACCACCCACCAAACAGAAGGAAATGGCAATCCAACAGATAGTTCAAGACATTAACACCTCAACATGGCAGAACATTATTGCAAGATTCATAAATGTGTTTGCATGTATTGATAACTGACCAACATATATGATGCCTCACGTCAAAACCAACCATACGGGGGCAAACAAACAAAATTGAGTTATTATAAACCACCAAAAGCAGCTATTTTTGAGCCTTAATTAGATGTATCACACTACGTCTTAAAGTAATAATTGACGATTTGCTAACAAAAACTGCAAAGGTACTACTCACCATCACGAGAAATGTTAAACTGAGAAATTAGACTTTAAAGTTTTCACTCTACAATTTTGCTGCTGTTTTTGTTTACACCTCAGACTACTATAGCAACCAGCTGTTCTGTTTTTGTTTACACCTCAGACTACTATAGCAACCAGCTGTTCTGTTTTTGTTTACACCTCAGACTACTATAGCAACCAGCTGTTCTGTTTTTGTTTACACCTCAGACTACTATAGCAACCAGCTGTTCTGTTTTTGTTTACACCTCAGACTACTATAGCAACCAGCTGTTCTGTTTTTGTTTACACCTCAGACTACTATAGCAACCAGCTGTTCTGTTCAAGCTATGAACAGAAAATTGAGCAAACGTGCACAAAACATAGGTCTTTCATATGACATATTAGATTATATTGATGGCGTACATGTTAGGGTAGTAGTCAGGCTCACTTCAAGATAATTTAGCGCACATTATTTTAGCTTCTGCATCTTGGTAAAAACCATTATTTTTTATTTAACAAGATTTAACAAGATTGCCATCTCGAACAAGTTAGAGATGGCAAGTGGACAAGGAAGCCATTGGCTTATCGAGAGTCCAACAATTTTCTCATCTATGTGTAGCCCGCCCTTATCAGATATCTGTCAATTCTATTTTTAAACATATTCACACTACTAGCATTAACACAATCGTTTGGCAGTTTGTTCCATTCATTTATCACCCTCTGTGAGAATGAGTACTTTCTCATGTCCAACCTATACTGCTCCTTAACTAATGCTGCTTTGTGTCCTCTGGTTCTACTGCCTTCTTTAAGTTTGAAGAACATATTCCTATCAACATCCTCATAACCGTTCACTATTTTAAACACTTCTATTTGGTCTCCTCTTAGTCTCCTGGTCTCTAGTGTTGTCAAACCACATTGTAATAAGCGACTTTCGTAACTAAGGTCTCTTAATTCTGGAATCATCTTAGTTGCTCTTCGTTGTATTCTTTCTAGCTTATCTATGTCTTTTTTACGATATGGCCTCCATGCTTGAATACAATATTCCAAATGTGGTCTAACTATTGCTTTGTACAGGGGTACAATTAGATGTTTCTCCTTATACGTGATAGTTCTCCTAATTAGGCCTAGAATTTGATTTCCTTTCAAGCAGCAATCCCACATTGCTCTGAAACTTTCATGTCAGCATTAAATGTTACTCCTAAATCCTTTTCTTGTGTGGTTCTACCTAGTACAGCATCCCCCATTTTATATTCCTCGTCCATATTTCCATGTCCTATGTGTATACATTTACACTTCCCAAAATTGAATAACATTTGCCATTTTTCTGACCATTTAACTAATTTTTCTAGATCATCCTGTAAACTTTGTTTATCTGTATCATTAGTAACCTTTCTGAATACCTTTGTGTCATCTGCAAATTTGAGTACTTTGCTAGATATGTCATCATCCAAATCATTTATATATATTAAAAACAGTATAGGCCCTAACACTGATCCCTGTGTTACCCCACTCAAAACAGATTTCCAGTTTGAAATCTTACCATCTACTATTACTCTCTGTCTTCTGTGTGTAAGCCACTTTTCTATCCAGTTGATTACATCATTGCCTATACCATGGGCTTTTAGTTTAAGTAACAATCTTTGATGTGGCACTTTATCGAAAGCTTTCTGAAAATCTAAGTAGACAACATCCACTGGTGACCCGTGATCTACCCACTTTGTAATTTCTTCTAAAAAACATAAGAGATTGGTTAGACATGACCTTGCTTTTAGGAATCCATGTTGAGATGTATTCATTAATTTATGTTTTATGAGGAATTCCACCATGTGGTCTCTAATTAATGTTTCAAGTAATTTACATACAACTGATGTTAAACTCACTGGTCTGTAATTTTCTGGCTTCTTCCTCGATCCCTTCTTAAACAGCGGCGTAATGTTTGCTTCTTTCCATTCTGAAGGAACTACTCCTTCTTCTAGTGACAAGTTAAATAAGTTTGCAAGTGGTGTACTAATTTGATCAACAATTTCCTTTAGCAGTTTTGGTGGTATCCCATCAACTCCAGGTGATTTATTATCTTTCATCTTCTTAATTTTCTTTGCTATCATTTCAGGAGTTACAAATAACTGCCCTAAATATTCTGATGCATTGCCCTCAAATTTAGTCAATGGAACTGGAAGTGAGCTGATATCTTCTGTGGTAAAAACTGAGCTGAAATACTCATTCAGGACCTCTGCCATTTGGAACCCATCTGAAATTATGTTTTCACTGTTGCTTTCCAGTGGTCCGACCTTATCTCGAACTTTCTGTTTACTCCTTACATAAGCATAGAAACTCTTGCTGTCATTTTTTATATTACCTGCCAATTTTTGTTCAAAGGTTCTTTTAGATTTTCTAATTTCAGTAGTAGCTAGGTTAAGTGCCTCCTTGTAGTTGGTGTAGTCTTCTACATTTCCAGTGTGTTTATAGACCTTCCACAGCATCTGTTTGTGAGCAATTTTTCTAATAGCTTCTTTTGACAGGTGTTTTTTCCTGGATCTTTTCCCTTGTTTTCTTAATGGAATAAATTTCTCAATAATGCCCTCAATCTCATATTTTAAACAAGTCCAGCATTCTGTTGCTGTCTTGTTCTTCAGCAAATTATTCCAATCTATATTTGCTAGATAAGTTTTCATCACTTTATATCTGCCTTTGTTGAAGTTCCTCCTCCATTGTTTTTTATATGTATTCCCTGTTTTTACTTTTATATTAAAATGGATTTGGTTATGGTCACTTGAACCCAAAGGTTCGTGTACTTTAACATTGTCAACTAATTCATTTTGAGAAGACAAAATTAAATCTAACACATTCCCACCTCTGGTTGGTTCCAAGACATGTTGAGTAAGGAAACAATCCTGTGTTATAAGTAGAAACTGATGGTCGTCCCCTCCAGCACTCTCTGATGATTCCCATTGTATATGGCCATGGTTAAAATCACCCATTATAACACATTCTCCCTTGCTCACTTCCCTTATCGCCTTTTGTAATTTTACATCTTCCTCTTGTCCTATGTTAGGACTACGATAAACTACTCCTATTGTTAATGTTGAGTTCCTGGTAACTATGTTACACCAAATTGCTTCCACACTATCTGCTTCACTTTTCAGTGTAATTTCATATGCTTGGATAGATTCTTTAATATACAAAATTACTCCACCTCCCCTTCTTTCTCGTCTATCCTTCCTAAACATTACATAGCCTGTCAGTGCTAACTCAGCATCTACTATATCTTCATTTGCCCATGATTCTGTGATGCCTATTACATGAGGATCAATATCTGCTACCATAATGTCTAACTCACTTTTTTTATTTACTATGCTCCTGGCATTTAAGCATACACATTTAAGTTCATTGTCTGAAATTATTGGTGAACATTTCTTTGGATGTGTATTTGTAGTAGTACTCCTTTGAGTTTTCTCTGTCAGTTCCCCCTGCGCATCTAGTTTAAATAATCTATGGTACCTGTGCCCTCGTCGACAACTCTGACAAACTCACACGCAAGAACTGCAGCGCCCTTCCCTGTCAGATGAAGTCCATACATACATAAGGTAATATCTGACATAGTGGTAGTAAACGTTTCCGGTAAAAAGGAATTAACAGCAGGATTTTAGCGTAAATTAGTACACACTGACTTCGTTGTTTTGTTACACAGTGTTCTCTGTATTCGCTAGGTGGCAGGATTTTTAGCCTAAAGTGTTCTTTTGATCACAAAAACAGCCTTATTCAAGGCTAACGTAGCAAACTAATTAAAACTAAATTGTATGATGGCGCCGTGCAAGCGGCAGTTAAAGGCCACAAGGCACTTAATTTGTGGCAGTTGCAGTAACTGGGTGGATTTCGTCAAGTCTGGGTGCGAGAAGTCCTGGGCTGAGGTCCAGGCAGATAGTTTTAGTTTTGAGTGTAGGGGATGCGCAAGGATGAAGGAACTAGAGGTGGAGTTGGAAGAGCTGAGGCTGCTCGTTGTGGCAATGGTGGGAAGGGAACAGGGGAGTTGTGCCAGTAGTTCCGGTGGGGGAACTGTAGACGATAAAGTGGGGAAAGACACAAGAGATGCTAGGGAGAGCTCACCTCAGCCTGGGAGGAAGCTGAGAGGAGGGAAGGTGACATGTCATAGGGAGACAGGACGTAAGGAGACGGGAAGGAAAGGAACGGGAGGGAAGACAACCAGAGTGAAGGAGAGGGGAGTAGGGGAGACAGGAGGGAAGGAGAAGGGAGTGGGGAGACGGGAGGGAAGACAACCGGAGTGAAGGAGAGGGGAGTAGCGGAGACAGGAGGGAAGGAGAGGGGAGTAGCGGAGACAGGAGGGAAGGAGAAGGGAGTGGGGGAGATGGGAGGGAAAACAACCGGAGTGAAGGAGAGGGGAGTAGGGGAGACAGGAAGGAAGGAGAAGGGAGTGTGGGAGACGGAAGGGAAAACAACCGGAGTGAAGGAGAGGGGAGTGGGAGAGACAAGAGCAAAGGAGTGGGAAATAGGGGAGACAGGAGGGAAGGGGTCAGGACAGAATGTGATGGAGGGGATCGAAAGGAAGAGTTATTCTGCAGCAGTGATAGAGGGGGTGAGGAAGAGAGCGAGGGTGTTTGTGGGGGATTCGATAGTTAGGAAGACCGACAGAGTCCTAAACAAGGGAGATGATGTGGTGGTCTGCTTGCCTGGAGCCAAAATAGAGGTGATAACTGAGAGGGTAAAAAACATCGTAGGCTCGGGTAAGGGTGGATCTGTTTTAGTACACGTAGGGACAAATAACGTAGAGAGGGAGGGTACAACTGCCATAGTTAGGAAATATAGGCAGTTGGTCAGAACACTAAAACAGACGCGGGTTGAGCAGGTAATACTGTCAGGGATTTTACCTGTAATGGGCAGGAGGGGTCACAAATATCGAAATTGTCGGGGGATGGCAATTAACATGTTAGTCCAGAGGCTGTGTAGGGAAGAGGAAGTTGGATTTGTGGATTTATGGGGAAGTTTTGTTGGGAGGGCAGATATGTACATGAAGGATGGGCTTCATTTAAGTGGAAAGGGGGCGGCAGTATTCGCGGACAAACTTTCAGCAGCAGTAGATAGCGACTTGGGTACAATGACAAATATTTTTGGAAGTAAACATTCTTTAAACTAGAAGTGCAGGGGGGTTACCTAGAGGTGTTTCAAGCAGAACAAGAGGCCACTAGCACAGATAAACCAGTATCAAATCATCCGAAAAACATCTCTGAAAAAGGTTATAGATGCGTATGTTTAAATGCAAGGAGCATAGTAAATAAGAAAAACGAATTAAACATTATGGTAGAAGATATTGACCCTCACATAATTGGTATAACTGAATCATGGGCCAACATAGATATAACAGATGCTGAATTAGGACTGACAGGATACGTAATGTTTAGGAAAGATCGAATAGGAAGAAGGGGCGGGGGAGTTATTTTATATGTTAAAGAATCTATTCAGGCTTATGAAATAAAACTAGACAGGGAAGCAGATTGCGATGAAGCTGTTTGGTGCAAAATTGTTTCAGGAAATTCAAAATTAACTATTGGATTAGTTTACCGAAGTCCAAACATAAACGAAGAGGACAACAGAAAAATAAAAAACGCTATAAAGGAAGTTAGTAAAGGGGAATGTATCATAATGGGAGATTTTAACCATGGACACATTCAATGGAATTCTCTAGAGAGCACAGGGATTGAGGATCAACAATTTCTATGTTTAATCCAGGATAGCTTTCTTACTCAGCACGTACTAGAACCAACCAGGGGAGAAAATGTATTAGATATAGTTTTGTCATCACAAAAAGAATTAGTGGACAATGTAAAAATATTTGAACCATTGGGTAATAGTGACCATAATCAAATACATTTTGACATCAATGTAAAATCAGAAAGTAAAAATAAGAAAACGTACAAGAGAAACTTCCACAAAGGTAACTACAAAGATATGAGAAAATACTTAGCACAGCTAGATTGGAATAACATGCTGATGAATAAGACCGCAATTGAATGTTGGAATATTCTAAAATATGAAATTGAGAGTATCATCGATAAATTTGTTCCCTTCCGAAAACAAGGAAAACGGAGTAGAAAGAAACACTTGTCAAAAGAGGCTATTAGAAAAATAATGCTAAAACAAACTATGTGGAGGGTTTATAGGCGTACCAGAAAGGAAGAAGACTATGCAAAATACAAAGAGGCACTTAATGCAGCTACAACTGAAATCAGGCAATCTAAAAGAAGCTATGAGCAAAAACTGGCATGTAACATAAAAAATGACAGCAAGAGTTTTTATGCATATGTCAGGAGTAAACAAAACGTACAAGACAAGGTTGGACCTCTAGAAGACAGTGCTGGAAATATAATATCACAGGGGTTTTTAATGGCGGAAGACCTAAATGGTTACTTCAGTTCAGTGTTTACCAAAGAAGATATTAGTTCATTACCAGTTGCTAATGCTAAATTTCAGGGGGCTAAATCTGAATATTTAGGACCGTTAGTTGTAACTCCAGAATTGGTAGCTAAGAAAATAAAGGCAATGAAGGATAACAAATCACCGGGAGTGGATGGGATTCCTCCAAAATTACTAATGGAAACAGTAGATCAAATCAGTATACCACTTGCAAGAGTATTCAACTTGTCATTAAAAGAGGGAGTTGTTCCGTTTGAATGGAAAGAAGCAAACATCATACCATTATTTAAAAAGGGTTCGAGAAATAAGTCAGATAATTACAGACCAGTGAGTTTAACGTCAGTGATTTGTAAATTATTAGAAAGGTTAATTAAATACCATATGGTGGACTTCCTCGTTAAGCATAAATTATTAAATTCATCTCAACATGGATTCCTTAAAGCGAGGTCATGCTTAACAAATATGTTATGTTTTTTGGAAGAAATCACTAAATGGATAGACGTGGGATCGCCAGTAGATATTATCTACTTAGACTTTCAGAAAGCGTTTGACAAAGTGCCACATCAAAGATTGCTACTTAAATTAAAAGCCCATGGTATCGGGGATAGCATAACTGACTGGATAGAACAATGGCTGACTGACAGAAGACAACGAGTTGTAGTAGATGGAGAAGTTTCAAATTGGAAATCGGTTTTGAGTGGGGTACCTCAAGGATCAGTATTAGGACCTATATTATTCTTAATTTATATCAATGACTTGGACGACAGTATAACAAGTGACGTACTGAAATTTGCGGATGACACAAAACTGTTTAGAAAGGTTAATACTGATGGTGATAAACAACATTTACAAAACGATCTAGACAGATTAGTGAAATGGTCTGAGAAATGGCAGATGCTGTTCAATTTTGGGAAATGTAAATGCCTACATACAGGACATTGGAACTTGAATGTAAATATAAAATATAAAATGGGAGATACTGTTCTGGGTACTACTGTAAAAGAAAAGGACTTAGGAGTTACAATAAGCGCTGATATGAAAGTTTCAGAGCAGTGTGGTATTGCAGCTTCAAAGGGTAATCAAATTCTTGGATTGATTAGAAGAAACATAACATACAAGGGAAAAAAGTTAATTATACCTCTTTATAAAGCAATAGTTTAGAATACTGTATACAAGCATGGAGACCATATCGTAAGAAGGATATAGATACGCTTGAACGCATACAAAGGAGAGCAACTAAAATGATTCCAGAACTTAGAGACCTTAGTTATGAAGAACGCCTGAAAGAATGTGGTTTAACAACTCTAGAGACAAGGAGGTTAAGAGGAGATCAGATTGAAGTTTTTAAGATATTGAATGGGTATGAAAATATTGATAGAAATATGTTTTTCTCACTCAAGAAGGATAGCAGAACCAGAGGACATGAGGTAAAATTAGTAAAGGATCAATGTAGATTGGACATCAGAAAGCACTCGTTCTCACAGAGGACAATAAATGAATGGAACAAATTGTCTACAGATTGTGTAACTGCTAGCAGCGTGAATATGTTTAAAAACAAGGTTGACACATATATCAGGAGGGCGGGTTATAAGTAGGTGAACATTGTTGGACTCTCGATAAGCCAATGGCTTCCTTGTCCACTTGCCATCTGGGCCTTTGGCTTGGATGGCAAATCTTGTTAAATCTTGTTAAATCTCTCATGAAAAAGTCACCTCTTCCCACAAAGTTTAACCACATGTCTACGAAGCCTACTCCCTCCTCCATACATACCTTCTGTACCTGTGTGTTGATCGCCATCCTTCTACAGTTCCTATATTCCTCACCCCTGCCTCCCATTATTGGTAATATCCCCGACAATACGATCTGCCCAACTCGTGCCTCTTTAAGTGCCTTGATCAACCTCCTGTACTTACCAATGATGGCTGACGTTCCCTCCTTATCTGCATTGTTCATTCCCACATGCACGAGAACAGCACCTCCCGTGCCACCACCCATGACCTGTCCTGCCTTCTCTGCTATATCCTCTACTTTTGCCCCTGGTAGGCATACTGTTATGTCATCTCCTCTATTTACAATTTTATCCACTTTCCTAATGATGGAATCCCCCATAAATACCCGGGCTTTCCTCGCTTTCCCCTGTGATACTACATCGGCAAAGCTCCTTTCCTGTTGCACACTACTAGTATGCCCCCTTTCTCTCATATCATCAACCTTTACCGTCTCACCACCTGGCAATCCCTCTCCACTCACCCGCTTACCTCTCTTTTGTTGCATTCTTTGCCTTCTGTCATCTTTCTTCTTACCAGCTTTCTCCCTCACATTGCCACTGCTCTCCTTGTTCTCCTCGGTCTCACCACCTCTGCTCTCCTCGGTCTCACCACCTCTGCTCTCCTCGGTCTCACCACCTCTGCTCTCCTCGGTCTCACCACCTCTGCTCTCCTCGGTCTCACCACCTCTGCTCTCCTCAGTATCACCACCTCTGCTCTCATCATTCTCACCACCTCTGTTCACTTCTGTCTCACCCTGCCCTGTCATCATCAAAATCATACGCCTTAGCTCAATCACCTGCTCCTGCAGATATTTCACTGTAGTACACCCCCTACACACGAAATGGAAATCATCCGCCTGCACCTCCGCCCACGAATTTACACACCCGGACTTTGCAAAGTCTATCCAGCTATCGCAGCTAGAACATATCAAATTACGTTTCGCCTTTACTTGGCGTTTGCACGGCGCCATGTTAGAAATTAAATTTGTATTTGTTTATAATCCGTTTATAATCAATTTATACTAGGTAGTCTTCACAAAGACTGTTTTTGTGTTGTAATACACACTTTATAGTATGTTACTTATGTCTTAATTAAATTTACAGCTACTGCCTTGCAACTTACTTTCTATGTAACAGCTGACTAACAAAACGTAATATCGCTCGCGCTAACGAAATTTCAGTGACCTTATTTAAATAACACTGAATTACTACCTACGGCTAACTTTTAACAACAAATGTTGCTAAAACAAAATATTCAGGTTTTCAATATTTAATATGTACTAAATTATTTACAATAATATTATGTCTCGTATTATGTACCCAATCAACTGAAAACAACAACCCTTAATTATCGCTCGCGCTACCGAGTCCTCGGAGACCTACGATATAAACTACCCTAAATTACTTCTATAGCTAAATTTTAACAGCAACTATTGACTAAACAAGGACTCTTGTAAGTTTATGTTTAATATACACGCAATAATAATACTTATCCGATCCATATTCCACGCTTTAGACAAATATAAAAATCCACCAAAATTCAATCCCGTGTTCTCCTCAAGATTTCCCAAGATTTATCTACTGATATCTAATTATCGAGCATGGTATATGCCAAGTCAAAAGTATGGCAATGGAATTTGCTTACAGTATGAATTTAAGCATTTCATAAACAACATAATAAGATATTAGCATATATGAATTAATTACAATTTTAGACAATCTACTTTCTTGCGATTAATGGGTGAAGGAACACTGGTTACACTGTTTCAGTCACTCTGTGTTTGCTGCTAGCCATAGATGTTGTATCGTGCGTAATGGGGGATATTTTCACCTGTAGCAAAAAATCTAACCATTGCTTATCCAAATCCATAACATTTCTGATCATACAATGTTATGCATACAATGTGATTTGCAAGTCGGGTGACTATGCCGTAGTTGATAGGCTTTGATCGAGGGCTGTCGCCTGCTGGGCCTGCCATGTGAACACGGTCAATATGCCGATGTACAGGCAATACCAGCGGCACATCATCAAATTTCTCCTTCACCTCGATAGGTAGATATCAGTAGATAAA
Source organism: Lamellibrachia satsuma (assembly GCA_033239005.1). Lineage (NCBI taxonomy): Eukaryota > Metazoa > Annelida > Polychaeta > Sabellida > Siboglinidae > Lamellibrachia > Lamellibrachia satsuma. Next base: position 15,649,011 of record BSQZ01000002.1, on the reverse strand, counting down.
AAATAATGGTTTTTACCAAGATGCAGAAGGTAAAATAATGTGCGCTAAATTATTTGTCACCAGTACCACTGTTTGTATCACTTCCACGATAAACAAAATATAAATATTAGTGTTGGAATGCGTCAGAATAGTTTCAATAAATTACATCCGCCATCATGGATTTCTTCGCTAGCTCCCTAGCTACGCATAATAAGTGTGATTTCTTTGCTACCTCCCTAGCAATGCATAATAGGTGTGATTTCTTTGCTGCCTCCCTAGCAACGCATAATAAGTGTGATTTCTTTGCTACCTCCCTAGCAACGCATAATAGGTGTGATTTCTTTGCTGCCTCCCTAGCAACGCATAATAAGTGTGATTTCTTTGCTACCTCCCTAGCTACACATAATAAGTGTGATTTCTTTGCTACCTCCCTAGCAACGCATAATATGGTGATTTCTTTGCTGCCTCCCTAGCAATGCATAATAAGTGTGATTTCAGATAGATCCCATCTTCTGATTGGCTTTAAAATGTCATATTCTGAAAGAGCCTGTTTCAAATACCTAGTACATTATCGAAAATAGCAAAATTATAAAAATGTTCGATCATGTCACTTGAACAGGCTGTAGCGTGGAAACGACTTTGCCACATTATGGTCGGTGTAAGGTTGTGTCAATTATCTGTTGGTGTTCTTGCATTTAGCAGTATTTCACCCATAGCTAGTATAATATTAAAGGAAAACAAAACTCATGGTTTTGGGCCTAAGCACCTATAAGATACATCACAAAAGTCATAATCTGGCAATATTCTCTTGCCAAATGAAAATACATTTGTATACACCTATTCCTATACTTGCCAATAGATTTTAACAAGATTTAGCAAGATTGCCATCACAAACAACAAGTTGCAGATGGCAAGTGGACAAGGAAGCCATTGGCTTATCGAGAGTCCAACAATCTATGTGTAGCCTGCCATTATCAAAGACCTGTAATTTTTTTTTTATTCACGCTACTAGCATTAACACAATCATTTGGCAGTTTTTTCCATTCTTATCACCCTCTGTGAGAAAGAGTAGTTTCTCATGTCCAACCTGGTTCTACTGCCTTCTTTAAGTTCGAAGAACATATTCCTATCAACATCCTCATAACCGTTCACTATTTTAAACACTTCTATTTGGTCTCCTCTTAGTCTCCTGGTCTCTAGTGTTGTCAAACCACATTGTAATAAGATTATGGCCATGCTGTTTGCATCCAAGCTCAACTTATGTAACATATTTTGGCCTATGTTTACTAAACTTGTCCTCTTTCTGTCAAAAAAAGATTGTTTGTTTGAGACTGCGTTGGTTATGTGTATGCCAGCCTCACTTAATTTGTCATAAGTAGTCTAGGTTACCCCAATGTCATAGAACTGCACATACGCTTATTGGTCGCACTAGTTAATATATTAGCCCTCAGTCAACCAGAGAAATAACCGGAGAGATAACCGAAATCTCTAACTTTAAAAAATTGTAATGACCCCAAATGTTGTCTGTCCCACAGGGATGGCAAACTACAACTACAACTGAAGCGCCAGCAACGAGGACCTGCAGGCGAACGCTACACGCATAGTCAGTGGTGGGTACTGGAGTGAATGAACACAGCAACTATGTGAATGACAATGTCTCTATGCCTCCCATCACGTCAACAACCTTACAGAGTACAACTGCCCTCACTCTAAGGAGTCCATCACCCCTCGTAGCATTCCACTGGTGTCAACTTTTGCTTTGTCAATTGATCAGAAACAATAATTTTTTCATTGCAAATTAATGTAATTATCCACAGTCAGTAGAGTTGCATGAATAGAATTAGTGTAGTGTAGTGTGGCAATGGCACTGTCATCGTGTTGCCAATGCATGCTATTGAGTGAAAAGCCACAGTATAACTGTTTCACAAATTTCATGCAAAAATAAGGTGGTACAATCAATATCCTGAATTTTGGTCTACAACAGCATAACAACATTAAATACATAACAACATTAAATACAAGATATGTGATTTCTTGGTTCACTATGAGAACTTTAAGGTAACAATATGTTGCTATGTGAGCCAGAAAAATAATGTTGTACACTTGTGTGCGTATACCGTGTTTCATTGGGGCTAGTGCCACTTGTTCTAGATATCAACCCCAGATATAATTTCTAAATGTTGTCTGTCCACAGGGATGGCGGTCTGCAAGCCAACCACCAACGGCGAGGACCTGCTGGCGATCTCTACGGACACAGTCGGTGGGGTAACTGATGAACAACTATGTGAATGACACTGTCTCTCCACCTGCCAAACATCACATCAGCAACCTTACAGAGGACGACTGCCCTCACTCTAAGGAGGTCTTAACCCCTTGTAATATTACCATTGGCATCGACAATGGTGTTATCTGATCAAATGATTGGTGTTACAGAGCCCATCTGGCATATCATATAATCGCTGTACAATAGTAAAGTTCTGATGTATTGCACCAGAATATCTTGGAAGAGGTTCTCGTGGTAAGACAAGAAATGGGGTGAACGACCAGACTATGTGCTCAGCGTATTACACTTTAGCTTGCTTATGTTATTTTACTATTATATTATCATTATTTTATACATTTCATTGAAAAAAAATGCACTGATTGTAATTTTATAGCCAGAATTGACTGCCATGTTGCATTGATTGTTTGGGAGACAAAGCGTCCAGCATATTCCGGGCAGCAGCTACTACATATAAAAGACATTCATTATATTCATGGTTGTTTCATTCAGTTTGTTAAGAAAGGTTTGATTGACTAGAATGTCTATAGGGAACATAAGTCTTGTGACCTAGTTTTAGCTCTGGAGTCCACTGGCAACCTCGGCTGTTTTGATGCCTGTGTAAAGAATAAGATATTTTGTTTTTGGGTGTACTCACAGAACTGACACCAAATGGTGTAAATTTGTTTGGTTTCAGGCTGATGAAAAGATGCTAAAGGTGTGTGAGAAGCTTTATGTATAAGAGTGTTCACAGTAAATGTTTGAGAGTTATTTACAACTGGATACCCTGTATTATTGCTCGCGCACTGCCTGCATAGCAAAATCTATATGCACATTGCACAGCAAATATGTTTACTTTACTGAAAACTCAACTCCGTTTGGGGGCATGAGCTTTGTGGGTTTATGTGCATTTAGACACCTTGTTAGGCATAAACATTTTTCGACTGATTCTACACGTCTAAATGAGCAGTTTTAGTGATAATCCATAGTATGTTTTTAATATCGGAAGCGAGATCATGAAGCGAGATCATGAAGTGAGATCATGAAGTGAGATCATGAAGTGAGATCATGAAGCGAGATCTTACTCTACTTTATCCGTCCACTTGTACCGGGGGGTGTCGCGGGGAGATGAAGCTGACGATCAGCAGCAAGCCGGAATGCCTGGAGAGGGGGGATGTCGGATGTCTTCAGTGTCTCTGACACCTGCAATCCAAGTTTTTCTTGGTCTCCCTCTCGCATTGAAGTCTGCCATCCTGCTGTTGTATGCCTTGAGGGCCAGTTGGTTGGTGGACATGCGTGTCAGATGTCCAAACCACTTGATTCTCTGTTGATGTATGTAGTGGTGGGCTGGTGTTGTATGTAGTGGTGGGCTGGTGTTGTTGTATGTAGTGGTGGGCTGGTGTTGTTGTATGTAGTGTTGGGCTGGTGTTGTTCCGACCATTTCCCTGATTTGCTCATTTCTTATCATGTCTCGTCTGGTTTTGTTGACGGCTCTTCTTAGACATCTCATCTCGTAGGTGGTGATCTTTCTTTCAAGGCTTTTGGTCAGGGTCCATGTCTGACATTGGTATGTCAGGGTGGGGATGAAGATGGAGTTGATGAGCTTAGCTTTGGTTTCGATGGGGATGTTGGGGTGTTTCAGGAGTGGTGCAAGCTGGTAACTCTCATTGTTTGCTTTCTGGACTGTTGTTTCGACTTCTCTGTTAAATCGTCTATCTTCTGTAAATATGCTATCGAAGTACTTGAGCTCAGTCACTTGCTGGAGTTGAGTGCCGTTGATGTTGAGTTTGCTGTGTGTTCTGCTCACCTTCATTGTCTCGGTCTGGCTGATGTTGATGTTGAGTTTGCTGTGTGTTCTGCTCACCTTCATTGTCTCGGTCTGGCTGATGTTGATGTTGAGTTTGCTGTGTGTTCTGCTCACCTTCATTGTCTCGGTCTGGCTGATGTTGATGTTGAGTTTGCTGTGTGTTCTGCTCACCTTCATTGTCTCGGTCTGGCTGATGTTGATGTTGAGTTTGCTGTGTGTTCTGCTCACCTTCATTGTCTCGGTCTGGCTGATGTTGATGTTGAGTTTGCTGTGTGTTCTGCTCACCTTCATTGTCTCGGTCTGGCTGATGCTTATCTTCATGTCACATTCTTCACAGATAGTATTCACGCTGTTTGTATGCTTTTGCAACTTCTTTTCATCTTTATTTGCAAGGCTTTGGTCATCGGCAAACAACATTTAATTTAAGGCTTCTGGTTCTGGGTTTACCTCCTTTGTTATCTTGTCCATGTATACAATGAACAGCAGTGGTTATAGGACACACCCTTGTCTCACTCCAGATGTAATTTGGAACCAGTCTGTGAGTCAGTTTGGTGTGTGGAGTGAGCTCAAGCTGTTGGCATAGATGGCTCTGACGTTGTCTTGGAGTTATCCTTACACTTTGTATGTTTCCAGTACTCTCCAGAGTTTGTCTCTGTTAACCCTGTCGAAGGCGTTTTCTTGGTCTACGAAGACAAGGTTCAGTTCTCGGTTGTACTCGATTGCCTTCTCACTTAGTTGTTATACAGCAAAGATGGCATCTGCGCACCCTCTTCCTTTTCTGAAATCCATATGTACGTTGCTCAGCAGTGGTTCCACATTGTACCTAGTTCGCTGCTCGAGGAGGTTTGTGTATATTTTGTCTGTGTGGCTAAGAAGCGATATTCCTCTGTATGTGCCACAGTCGTTCTTGCTGCCTTTCTTTGTCTAGATTGGTACAACTACTACTTGCTGCCAGTCTTCAGGGACTTTTCTCTCATTCCAGGCCTTCTGGAATATTGTGGTAAGCCATGTGATCCTAGTTTCACCACGTGTTGATATGGTCTCAGTTGTTATTTCATCCACCCCGGCTGCTTTGTTTCTTGGGCTTGTCTTCACTGCCTTCCTAACTTCAGATTTCAGGATTGTAGCCTCTTCATGATCTGCGTGTCTTAGGGTGAACTGATACTGGATGTTTCTTGGGCTGGCTGGATTTAAGAGTGCTTTGAAGTGCTCTTGCCATCTGTGCTTGATGCTGCTATCTTTGTCGTGTATCAATGTTGTTGGTTGTATATCTCATTTCTCAGTCTCATGGCTTTGACACTCTTATAAAATTCTCTGGGTGAGTGTTTGCACAGTTCGTTCAGTTCTTTGGCAGCTTTCACCACTCTCTTGCTATGTCGTCTTGCAATTCTGTATTTGATGTAGTCCTCCTCCAGCTTTGTTTTCACCCACACCTTGTACAACTTCTTCTCTCTGACGGCTTCTTTCACCGTGTCGTTCCACCAGGCTGTCTGTTTTGTCTGCCCCCTTCCTGTCTTCCTTGTGCAGCTTCTTTGGGTGCTTCAACTAGAGTGTTCTTGAAGACAGACCATGTTTCTCCTGCAGTCAGTTCTGTGTTGTTCCTTCAGCTTCTTGGTGACTTCTATCTCCACTTCCTGCCGGATTTCTTCCCTTTGGAGTTTCCTCAGGTTTTTCTGTTCTTTAGCGAGATCCAATATTTAAATCATTATTTCAGGGACAATTAATTGGGAAATTACATTTCCGACTCTTCAAGGTTGTCTGACAGTTTTTCTTTCTGATCAACAAACATTGTGATTAGAATAAGTATTGTCTATTTATAAGTTCTTATGATTGTAAAAACTTTTAAGTAATTACTGCGTCATCATTTACAATATTAAAATTGATACTGAAACATTGTATTTCCTGAACCACCATTATTAGAGTCCATAGTATATTACAGCATCAAAGACAGTGAATAGAAAATAATTAAATATATAGTTTCAATGCCATTTACTGTAAATTATGTAACATCTGTGTCAGATAACTTTGAAGAGTCAGAAAGTAATTTCCCAATTAAAATATTTATATCAAACAAGGTGTCTAAATGCAGATAAAACAACAAAGCTCATGTCCCCAAATGGACTGTTTTGAGTAATGCAAGCAGATTTGCTATGCATATAGATTTTGCCATTTTTTTCCAGTTGTAAATAACTCAAGTAATTGCCATGGGCATTCTTCTATATAAAACTTCTCACACCTTCAGCATTATTTCATCGGTCTGAAACAAGAAAAATGTACACTGTTTGGTGTCAACCAAAAACAAAATATAATCCTATTCTTAACACATGCTTCAAAACAGCTAAGGTTACCAGTGGACTCCAGAGCTAAAACTAGGTCATAAGACTTACGTTCCCTATTAAAGGTTCTCGCAGTAAAAAAGAAATGTGATGAACAACCAGATTATGTACTTGGTGTGCTACACTTTGATTTGTTTATGTTATTTTATTATTATATTATCATTATTGTTTATCCTTTTGTTAAAGAAAATGCACTGATATTTTATAGCCAGAATTTGCTGGCATGTTGTATTAATTGTTCAGGTGACAACATGTCCAGTGTAACTTGTGGCTGTTGCGGGCAGCAGCCACTACATGGAAAAGAAATTCATATTCATGATTGTTTGCTTTGTCTTTCAAAAAAGACTTGTTTTGATTACCTGCAAAACTCATTCAACTTTAACATGATTGATGTACTAGTAAACCAATATAGAGCATATGATATTGCCAGTTATATGGACAGATGCCTCATTTTGTTACCAAAAGTAACAATATTAATACGTTACTGCTGAAATGGTTATTTTTGCCTAAATGTTCTATATATATATATATATATATATTTATATATGTATATATGTATATATGTATATATATATATATATATATATATATATATATATATATATATATATATATATACATGCCATCATGATTGTGTTTGATTTTTCTCATGAATGAGCAGCAGACTGAAAAGTTAGCACTAAAAAAAGGACAATGAAATTATTATTCTATACTCTTTCAAGCCATTTGTTTATACTCTGTATTGTAGTGGTATAGTTATTACACAATGCTTGTTTGCCAGCACATCCCCCACTCATTAATCTCCAGTAATTTAAGTAATGGATCAAGGAATTCTGAAAGTGGTTTCTGCATAAGTGCGTTTTCAGTTGTGTTTCAAAATGGGACTTGATCTGGGTTAGCCAAAAAAATATTTTATGTTATTTTTTATCATCTATCATCTTTTAGAAATACTTGTATGTTATTTTGTTGGTCTATTATCAGTAACTGGATGATGATCTTATGAGTTTCTTCAAAGATAACAGACCAATGGACGTTAGATTGTAATGTTACTGTGTTGATATGTGTGCAATCAAATAAAATAAAAAATGCACTAAATAACCATTGTGTTGCCAACTGTATCATCAATAAAATATAGACAGAGCCATGCCGATAACGAAAATCACATGGTAGTTGCTGGTTTTGGTATTTTAAAACATTTCATCTGAGCTATGTTGATAGTTTTAGGATGAAACTTCCACATGCCTGACCAAAGACACATTCTTGCTCTTTGTTACACAACTTAGCTAAGTGTGTGCTTGTTTTCCTTGCCACGTTTGTGCCATACTTATGCTGATTTGTTTGAACGTTGCATTTTTGTAGATGAATGGATCACAAAACCTTGAGAAAGATATTTTGTAGAAGTTTAGGCAAATTGGAATTGCAAGTGTGAGAGGGCTGTTTTGTAGCTGCTTAGGCAAGACACACTTCCAAATATGAGAATCTTATATTTTGTAATTTTTTATTTACTTACATTTGCTTTAAGAGTGCATGTGAATAGGTTTTAAGAGTGCATGTGAATAGGTTTTAAGCAAAAATAACATGGTTTGTGTGCACTTTGAAATAAAGCACTCCTAGAAGATGATGTCGTTTTACTGGTGTTTTCTGTTATATTTTGTGTCAAGAATTGGACAATTCTAAGAAAAGTTCCACATTTTTTTATTCATGAATAATTGGTTCAGTATCTCAAGCCAACCATGATTGACATTAAAACAAAGCTGTCAAGCTCAGAGCCTTACTTATTCGGGCAGTCATTTCAGTCTCTTGATTGCTTGGGAAAGATCACATTTTTTCCAAACAAGGAATAGAACCATCAACAAGTTTGTTATAAGAAGCCCATTGTGTTCAACAAAAATTCAATTAACACAATAATGTACACAATATTATGATAAACAATGGGTATAACTTGGTATATATTCATGTGGAAGCACTAATCTGAGAGAAAGTTCTGGGTGTCCATTTTATTTGAAGTAAACTAATCATTTGCAATCTGGAACATTTTGAAGTCAAAATGAAACAAAATGGAGAAAACGTGCCCCCCCCCACTCGACACCCACCCCTGGTAAAAGGTGGATGGAGACCTTCAGTATATCATATATGTGATGATTATACGTTCTGTGCTCAGATGTCACCATGGAACGGAGATAGTTCTTGAGTCTTCGCATGGCACGGAATGACCGCTCTGTTATGGCAGTGGAGACAGACATCGCCAGTAGTATCATGACTACTGTATAGGTCAGGGCACAGGTCAGAATTTATTTCCCGTATCAAGTATGAAGTATGGTCTCTCTGCGCCCTTGACCATCTCTCATCTTGCCTTCCATTGACGTAGATTACCTGGTAATGTCGTTTTTGAACACCTCGTACAGCTGGACAATTCTCTTTGGTGTCAGATTCACCCAGTGTCTTGGTGTGAGGTAATGGTCCATGTAGTGATTCTGAGCTACTAATAGACGTGTGTCCATTACCTGCAGCAAGTGATCCATGAATGGTAGATGCCCTCATGCAATACTGGGTGGGTGAGTCAGCGGTGTCAGTGGACATGTTATCACGGACAGTGCCTCTGCTGGCCAGCATTGAGTAGCTTGCTCGCCTCAATCTCAAATCTTCCTGCTAACTCTACAGCACTGTCAAAGAATGCATTGTAGTAGTTGTCTCATTGGCAAAGGTTACACTGTTTTGTGTGTAATGTGGTCAGAGGAAGCAAACTTAGGAGGACATGCTCAATGGTCACTAGTGTTGTGATGGTGTCAACATGCTCAATGGTCAGTAGTGTTGTGATGGTGTCAACATGCTCAATGGTCACTAGTGTTGTGATGGTGTCAACATGCTCAATGGTCACTAGTGTTGTGATGATGTCAACATGCTCAATGGTCAGTAGTGTTGTGATGATGTCAACATGCTCAATGGTCAGTAGTGTTGTGATGGTGTCAACATGCTCAATGGTCACTAGTGTTGAGATGATGTCAACATGCTCAATGGTCACTAGTGTTGTGATGGTGTCAACATGCTCAATGGTCACTAGTGTTGAGATGATGTCAACATGCTCAATGGTCACTAGTGTTGTGATGGTGTCAACATGCTCAATGGTCACTAGTGTTGTGATGGTGTCAACATGCTCAATGGTCACTAGTGTTGTGATGGTGTCAACATGCTCAATGGGCACTAATGTTGTGATGATGTCAACATGCTCAATGGTCACTAGTGTTGTGATGGTGTCAACATGCTCAATGGTCACTAGTGTTGTGATGATGTCAACATGCTCAATGGTCACTAGTGTTGTGATGGTGTCAACATGCTCAATGGTCACTAGTGTTGTGATGATGTCAACATGCTCAATGGTCACTAGTGTTGTGATGGTGTCAACATGCTCAATGGTCACTAGTGTTGTGATGATGTCAACATGCTCAATGGTCACTAGTGTTGTGATGATGTCAACATGCTCAATGGTCACTAGTGTTGTGATGATGTCAACATGTTTGACAACAAGTAGCATGTGGCTTTGTTGTTTCCATGCATCTTCTTCCAAATATTCCATAGCAATGACTACAGCAGTGAATGCGGACCTGAGAGTATACAAAGGGTTCACATGACATATCTCACATAGTGATTACATATTAGTTATGGTGTTCATATCAGCTTGTGCATCCTCATCAAACTTAAGCTCAGCCTGTAATACAATCAACCTCTTAGCAGAGTACTTGAATGAGACAACGACCTGCTGGACAGTGTCAACATACTTTTTACTATTGGCTCTATGCTGGCATACACAATAGGCATGTTAACTTTTTGTCCTTTCTTTTGTAGTGTACTGTGTAGATGGTGCCAGGTATCAAACTCTCTGATTCGTGTTTGCACTCCACAATGGATGCCAGCCAGATAAAGGATGGATTGTTCAATGTTCAATTAAGACCTCTAGCCTAGGTAAAACTTCTAATTAACTGAAAAGCCAGAATGTATGTAAGGGCCCCCAGAACGTATGTAGGGGCCCCCATAATGCATGTAGGGGCCCCTAGAATGCATGTAGGGGCCCCCAGAATGTATGTAGGGCCCCCCAGAATGTATGTAGGGACCCCCAAAATGTAACATACAGAAATGAGTTGGATCTACCAATTTCATGTTTTCAATTTCATTTATTTTGTTCTAGTGGTTATGCGAGTGAGATGTTTTTCTTGTTTTCTGCACTACGCTTATTTATTAAACAAATGATTAGCCAATGTAATATAATTTTCATAGGAATAGTGTCATTTGTTGGTATTATTTAATTATTAGATTGGTACACTTGACGAGTTTGGGACTTCTACTAGGGCAGACTACTTCCGAGTTATGATTGACTGCATTGTTTGCACGATACTTCTATTTTTTTACTTTGGTGCTCACAGTGGACATCCCTTTGTATTTACTGTATAGTAATATGATTCTTTTGTAATTATATTAAAGTTATCACAGACAACACATTTACTCAGCTCTTAGCCTGCATGTGTCCAATATAGACATCACTAATAACACATGGCAACACATCTGACAATTCAAAACTATGTATATCACATTTATGGCATCTGATGAAACGTTTCTTAATTTTGGAGGCATACATAGCAATTCCTTAGATATTATGCTAGAATTGTATAGAAGCGATTATTATCTTTTTTTCTTATTATTTTGTTTAAAACTAATAAAGTTTTGATATATAAGGTGTATATGTTACAGTCAATCTGCGTAATCAATCATTACATGTAATGACCGACATGTTTAGGCATTACACGAAATGACTGTTTCACTCAGGCATTTCACGAAACAACTGAAATTTTCAGTCCTCACGCGAAATGACTGGAGAAGAGGTGCAGTCATTTCGCATAATGACAGAAACAGTGTTTCCCCTGGTTAATGACAAGTGATGTGGGCAAACTTGCTGTTTTCAGAAATTGATACCTAACAGCTATCTATTTCTCACACTCAAAAACATTTTTTACTGTGAAGTTATTATTTAAAATTATTGTTAGGGTTCACTTTGGATCATGTAGAACACCAGGAATTGAAGTTACTCCACATGGTCGAAACCATTTATCATCAAATTAATGTTTTATTACGAGGTGCAATGCCCCAGTCCCCCTAGGTGCGCTTTGTGCCATTATACCCAGAGCAAACACTGTGAAGTATCAATTACAATTTGTCTTCTATTGTGCATCTTAAATTAAATGTTGGAAATGTTACATACATACTTAAGACACAATAACACTGTCTTATTGAACAGCATATAACTTTATTATGATTCTACAACTTGCAATAGTCAACTGTATCATTGGTATTTACAATTATATTAATGTGCTACATTTTCACAATATTATATGTCAAACAAATTATACAATATGCCATATTCTCATAATTATATGTATGGATATGGATGAGAGCATATACCCCACGGTAGTTGTTTTTAAGTCAAGAATGTTAAATTCATAATATTTTACATCACAGTATTGGTGAAAGCTAATATTGTATTCAACAAATATTACTAAATTATTATTATACCCACTAGTTATCATGAAAGACATAAGCATACTATTAGGTATACTTGCGATCCAGAAGATATTTATAAAAGATGACAAACCAAATCATGTCTGGCCTTAAAGGGAGAATGTACTTTACTAACAAATTGATGATTAGTTATTAGCATGTCATATGGTTCATTCTTACTTATTCGTGCAGCTCAGTCTGTTGTGACACCGGTTGCTACACATTCGTTTTGTTTTGTTCCACTTGCACCTGTTGCTAGTACATTTTTTAAAGAAGACTGCAACAGTCACACCTGACAAAACCTTGTCCACCAGTTGCTGAGTTTTCTAATGCATGGCAGTCTTGGATGGTGTCTGACTGGAATAGAAGGCATTGCGGGCATAAGTCGAATTGGTTGCGTGAATATTTATGTATCAGGATCCCAGTCTTCACAGTCACACCTGACAAAACCTTGTCCACGAGTTGCTGAAGTTTTTAATGCATGGCGGAGAGATATCTGTTGGTCTTGGTTGGTGTCTGGCTGGGATAGAAGGTGTTGTGGGCATAAGTCGAATTGGTTACGTTATTATTTATCAGGATCCCAGTCTTCACAGCAGTGGTGTATAAGTTGTTGTCGCCACGGTCAAAGATGACCCCAGGATGTTACATGAATCCTCCTTCCTCTATCCACCATGGGGATGGGAACTGTGTATTGCAGGGGCTCCAAACAGGACAAATATATCCAACAACTGGATAGCCACTTCTGCTGCTTGCTTCGAGGTTAGAGGCCGTATGATACAGAACTTTGTGAGATAGCACTGATAAACAATGATCCACTTGAAATGTGACTTGGGGGATGATTGCATGTTGATAAGGATGACGTCATAGGTGTCCTCAATGCACAATGCTCAATGGCTCTTGTTCTATTTTTCGTTCTTTATCGACTTCTTGATGTCACTGCATTGAAGAATTTGATACCTGCGAAACATAATCGCACATTTTAATTATTATCCAATTTTAATTATAACCAAAATGGTGAGAACATATATATTGTAATATATTGTAATATACTCATAATCATGATGTTAATCAATGTGTCTTTTATAGTAAACTTCCCTTTTAAATTAATTTGTTTGCATAAATATTTAGATAATATGTCCATATGTAGAATCATTACTTTCATATATTGTAAGATATGTATATCAAGGGCTAAACAAAATAATACATTCACATACTCGTTATTTTTGCAATCTTCCGGAGTCGCCAAAGTAAAGATGTGCGGAACATTCCCTTCTTTTAGCGTGTGGTGCAACTGTTAGGTGCAGCACTAGTTAAGATCACAATTTATCGTTCCGCAAGATTATCGCATTTGCATGAAGTTATGTATCTTCTTCCACGACAGCGCGTGTGCCTCTGTGTTATTGTTGAACTGGGTGCGTTTACACCATGGCATTGGACTGGTGGCTTCAGTCTTTGAGATAGTCTATATAGACACAACCAACTCGATCTTTATACACGATTGAGTCACGCACAAGATTTAACAAGACTGCCATCCCAAACAACAAGTTCAAGATGGCAAGTGGACAAGGAAGCCATTGGCTTATCGAGAGTCCAACAATTTTCTCATCTATGTGTAGCCCACACTTATCAAATATCTGTCAATTCTATTTTTAACCATATTCACACTACTAGCATTAACACACTCATTTGGCAGTTTGTTCCATTCATTTATCATCCTCTGTGAGAAAGAGTACTTTCTCATGTCCAACTTACACTGCTCCTTAACTAATGCTGCTTTGTGTCCTCTGGTTCTACTGCCTTCTTTAAGTTTGAATAACATATTCCTATCAACATCCTTATAACCGTTCACTATTTTAAAAACTTCTATTTGGTCTCCTCTTAGTCTCTAGTGCTGTCGAACCACATTGTAATAAGCGACTTTCGTAACTAAGATCTCTCAATTCTGGAATCATTTTAGTTGCTCTTCGTTGTACTCTTTTTATATACAACATGTGCCGTGTCACGCACGACAAGTATAGTGGAAGGCATTGTTAGTTGAGACACTGGGTTAGTTGAGCCACCCATGTTTCCAGGAAACTACAGCAGCGACAGTAACATCGTACCAACCAGTGATTGAACATGTTATTAGAAGTTGCTTTATCACCGAGTCTATAAGCCTTGAAGAGATGGTTGACTCGTACCCAGAAGAAGAAGATGTACAATAAGTGCCATTTGTCGCAAAGGCCAGAAAATGTGAGTTAAAGGTATGTTTTTTGACGTTTTTAGAAACTTTTGGTTCCCGCTCCTGGTGGAAGAATGTTTAAATTTTAGGGTATCTTTACTTAATCATGGTACATTTTCTGGTGCAATTTCTACGTGAAATGGTTGTTTTGCAGTAGGTATAGGCCTATATTTCGATTCGAAATGAATAAATTTTGTATTTTAACCTGAAAATTGCGGTTTGCAGAGAGATGTTGGCTCGAAAGCGGTAGATTATGTAAACATTTAGGAAAAGCGGTAGTTCTACCGCTAAAGGTAGACTTCGCATCTCTGTCCTTCCCTTGAACATGTATTTACGAGAAACAGTCTAGCCGCCTAGTGAGAGTTGAATACACCACAAACTAATTCGCGAACGTTCCGCTGGAAGTCGTCTGCTGTAAAGAAGTCGTCTGCTTCAGTTAGAAGCGCCGTTTGTCTGTGATCTCCAGTTGCTACCGGGTGTAATGTACACAGGTTGTTCAAGATAATACAGTGTATTGCTAAACCGGTATACGATAAGAAGAGTGCCATAAAATAGACATAAATAATGCAGTAAGCTCCAGATGCTGAGATGGCAATTAAGTAATTTAAGACGTGGCACTGGCAGTGCCGTCGTCACGTCGACAAGAAAAGTTATGTCATTCTTAGACTTAGACTAGAACGTTTGTAAGATTTAGGTTTAGTCTTAGATTCTTAGATCATTTGATCTATCCTAAAATGTCCAGTCTCTCACACCATATCATTTTAATTAAAACAAAGGGCAGACAGGTATACCATTAATAATAATAATCACAGGAAAGTTAACGAACGGATCCCTGCCCCTGGTCCTGGACTGGTGTTTGTAGATGCTTCTTACTGCACAACAACACAACATCATCCTTAAAAACGATAACTACTGGAGTCCCTCAAGGTTCAATTCTAAGACCATTAATGTTATTTTTAATATACACCAAATGATCTAGCAACAACACGTAAAAAAACATTTCTGATATATGCAGATAATACCACCCTGCTGAGCACACTAAGTACCTTCACAACTGATCAAACTAATAACTTGGATACATCCAATGACATAAATTCATAATTGGCTAAAATAATGGACTAGCTAGCAGTACTTAAATAAATTGTTCCTGAGAAAACAAAATTTTGATTTTTCTCTATAGACAGAGAAAATCATAGAACAATGAAGTACCCAACACTAAAATCAATAATATGCCAATTGAACGGGTGACACAATTTAAATTTCTTGGAGTCATAATAGTCTCCTCATCAACATTTTATAGCCAACAAATTATCAAGGATATGTGGAATTCTCTCTAGATTAAAATACTGTACCAGTGTACATCCTAAAAATAATATACTCTCGCTATTTATATCACACCTAAGCTATGGTATAACTAACATGGGGCTGCAAAATTGTCACAAGGATAAATACAAGCAATTAGATCTATCTCAAACAGTAACTATAATTCACACAGTACACCTTCACTTAGAGAACCTGAACTATTAAAAGCAGGTGACCTCTTTAAACTGTCATGCATGACATTTTTCTACGGATGTAAAAATGGAACCGTTCCAGATTATTTTAAAGACTCATTGCTTATGAAAATGTATCATCTAGGCAAAGAAGTCAATGAAGGGCCCCCCAACGCTTTACCGATACAATAAATAATTTCCCCCAAACTATGACTGTGACATACAGATTAAACAAACTAATACAATATATTGTCGACTTTGCATCAGACATATAATAGCACAATTACTTCAAGAAAACTATCCTCCAAAAATTGTCATGGAGAAAATTAACACCCATTCCAACTATGGCTTTGTAAATTACTCCAAAAAATAATTTATAAGTACATATGACACAGAATGTAATACTATAAACTGCTATATCTGCAAAAACAATATGCCAGCTGAAATATAGAAATGTATGTAATGTAGGGAGCGGTGGTCTAATGGTCAGAGCACCTGCCTGTCGATCGAGAGGACGGTGGTTTGATTCCACCTCCGCCGTTTCGAAGCTTGGGCAATATCGTTCACCCCACTTTGCCTGTGTCTTTCGGAAGAGACATTAAAAGCCGTTGGTCCAAACTCCTGTGTTAGCTCAAGATTAGGCTGTTTGGAGTATAACTACTTGAGACTTGAGACCAGGTTTTAAGACAATAATATTATTACAATTGTCTGTTATCAAAATGTTTGTTATATGATTTCTTTATATGACTAAGTCTTAACTCATGAAACAATACTAAACAAATGCACCCTTCAATTGCATGACACACCCCATGACCCCAGGTGATTGTGCATCACGTCCATAAAAACAGTGACGCAGTAGTAGGCCTAACATCAAATTCCAATTTTGTGGGTGAAAAATATGTTCTGTGGGGTGTAGCAAGGTCCGTCAGTGTCCGCTGCACGTTTTAGCCACACCATAATTAGAATGACAGCAACCAGTGGCAGTTACTCAATTGGCGGCTAACATATTGTTACTCCAGATAAATTACCATATTGGATGATATATTGCTGGTCCCCTTGCTATTTTTGGTATTGTAATTAAGTATTTGCAATTGTATTATTTACCACTAATTTTAACAAATTATTTGCAACATGTGCAGCTGCAAACAACCCAGCAAAGTATCCTATGACGTAAGCAATAAGGCATCTGTCTTTAAAATATCAACATTGGTTGAAATTTCGAAAATGATCAGAAACACGCAATGGTCCGTAAAATCATCCCCAGAGTTACGTCAAAAAAGTTAAATGGTACGTCATTATTCTGAAGCAGGGGTACATCAAGGAACATATATTATATGCATGTATGAGAGGTGCATCATGCAATTGATAGGTGTATAACTCGTATGGGATATTTTGTGTATTTAATCATTAGTATATGTATATGACTAAAGTTAGTTGACAATAACCATGCATAAAATTAATATAAAGTTATATGATGTTTTATGATGAAAACTGTAACATCATTTGATATCGTGCATGCATTGATTCAAGAAAATATCCACGTCCTGGTCACAATAAATGTGCATGTAATCAGTTATTTGAAGCACATTATCTTCTGCTTCTAGATGCCAATGTGCAGATGGTATGTCATGGAATACACATGAAATAGTGCATGTCAGTTTTAAATCTTATATAGTTCTGAACCGGAATAGGTTCGGAAATGTCAAATACATGTGGTAGTTTTTAAGGGGCTGGACCTCTGGACCAATAAAAAATGTAAGCCAAAGGGGGCCATAGCCCAATGGCCCGCTTAAATATGCCACTGTAATTAGTGGATCTTTTATTCCATTTGTCTATTGTCGTCTGGTGCTGGGAGAATGAGTACTTTCTCACATCCAATTTATACTAATCTTAAGTAGTTTTACTACAGCCTGTAATGCTACTTTCTGTCCACACATTACTTCTAATAAATTATTCTCCTAATAAATGAATGTAAATCTTCCTACGCTTTAATTGAAAAAAAGTTGTTGAAGAACAGTTAATTTTCAGGAATTTGCTATATGTTCACCTACATTGAAGAAATTATGCTACCCAAGACAAGCTCTGCTTATTCCCCAAAGGAAGTCAATGAGCCAATCCAGGTTTCTCAAGACATCTTGAACTACATGCCACAGGTTAGATTTGAAATTATGCATACTACACATGCCTGCGAACTCATTTTTGGCAATGAGACTCCCACTTTATGACCCAGTCTCCTGCCTTTCTACTTGTTCAAAATAGGGTGAAAGAACACATGACTGCTTTTTGAGGTGTGAGGAGTCTTCATGTCACATTCAAAGGGAATTGCAGCATAAGAAAGACAGGGCATCGCCATTTATCAACCATAATATGTGTTTGCGCTATCGCTACATAAACGAAGCAATGTGAAGCAAGCTCCAATTCACAACAGTGACAACACACCCAACAACTGCACCAGATGGGGTAAATTAATGGTACGGTGAGTAAAATCTGTATTTAATCCATTATGAATTAAATACCTTTTATGTGATTCGATGACTCATAGCCACAGTATGATGTTTACCATATATTCCGATGCAGGTCCTATATGACACTACTCTGCCAAATTCCTGAGTCTTGACATGGATGGGCCATATGGACCCCAGTACAAAGCCAGGCACATTGCGTAAAATATATTTTAATAGTAGGGGAAGGTGGGGCATGTCCACACACTACATAGTATTTTGTTTCAAAATTGTGTTCTACGGTAGCATCTAACTGATACATCGAACATTTGAACCAATGAATTGAACTCCTTTGCGTTGGTAAGACATTATAAATTAAAATGTTGTTTTTGCAGAATCTCATGTAATTTTATACATATATTGTTATGTAACTCACACTCTCAATAATATATGCATATTGGTGTGTTTATGCATTTTTAGAATGTGTGTCATTTGTGTTGTCATTGCACAAATAAACTTTGCTGCCATAGACTGTGTGCTGGAAAATTGACAATCTTCCCCTGCCGGTCATTTGCGAAATATCCACATAGGCATGTGTGGATATGCCCCAGTCGTGCGGATATGCCCCAGTGTAGTAAGTTAATTTACAAAGCGTGACAGTGTGATGTGGATGTTATGCCTATGTAGATACTCATCAGCTAACCCATATTTTATTATGGAAGAGGTGTGATAAGAACCCAGGGGGTACTCAAAACATTGCCAGTATACAGTCCTTGAGAATTTCTATAACTGAATCTTCCTAAACACATTTTAGACTTCTATCAAAATTATACCCTTTTTTAAGTTGAGTGCACTGAAATATACACCATTGAACATGTAAAATATGCACTGTTCCGTGATGTAGATTAATGCACTAACATATTTGATTCACAGATCAATGGGACCTCGGTGTCTACCCTTTATCGTAAAAATGCATTTTGAGATGGCAATTAAAATATGTACCCTTCATTACCCAATAATTTTGGTTTGTATCATAAATACGTTGCATGCATTAACGTGTGTTGTACACAAAAAACATACCCATAAACAAGGAATTTGTCTCAAGGATGGTATACTGGAAATTTATTGAAAAAAATTATGGGACATTGGCCTGAAATTTACCATTGCAGTTTGTATTCTGCTCTGTAGCAAAAGCCTGAAATACGCGATGTATATTCACACATACCTGTGCAGATATGCCACCAGTACCCTGGGGTATATCCGCACACCAGTGATCAATATATATTGATAACATATGCATTTTTCTTAGTGGAGTTGAAGTTTAATAATTGGTAGTACTAAACTACTAAATATACAGATTAACAAGGCAATTTTTTTTCTTTTTGGCATGTACAGTTCATCGGCTGTGACATACAATACATTAGGGGGGCAGACATGTCCCACCTTCCCCTACTGGATGAAATATTTTGATTTATAATGCTGATTCACATGGTATGTCACAGAAAACTGATTTACAGTTTGAAATCTCCCTATCTGTTCTATTATTCTTTGTGTTGTGCCAGTCACCATTTTGTAGCCATACGGTTAATTACACTTTGTAGACATTCTTTGATGTGGCACTTTATCGAAAGCGTTATGAAAATCTAAGTAGACATAACTGGTGACTGGTCATTTACCCAAGTGCTTAATCATTTCTTCTAGAAATATATTGGTTAGCAAGACCTAGCTTTTAGGAACCAATTTTGAAATAAAATGTTATGCTTAACAAGGAAGTCCTCTATACTGTGTCTACTGGGTAGTTAACGTTTCTAAATTCTAATAACTTGCATACTACTGATGTTAATCTCACAGGTATGTAATTTTCTTACTTGTTTTAGGACCCTTCCTTATTTTCTTTGCTATCATTTTGGGAGTTACAATTAACCACCATTAGTGGTTAATCCCCATAAAATTAAGTAAAATTAAATTAATTTAAGTAACTGGCACTAGTAAAAACTGAGCTGAAACACTCATTTACGTCTTCTGCCATTTAAAAGTCATCTGATATTATGCATCCAGCATTGTTTTCCAGTGGTCCAACCTTACTGCTTTCTGTTTATTCCTTACATAAGTATAGGAACTCTTTCAGTTATTTTTATATTGCCAGCCAATTTCTGCTCAAAAGTCAGGTTTAGATTGTTTGTTTCAATTGTAGCTGTATCATGCTTCAGAAACGTTGTAAGATGCACGTATTGCAGCCAAGGTTGCTCAAACAGAATGACTAATATCCAGCAGGTTCATACCTATTTCTGTTTCATGGTTTCATTTTCTTGGAAATAGAATGTCCCAGAAGCTGCCAATCACACATGTATATGTTTCACAGTTTCATATTTTTGGGAAATACAATTTTCCAGAAACTGTTCCATAAAACGGTATTCACCACCCATCTTTGAAGTGTGCGTTTTTCTGAAATCAGAAGCTTGTTTGGTAAATGCCATTTTTTATAATTATACTTGAATAATCAAATAACTACAATGTAACAGAATATATTCTGCAAAATCAACCATGTTTCAAAGGAGCCACTAAAGAGAAACTGGCAGTAATCGGTAGAAGATATAATTTTTTTGTTATGAAATATAAATAGTCGTATGCCGCACAATGCAATCTTTAAATCCAAGAGCACTAGTGGCGCCACATAAATTGCCTGGGAACCAGCCAACTGTGGGGACAACAAATGGTGGCGCCACACCGCGGCGGCAAAATACGCAGTTGCATTTAATCCACTAAAAGGGCTAAATGATAACATGATCTTTGTTGCTTTATAAATTATATTGTCATTAACTGTTTGTAGATGTTTATTAAACAATTCGGATACAATGCTATATGTCTCCGTTTGTGACAGGTGTTTTATCGAAGAACTATAGCACACGTCAATTGCTAAAAATAGTCGGCCTGCAGAGCAATAACCAGGCGGAGGCGGGGACTTTCCAGAAAACCGAAAGAGTGCTGTTTCGTCTTGGTTTCCAGAAAAGTTGCAGCCTTAACAGTAGAAAAGCAGTAATGACACACGTCATTTCTTGACAGTGCATTTCAACGCAACCATTAGACCAATGTAGTTGTGTTGTTAGCTGTTGTCAGCGCCAGCGAGCAAACCAAAATGAGTATTTATGTTGACTTCGTGTAGGTACTACCGACAGTGGTTTCCCAAACAGAAGACCAGACGATCGTAGTTATTCGTGATCGGACGCCGGGGAAACGGGACCGTAGGTCCTGTGGCGCAGTTGTGCGCCATCACGTTGCAGGTTTGTAGTTGCTTTCACTTTCCATGTCGTTTTCCTTTTTTTGTGAATTATATCCACATTACTGACATAGCTAGGATATGATATTTTGTTGTGCATATTGATATTTGGAATTTTACCAAAACGCATAAAACGTAGATTCTGATGTTATTTTATTGTGAATGGAATATCTTAATGAGATACTCCCTCTACGGCTGATCACGGCTAAACTGGGAGGTAGTATCATGAGGTTAGAGATCGAGATCACCAGCTCTATTAGGCGCACTGAGTCCACAACAGGCTTTTCCATTTCCCTGTGGCTGTGCAAGATCTTTTACTACCCCTGGCATAGTCTTCAGTTTTCTTACTCCAAACAGGGGCTAACATAGTCACCAGATAGAAGGGACCAACGGCTTTTAGTCGCTCTTCCAAAAGACACGGGCAAAGTGGGGTGAACGAAAGCCCAACGCTCTACCACACGACCACCGTGCCCCACATATCATCACCTAAATTGTACAGATGCAAAATCCTGTGTATGTAACTTTATTATATACACACGATATATACATATATATGATAATCCTTGTACATATTGAACACTTAAATTAATGTTACCATTTATAGCGTTATGAAATAAACACGCACGCACACACACACACACACACACTACCATTTATTGTGTTATGAAATTAACACACATATGACATATGCAACTCGGACAATATATATGTATCACCACACCGATTACTGCCAAGCGACCGAACGAATCTATAATTCCCACTCTGGCGGGTCATTGTGGATTCCAGAATGACTAACGCCACTACCACTAGCAATCATCTTGGCCCTGGACACAGCCACCAAAGAAAATTATTTAGCCTTATGAAGTTATGAGTAACAATTTGGCATGACTCCTTAAGTCTCACAACAGGCCCCATGCATACATTTGTACCAAACTTCATCAAAATCTTGTTATTTTTAATGGCCCTAGTGCCCATTATTATTGTGCTACCCCTGGAAACATTCACACAGTTTAGGCAAACTATCATGCTCAATCTCTTGCACTAAACCAAGAAATAAAAGTTACATAGTTCATCTATTCAACAGAATTAAATATGGCGAACAAAATTGGAGTTAGGCTGGACTAACTTCAGTGTATGAATGCACCTGTAGGAGTACGCAAATCCGAGTTTCAGTGACTCGCTAGGTGGGGTAACTGTTTCGACTCACTGAGAATACATTGCGAATTTGCACTGGAAATTTTCTGACACAACATGTAAAAAAGATTAATATAATAATTATATGTGACCCGCTCCAGCAAAATCAGGAATAAGGCTGAGCCCGGCTATTCCACTTCAAAGTGTGCGAAGGGGTGAATTTGGCTGCGATGGCCGAATTTCAGGTGTTGATTTTTTTAATTGGCGTAACTATCCTAGATTGCTGTCATGATATAAGGTCAGTAAAACGACTGATAACTTTGAAAAAATTCGACATTTCGTAGAGCTATGAATGTCTTAATGAACAAACACAACGGAAACTTCGCTCAATTCAGATGTATTGTATCCACTGCATCGTTGGAAAGCTGACCTATTATGGGATGTATTTACTAGGGCAAAATCAGTCGCATGTTACTATATAACCAGTCAGAGAGGTTTAAAACGGAGACCAAACAAACAAAGCCACATTATTCACTGAAAAATAATGAGGACGTAACCATGTGATACGAATCTCAATGGCTGATTGGCTCAGCTAGAAACGCGCAAGCACTCTGAACATTGGAATGCAACCTTTACCCTCACGCGAAGCTATGTTTGTTTTGGTTTGAGTTCGATGCACAGAGATTTTTTTTATATCAAATCTAGGTTTATTAATCTATTTAGTGGCTGTTGACTGGGAAACTTAGTCGAGTCAGATGGATCAGATAGCAACAGTGAAATGAATGTCATTTCTGAGGGCAAAAGAAGACCACGATCGAGTGACAGTTGACACTGACAGCTTCGAGCGAGTGCATGGAAAGCTTGGCGGCAACGTCGCTGAGAATGTCTTGCAAACTTTCACAGCTATCGAAATGGAATTGCACCAAAATATCCATGTTACTGTGTACTACAACAGTAAAAAATTTCAACTTCATATGATGTGCCTTTGTTATTGAAATATATTAATATACTTTAGTAAACTTCAAAGCTGTTTTTCTCAGAATAGTTTTTGGTCAAATAACCCGGGGCACCTTCTCTTTATGAAACGATAACTCAGCAACTAATAGAGCTTGGTACTTGTCTTTGGCACTATTGGAAAACCATTGTCTTTCACGTGGTGCCATTATCTCAAAATGTAATTTTCCGACTTATTCTTGATTTTGCAGGAGCGGGTCACACACACACACACACACATATACATATATATATATATATATATATATATATATATATATATATATATAATTATTGAAACGTTAACAATCCACTCGCATGGTAACTGTTTGATCAATTACATTCTAACTATATTATGTCTATAAACAAAATAAAACTGAAAAAGCAGGGAAGCAAGTTGATTCCTGTGTCATAATTTTAAAAAAATGATATCCTTACCAACCTTGTGCAACGTAGCCAATTTGATAGACTCATAAAAATATTGGTTTGTTGTAAGGCAGTACGTAATAATCACAGAATATTCATCATATGTAACATAGCCCCAGTCTGTTGTTGGTGAGTGATGCAGTGCTGGCAAATAAATGTCTCTAGATCCAAAGTTCAGAAACACAGTGCAAATAATCACTTGCTGGCTAGTCTGCAGGGGTGAGATTTAGCAAGTCATGGAAAGTCAAGTCCAGTCGGGTTACCAAGCCAGTCGGGTTACCAACCTTGCAAAGTGCAGTAGCCCGACAGCTTCTTATGTAACCCACTTGCTAATCAATACGTTGATGATAGAAAGAAAATACTTTGAAGATAGAATGTTTGAATGACATCAACAACAAATAAAAACATCAAAAACAAACAGTTTTGAAACATTTAGTTTCAAGGCAGGATCAATACAATGTAATACATAATACGGAATAAAATACAGTATACAATTGTACACATGTGACAGATTGTTTTGTTTTCATAACATTGTACACCAGCAAATGCAACAGTCTACGCGTCACATGACATCAGGTCCTGTCTCCAAGTGTTTCACATGCACCACATGGATATATATATATATAAGTGGGTGCCAGCCTAAAGAACAGTTAACCAGGTTAATTCACCAGAAGTGCCCCGCACAATGTGTGGATAAATAATAAGTGGCGCCACATAGCGCCAAGACTATTAACATGACCGGTTATTATTTCATTGTAGAATGATCGTTCAGTTACATGTTGAGCGTCGATGTGGTTGATTAAAAATACAATGAATGGTCCCTTTCTTCGGCTACAGTTTGGCAACATTTTTTGCAATGTCAAACGTGTCACAAACACATGATTTGTGGTTAACATAAATGCAATATAGCCAGGACAACACTTCTGAGATGTTTATTAACTTTTACTTTTGCTGCGTCTGAAATATTGCAGCTCCGTAAATATTTCGAGTCTCCATGCGGGCCACTGTAGTCAAAAACTTAAGTCGCCCGAAGCCATTTTTGGGTGCCATTGGCAACCGGACGACTGCTAAATCTCGCCCCTGATTCTGTGAATATTTTTTCCAGCTTTTCAGAATACTTGCTCGTTTTGTTTCTACTCTGCACAATCTTTCATGTTAACTAATTTGGTGGAAACTAGACTGAGTTTGAATAACAACAATGAACATCAACTGGAATGGATATGATTTGCTATTTTTTTACTAAATGTTCCTTGAACTGATTAATGAATGTCTATATGACCAATAGATGCAAATTTATTATCTGTTATCAGTCTATTGTTGGATTTGTCCATATTTTAGTTTCACAAAATAAATAAAAAATCTTCATTGACAATCCGGTAAGAAAATGTCTTGTAACAGTAAAGACATATCAACCACAACCATCTTCATGGCTTTATAAATGTTAGATTGTCTTACATACAACTGTGTTACTATATGTAATTAAAGGGCATTGCCATTTATCAACCATAATGTGTTGTCCTATCACTACATAAACTAAGTTCTTGGATTAACATATTCAATGAAATTTTTTTTAATAAAGACCAGTAGCAGAAAAACGTCATTGCTGGGAAATAGGGGCTTTATGCTTTAATGACAATGGCTTGGCATGTATGTAAGGTAGAAAGCTTGTGGAGCCATACAGGTTCAAGAGATTGTATTTGAATGCATCCAAAATTATGGCAGTGTTTAAGTATTATTCTTGGTTCTAGTTTACATGCAGATTATAAACAAACACACAGACTTTTTTTGAACAAATTAGTGTTTTGTTAATGCACGAGTTCAACAAAATACTGGATTATCATGCAGTACAGAAACTTGTCACAAAACAATTTATATATAATTAATACTTATATTAATTTTATTTGTCTTGAATAAAATAGATGAATTGTTAATTTCATATTTTCTAATCAATTGTATGTGTTATTTTATATGCCTTTAGTATATTTCGGTGGGGTGGCCACATGGTCGGTGACCGGTGGCGAATTGGCCCCACCTTTGTAGTTATTCCAGTTAGAGCTAGTGTATTTTTAAGCAGGTAGTTGTATTCATAGACTGCGTGATAGCATGTAGGGCATTATGCTATTTGGTTTAAGGGTGTTCCATAACAATAGTAATGCCATTGTTTCTTTTATTTGTTCTAGGAATACTGCTACTGCTTTGTGGTGAAATGTGGGCTCTATTGAACCCGACGTCCAGGAGGCTCGCATGGGGCGTAGTCAGCCTGGCGTTGGGTTGTGAAGCCCACATTTCTTTGTTTTACATTTCTTTGAAAGTGGGCTTACCCTTAATCCCCACAATAAACGTCATTCATTTGGCCTTTTCATATCTCTATATCTGTGTTGTGTTGTTGATTGCATAAAGTATATTTCATTTATATACCCCAGTATATCTTTTGCATAACTGTCATATTTAAAACTTATGACTACATTATTATAAAGAGTGCTGACATTTACCGTAGCTTTATATGTGCATTATATTGAAATGTTATGTTATTCCCGAGGTATACAGTTATAAACAACAATTTCCTTGGTTACATTTGAGCTGTTCATAAAGGGTTCTATGGCACTGTATATTTGATATGAAATGCTGCATCTGTTTTCTACAAGGCGCAGGATGGACATCACAGCTGTACGATGTCAACACCTCATTGACGGAGAGGAATGTGGAACTCTCTTGCAAAGGGGTTGTTCATCATGCCCAACATGTAAGGGTGAGGTGGATCCACGGATCTGGCAAAATGAGCCTATGCATGTTTGTGGAGCACCATTGGAAGATGGCACATTGTGTGACTGGGAATTCACACCTGGCTGCAAATTCAAGTTCTGTCCTGAGTGTGGGACAAAGTTGGGGTCTGGTGAGTGTTTGTTTTATTCCGGGCCAAAGTTGCCACTTATTGGTCCTCAAGTTTTCATAAGAATTACTGACACTTGTATGTGCATTTTTTTAGTTCTTTATGAGGATCACCTGAGTGGCATTTCAATATAATACTTACTAAAAGTAGAAATTCTTTATATCATTGCAACTGAAGATACTTTATTCTATAATTGATTTATCTATCATCTGGTCTATGAGACTGATTCACTCTCCTCAGCTTCCGACAGAAGGGACAGACTTACACAAATAATAAAAAACTATGTCATTTTTTTACAATGCCAATAATGGTAGCTTAATAAATAATAAAATGCTATGTCATTTTGTTAAAGTGGCAACAATGGTTGCTTTTTATGAAGTAATTCCTTGTTTTATTGCATTCTTAATCTAGGTCAGAAACCACCAAAGGAGGCAGCAACATGCAAGCCTGAACGGCAGTTTCTATTGCAGCCATCCACATTACAAGATACCCCAGCAATGAAGACTCATCTGGAAAATGCCAATGCATGTGACAAACATACAGAAATCATGGAAACAACATCTTCACCAAGTTTGAAAGCTGCACTACCAGCTGTGAGGTTTCCACAGGCCACGATGTTGACTTCAGATCCATCAAGACAGGGCCAATTGCCACAATATCCTTTACAACCAGGTTCCCACAGTGCAGCACAACTAGCTATGAGATTTCCACAGGCCACAATTTTGGCTTCAGATCCATCAAGACAGGACCAATTGCAACCCTCTCCTGAGCAACCAGGTTACTACAATTCAGCACCACCAGCTATGAGGTTGCCACAGGCCACGATGTTGATTTCAGATCCATCAAGACAGGGCCAATTGCCACAATCTCCTGTACAACCGGGTTACTACAGTGCAGCACCACCAGCTGTGAGGTTGCCACAGGCCACGATGTTGACTTCAGATCCATCAAGACACTGCCAGTTGCCACAATCTCCGATACAGTCGGGTTACTTTAATGAAGCACCAGCAATGAAGGTGTCCCAGACTATGAAGGCTTTTCCAGGAATGGCAGTTATGCATACACAAGAGGACCACAGAAGTATTCCAACGTCGCCTGATATGGAACGGGAGCACTCGTCTCCACCAGTAGGCCATGCAACCAACAAAGGACAGTGCCATTCACAAGTGTTGACTCATCAAGATGCTATTCACATGCTGCCTGAACATCTCCAGAAAGTGGTGCTAATGCATTTGGCAAAGTCGATACAAGTACCAGCAGTTGAAGAAGTTGCTCATTGCACTGCTGGAGAGAAACATCTAGTGTCGTCAGGACAGGATTCGCTAGTAGAAAACAGAAACTTGATTACGCATCTGCAACACTGTAAAGCAACATCAGATTCTGAAGATGTGCCATTGGAAAATGATGAACAAACTGTGTCGCATTACAAACCTGAGCTAGCCATGCATCAGAAGGAGATGCATTCGGAGTTAAACTTGACCCAACATGAGCAAAAGAAGACTCAAAGTGGCTGTAAGAGTCAATGTGAACCTGCGGATGGAACTGACAAAGTTGGAGGTGAAACAGGAGATGTCAATGGAAATACAGCCAGTGAACAGATTGACAATGGTTGTAAGACAGATGAAGGAGGTGGGGCCATGCAACACAATGCTGAACAAGACAGTGAGCACAACAGATCAAATTCTGAGACTCCACAACTGGCAAGTATTTTAGATTTGGTAGACAAAATAATCCAGTAAGCCACAATGTGCTAAAACAGCTAATTTTTATGTGAAAATCATTTCTTGGCAGCAGCTGTCGTGTGGCAGTGGTCATTCAAGATAGATTTAACCCATTTCATATCAACTACAATTCTGGTTATAATGTGTCTTGCTATGATAGATATGCTGGTACCTATTAGTACTAGAAGGTCATCATTTAAGAGTAGATGTGTTACTTCATTATATGGTAATATAAAAATCACTTCAGAACAATTGTAATAACACTGCAGTAAACTTACAGTTATTAAAACATATCTAGCTGTTGTTGGTAGATGAGGTAACTGGATGGCATTCTCTGTTAACTTACTGCTGGATAGTATAAACCATTTTCCCAGAAGAATATCCAATCATCCATAGCATAAAGTGGTATATTCAATATTGTTAGAATAATATATCAAGCATTTAGTGAACAAGGTGAAATCAGTAATTGCAAGCATCTCAAGGGGAACAAACAAAATGTTTTAATTTGTTATTTATTGATTATATTATTAATTCCAATATTTGTGGGTATGAATCTACAGAGGCATTATCTCCTAATATTAGTGGGGATATTGACATGGGACGCTGCCTTAAAATTGGACTGAAGTATTTAAAGTATAACATTAATGTTGATCAACAGGGCTCATGTGTTTCAAGTATGTATTTTGGTTTGTGTGAAAATATGTTTTCCCTTCAAAAAAATTATTAATAGCAAACCTTGTATGTCATCTATACAGAGTCCTCATGTTGAAAGCAGAAGTACTCCTGGACAGGTGGAAGACTTGCAGAGAAGTTCAAATGAAGTGGTGTCAGAAGAGGGACAGCAGAGAAAAGGTGAGCTGTCCAAACACATGTGTAGTGGCTCTGAGGGCAAAGGTGAAGAAAAGAATCCAACTGAGAATGAGGCTGCTGGAAGTGGAGATGAAGATGTCGGCAGAAAGAATGGTGATAAAAGAGAAGATGGAAATGAGACAGAGACAGGAGCCATTCACAGCAGTGCTGGACAAGAGGCATCACTCGATCAAGATAATCGGCAGGTAAGTGCATTTACAACGGGGATTGCCTTCAAAACATTTACTGTATGACAGTAGGAGTACTGACAGTAGTGGCCATTCATGATGAGCTATAGGCAGGTCAGACATGGGATCGATTAATACAGGAATGTCACTTACTAGCAACAATTCTTTAACATTCAGCAATAAAGTATCTTGCTGTTTTTGTGATTATACATTCCCTGTCTTGTTTGCATGGACTTCTTTTTAAATCTATACCAACAACAAACATTGGTGGCACTATGAGAGTGTATTTTGTGTAGATAATTTGTATGCTAAATAAATGTTACGTCAATAATGTGATGGTTGCACGCAACAAATACCTACACAAGCTGCATGCGTCAATCACATGCATCACTATGCCAGGCAACACTTAACAAATTCAGCACATCTGCCAAACCGTCCGACACTGGATTGAAACACAAGTACTTGAAGAAGAAGAACGCACAAGACAGACAGCACATTCGTTCACGTTTTTGTAATTCCTGACTCGTCAGTTAGCTAAATATCATTAATGCTGATTGACAGGGCTCATGTTTCAAGTATATATTTTGTTTTGTATAAAAATATAGTATGTTTTCCCTTCGAGGAATTGGTTAATAGCAAACCTCATATATATGTCATCTATGCAGAGTTCTCATGTTGAAAACAGAAGTATCTCTGGGCAGGTGGAAGACTTGCAAAGGACAAGTTCAAATGAAGTGGTGTCAGAAGAGGGACAGCAGGGAAAAGGTGAGCTGTCCAAACAGATTGACAAGGAGCATTCTGAGCAGTGTGTGACTGGCGGAAGAACAGAGAAGATGTGTAGTGGCTCTGAGGGCAAAGGTGAAGAAAACAATGCAACTAGGAACGAGGCAGCTGCAAATGGAGGTGAATATGTTGGCAGAAATGATGTTGGTAAAAGAGAAGATGGAAATGAGACAGATACAAAGACAGCAGCCCTTCACAGCAGTACTGGACAAGATGGGGATAAAGAGGCATCACTCGATCAAGATAATCAACAGGTAAATGCATTCACAACAGGGGTAGCCTTCAAAACATTTACTGTGTGACAGTAGTGGTCCTTCATGATGGGCTAAAGGCAGGTGAGACATGGTATCAATTAATAGAGGAATGTCACTTACTAGCAACAATCCTTTATAATTCAGTAATGAAGTATCTTGCTGTTTTTGTGATTATACATTCTCTGTGCTGTTTGCATGGACTTCTTTTAAAATAATTTTTAAGTTTATACATACAACAAACATTGGTGGCACTATGAGAAATAGAGTACATAATTTGTATGCTGAATAAATGTTATGTCAATAATGTAATGGTGGCATACAACAAAAACCTGATTCTGTCTCTCTGTGTTTAGCCCATTTCGTTCTGACACGCCCAGCATGCATACCTATCACAGTGTAAACTACACCCATAAGTGTAGTCAGAATAAAATGGGTAGAATGATCATTTTACAGTTACACTGATAAAGACATGTATTTTTTAGAAGTAATTATATATATATATATATATATATATATATATATATATATATATATATATATATATATATATACTTTTTTGTATCAAATATACATTTATAAAAAGGTTTGGGTTCAGTAGGAGAAAGCTGATTCGAATACTCGTTTACCAGTTGGGTAGCATTTTATATGATTTCACTGTTTACTTTGAAAGCGAATAGAGTATTCCATAATCGAGCAGTAGTACTAAATACATCATTCATCATTAATATTTGAGAAATAATTCTAATAAAATGGCATGTTCCAGGACAACCGAAAAAATCCAGTGAAAGTCATTGATAAGAAGAAAACAACAGAAGAGAACCTTGTCGACCCATCAGCACGCTCAAAGACCACATGGTTGGTTTTAATAATAATTTTGGCCTTCATTTTCTTACATGGGAAGATATATGAAACAATATTTATACTTTGCTAATTGTTGCAGCATCAATAACCAAAGATATAAAAACAGTTTTCCCCCAAATGGAATATTTCCAAGCATTCATCATACATTCACAACAGACTACAATTCTGAAACAACAATGCGGCTCAGTCAATTTTGCTAACTACCTCGCAAGAAGATACAGTTGAATGAAAGAACAAGATTCTAAGCCATGCTGCTGTATAATCTTCATATTACCATGACTTCCCCACCTGTTGTACGCTTTTCCAACAATTAAGGATTAAATTCTGTTTTCTTATAACTCGCCACTTTTGGTAAAATAAAATTTGTTAGTTTTTGCTGTGTTAATTATGCCATGCTTTTATTTATTCAGTTTGCCCATAATTCATAGCAATATTAAAATTTTTGGAGACAATTTTCTTTGCAAATGCTAATGCAGAATTTAACATTAAATAAATGACTATGTTTCAGTAAACAAAATCTTGAGAAAATCACAGTTAAGTTCCATGTTGTGGTGTCACATGACTTCAAGATCGACCAAAAGGACATGGTGATTGTTCGTTTCGATAAGAAATGGCCAGAAGGTGGTGGATGGGAATGCAAACAACATAAATTGACACAAGAACGGTATGTGCCAAGGCCATAAATTACTTGTAAATCACATTCACTCGTGCATTGTGTATTCACACACAAACAAAGGTTAAGATGATATCAAATTAAAGTTTTTAAAGATATTGAATGGATATGAAAATAGTGATAGAAATATTTGTTTTCACTTAAGAAAGATAGTAGAACTAGAGGACACGAGGTAACATTAGTGAAAGATCAGTGTAGATTGGATATCAGGAAGTACTCGTTCACAATAAATGAATGGATCAAATTACAGGCCCATCCTCAGGGTTTGGAAAAGGGGGTTTGGGAATTTATTTCGGACATGGCAGCTGGATAAGATTTTTTATTTGTGCAATTTGTTATGCCCAAACTGTTGAGTGTCTGACGGAGTAAAATATATATTAAAAATGTTTCTGCCAAATCCCCCTTTTCCGCAACAACAAACAAAATGGCCACCATATGAAGGAATTATAGACCATCTAAAAATGTCAACACTTAAAAAGTAATGTATATTTTATAATGATTTCACAATCATCACTGGCTAACGTAATTCTAAAACAAAATGTCTTGCATTGTGAATAGTTATGATATTCTAAATGCAACATTTGTCAACACATTTTTATACACTACCCCCAAGATATTGCACAAAATATAAACATTTGTTGGAAAATATTTTGAGAATATCCAAGTGAACACCATAATCCAAACCAGATAACCACATCATTTTTAACTCCAGAGTGTTTTCTCATTGCCAAACTGTAATTTCTTGTAAATGGCCATTAAAGATTGAGTAACGACATTGATTACATGGTAGATGCAAGCTAATTGGCTCAACTAACACTTGGTGCGGGGTAAGTTGTGCCACAATGTAGCATAAGTTGTGTAAATGCTTTATTTGTATAATTTACGTAGGCCTTGTACAAAAAATTCATAACAACTCGGCCAACACATTAATAAGTCGACACAATTAATATACACTTATAGGCCAGTGTAACTAACTGCTAATATGTTGCCTTGTAGCTATCCGATGTCCGAAAAATTAATTCATTGATGTATTTTGGTGTAAATAACACTCGTCTTCGTTCTTTAACCACTGTCTTGGGTGGCTCAACTATCCCCGTTTCGACAATTAAGCTTATTTAATTAACTTCTCATTAATGCGTGAAGTGATATAAATAATCTTTTTCTCTGTGCATAGTTAATTAAACCATTTGTACGTGCACAAATAGTACAGTCTGATCATGTGTTTTGATAGTTCACACACTTGCAAACATTAATCACAATTACTAAAAGTTTAAAAAAACATACTTTTAGCTCACATTTTCTGGCCATTGTGACAAATGTAACCTATCATGCATCAATCGTGTTCTAATAACATGTTCAATCACTGGGTGGTACCACGTAACCGTCACTGCTGTAGTTTCCCGGGAAACATGATTAGCTCAACTAACCCAGTAGCTCGACTAACACTGCCTTCCCACGTAATAACAGTGTGCGTTATAACAAGGCGTGACTATAAAAGAATTAAGCCAATGGGGCCATGGCTCAATTGCCCCCCCCAATACGCCACTGCTTTCGCCATTCGAATAGGGGTCAAGCAGGGATGTGTTATGTGTTACCATTTCCCATTCATCCATTTTCTCGCTCGTGATTGGCTCCCTTGTTGAGTTGAGTTTGGATACTGGCTTGACGGTAGGCTCTTCAACCTGAGCCATCTCAAGGCCCAGACAAAGGTGATGAAGATAGCTGCCATTGACTTCCAGTACTCTGACAAATGTGACATCTTTGCTCACTCTGCGGAATGACCCTGGAGCCTGGGACTTTCCATCAATACCAGGAAGACGGGAAAACGGGACCTCCCAAAGTCAAAGTCTCCAGAAAAACCCTTAAAGTGCATATTTTTGCTCATATTCCAAGTAAACAGTCTAAACCTAATTCGTGTGCTTATTTTTTATGAATTATATATATATGCCCCCAACCGTTCACTTTTGGTGCCGCACAATCCACCAGGCAACTGCCTATGCTTCTAGAGAAGTGGACCCAAGAGCTGCAAACCTTATTTTCAACCGGAACCTACTGCCCCCAGCCCTAAGATCTGTAGACCAAGAATCGGGCTCCTGTATTAGCCCAGGACCCATGATTGCCCTGTGGTAGATGTTATTCAGTTTTGGGAAGGAAAATATCAAATGGAAGATACTGTTCTAGGAGTAGCAATTAGTAATGACGTGAATGTTTCTGAGGTGTGTGACATTGCAGCTTCAAATGTAAAATTCTTGGGTTATTTAGGAAAAATATACCATACAAAAAAGCTAATTATACCTCATATTGTTAAAAGTACAATTAAACCTCATTTAGACAACATACAGCATTGAAGGCCATATCACAACATGGATATATGATTAAGTGCCAAAAGGTGTGCATGGAAAGTGGACAAAAGGGGTTGAAAAAAGTAACTAATGTCACAATGGGATATGTAGTTTTAGGAAGGACACGTGGGAAGTCATCATTGTGAGCAAATTGTAAAAACATACGTTCTGACCAGTATGACGGACATCAGTTATTACAACACAAACACCTCACTCTGCAGTAATTCAGCTACCATGGTGCTGGAAATAGTATAGTACATGACTGTTGTGATCTCCATGGATATGTCCATGTTATCAAAATATGTTCTTTGTCACTGACCTATGCATGGTAGAGGGTTGTTTGTTGTAATAGCTGATGTTCGTCATCATGTCAATACTGAAGTTTTAAAAAAAAACTTTTCACTTTCAGCAACACAGGATGCCAACACAGAACAAAAGACAAACAAAGAGAGTGTTTTTAAATGAAAATATTTAATGTCCATGCATTTTTCTTTTCTGTCAAGCCAGAAAAAAGTATAATGAACGTCAGTATTATAACCACATTTTCCTTCTGAAGGAAACAAAAACCAAAGTATTAGCAGAACTACATTGCAGATCACTTCAAACATTAACGGGAGACTCGGGTCGGATTTTACGGATTTTTGACAATAAAATGAATTTCAAGTTGTTGCTATTTCCGTGTATAAATATTATTCAACTTGCCATTCATGTAAGTTGCACTGTCGAAATAAACACGTTTCTGTCATAAAACGTGTCTTTTGTATGATGCCTATCATTGCTAAGTCTTTGTTTATGTCAAATGAACCGAGACTAATGGGACATTAGGTGATTTTCCGCGAGCCATTGCATGCCGGAAAACGCTGTCATTCCAACATGGCGCATATCACGGGAAAGCCCCATTTTCGCTCTGTATGATGGTACAAACAGTTTTAAAATGTGCCCGGAGGTATCCGAGTAATTCCGACTATAAATGACCGCCTCTGAACCATCTCGGTGACAAAGGAATGGGGAATGCCAGCCACGACGATTCGCCGGACTTCACCACGTGATGTCGGATTCCCTCAAATCAAGCGCTCTAATTGGTTGTAATACTAATTTCCATCCTCTGACGTCAGGTTGAAATACCAGCTACGTTCGATTCGATCGACTTTTTTATCCCATGAGTTTCGTTCATTTATATCGCTTTGTAAACGACATTATGCCGCTTGGTCGGTAAAGCTAGTGGGCGGTTACGGTACTGGGAGGCAGCGAAAGTTTGCATCGTTGCAGTTAGCGCGCGATGCAAAGGCATCGATGGTTGAATTCGCCAATGAACCTGCGGCGACAACTTCGTCTTCTTCGACTATCAACGTCCGTGGTGCCAACGAGAATGGCACGCAGTGTAAGTTTAATTCTGATATTTCATATGTTCACTTGTGTTTTATCCAAACATCGCCTTTGTGGCATAACTATTACTGTATAAACGATTTGACGCTGATCTAGTTCATGCTGTTGATGTTCGTGGTTGTGTTGACATTCACGCCCAGGCCCAGGGCAGGGGCCATCCAGGCACATCAGAAGCAGAGTTGTAACTATGGTTTATTATATTACTACAATTTGCCCTGGTAATTATCGTATACCTATAGCCTATATACACATGCGCGCGGGTGTGTGTGTATAATATGGCAATGCCAATAAAATAAATTGCATTCAGTGACAATGCCATACCCTTGCATACGTAGTAAGGGGGGGGGCTTTTGTTGTTGAACATGTCTTGGATACTTTTTGTTCATGAAATACATTTATATTGTGTATTTTTTCCAGGCATCAAGGCGGTCATCAACAGTACCAGCTGATCTGTCTCGGAGACTGTCTGTCACTGAACGGAAGTTTGGTTATGCAGATCTTCTGGAGGAGATAGGTGTCCCGCGATTCCTGGCTGAGGATGAGACAGATGCTGATGGAGATCTTTCAACAGTACTTGTACGCTGTGCCGTGTTGCCATCACTTGTTGCGAGCCTGCTATGCACATTGTGTAGGAAGCATACACTCTCCACCCCAGCTGTCGACCGCACCGCACCCTCGGCATGGTGTGTGGCCTCGAGACTTTCTGCACCAGTTGCGACAAGGTCATCAATGCAACTCTGTCATCAGACTGTATCGATGGGACTCAGGCGACGAATGTCCCATTTGTCGTGGTGAGATCAGCTGTGTCGGCAACGATGGACATGGGTGTCGGGTACTCGGGACTTGTGTGAAATTTATTTTACAATGCCAATGACTCTTAACTTTGCCTTTTGATAGATTATACATTCATTAATATGTATGCAAAGTTTCAATCATCTAGGTTGCTTCTCAGATGTTGAAATGTATGTGCCAATGTACATAAACTTTGAATATGATTTTCTCAAAAACATGTTTTCCCTCACACCTACTGCCTCCCGTGTCACTTATCTCTGCTATTGTTTGACAGAATTACTTGAAACTTTCTACAGTGTTTCTTGATAGTATGCTCTTGAAAACTATGTAGTAACTTTTTAGAAAACGTTATTTCTATTTTATATAATGAACCATCAATGTAAAATTTCATTATGAAAAAATACATTCAGATGTAAAAAAAATCATGAAAACAAAAGTTTTTTGAAAACTTGGAAAGTCAACTGACTGTTTTCATTGGGGTTATGTGGAGTAACTACACACCAAATTTGAGTCCTCTAAATCCAATGGTTACTGATATAAGTCACACGCAACATTCAATCCAAGATGGCGGCATACCGTGGGAAAATATGTATGAAACTTTCTGAAAAAAATTCACAGCATTACTCTTACCTGGACTTGCAATCTATGAAAGTTTCAGCTCTGTAGATTCAGTGATAACGAAATAAGAAAATAAAATGCGTTTAGACCCAAGCGACGCCTTAAGTTAGGTAGCAATGACACAAAATCAGTGATTTTGAATGAAAACATTTGATGTCCATGCCTTTTTTCAAGCAAGAACTAACCAACTAAAGTATGACAAATGTCAGTTTTACGCTAATTTTCCTTCTGAGGGAAACCAAAACCAAAATATAAACTGCAGCTAATGCTTTCAACCTACATTGCCTGCAAAGAAATCTGCGATGCAATAAAATAAAACTAGAACAACAAAACTGGGCGAAAATGATGACAGACGTTATTTGATGACGAACATCAGCATCACCGAAAATATTACAGAGTACCTTTTCGTCAGCAGTCAACTCCACAGCGTGCAACCCATGCTGAGCGAAGCAACCAGGAAATATCACGTGATAACCTGGATGTGGAGTAAATGTAAAAATTTAAATCTTTTTCTTCATTTTATTTGGTATAATTTTGGTATTACAAACGTAATTTTTTACCTAAATATCGGAATGCTACACAAGCTCCTTTATAAAAAGTGAAATTCATTTTCAGTGTTAAAAAATCAATATTGTTCCCACAATGCAACACTCAGCTTAAAGAAATGATGTAAACTTCCGGGCTATTTGAAGCTTTGCCGACGATTTTTGGCGACTGAAACGTTTGGTCGAAAATTTACAACACATGATGTTCGTCATCACGATCTTTCGAGTATGATTATGAACACAAATTAAATCTGTGCGTATTCAAGTTTATTGTATTATGTAAAGGAACGCTTTGTAACATTTCATGAATATGAAATTGTTTGTAGTGTATATGCAATGAACAATCGCAGACGAAGTCACTCACTGTCACGTTGTCCATTTTTGGGAGCCCGATTTCAGGGCTTAAATCGCCTTCTCATACAAATAACTACAAAGTTGGTTCACTATGAATGCTTATGTTAGATTTGGCTATATCTGAACATTCTCCAAACGTGACACCAACACAACATTATTGGATCAGATTTTATTTACTGTTTAAATTCATCACCCTCAACATGCACACCTTTTAGCACCGAGTCATAGATATGCTAGAACAGTACAATATTGTGAAAAACGTTTGAATGAATGTGTTTCAATAAAACTAGGGACAGTGAGATTAAGGTTAAGATCTAATAGTTTTTTGAAAAATGTAATGATCGTGAAAATATTGATAGTGTTTTTTTTTCAAACTTATGGAAGGTTGAAGAACGGCACAAAATATCCTAGAATTAGTAAGCGGCAGTGACATTGGATATAAGAAAGTTAATTTTCAATGAGCATAAGTGTCAACATATGCTCATGGAAAACCGGGAAAGTGCTCATGAAAAGCAGGAAACATCCTTCTCCAATTAACTTTTGTTGTTTTTAACAGATTTTCGTCATTTTTAACATGTTGTTTTTATGGGTCCCTATTGTGATGTGCCGTTCTCATTCTTGGTGAACGCACGCACGAGAAAATGTTAAATCACTTGAGACCAAAGAAATAACTTGTGCCTAGAATGGCTTTGTGTGCAACTGGATCGATTTTACTGTGAATTTGTGGTTTTTTTTCACAAAGCAGCATACTTCGTCGGGAAAGTGGGACAAAGGAGGGAAAATGACATTGCCTGCCCAAAAGTGGTAATGTTGACACCTATGAAAGAGGAAGATAAAAGAATGGAACAAATTATCTACTGACTGTATAAATGCTAGCAGTGTGAATATGCTAAAAATAAATATTTCATAAGGGTGGGTTACACGCATAGATTACACAGTTTGGACTTTTGAATAAGCCATTGGCTTCAATGTCCACTTGCTGTCTGGAGTTTGTTGCTTTGAATGACAATCAGATTACTCGGAGCATATAATTGTAACCCTAGAAATAGTAGTTAAAGAAATAAACACAATGAAAGATAATAAATCAGCATTGACGATGTGGCAATAAAAGCTTAAAACACAAAATGCATACACAATCAACCGGGGAATTCTGGAATGATTTGTGAAAAATGTTGCCGTTAAAAATATTCTCTCCAAAAGGGAGGTTCGAACCCCCTGAGGATGGGCATGAATTATCTAGATTGTGTAAATACTAACAGCATGAATATGTTTAGAAACAAAATTGACAAATATCTCTGGAGGGTGAGTTACACTTAGATGAAAAATTTGTAGACTCAATAAACCAATGTTAAAGTATTGTTATTTAATGTTGTTTGTATATATGTAATATTTGTGGTTCCTATATATGTTACAGTCAATCAGCATAAACATGTCGGTCATTACACGAAATGACAGTTTCACTCAGGCATTTCATGAAATGACTGGAAAAGAGGTGCAGTTATTTTGTGTAATGACCGAAACAGTGCTTCCCCTGGTTAATGACAAGTGATGTGGGCAAACTTGTTGTTTTTTCATCAAAATAGCCAGATATTTTAAGAAATTGCCATCTAGCAGCTATCTATTTCTCACACTCAAAAATATGTTTTATATTGTGATGAAATTATGATTTAAAATTATTGTTCAGGTATAGTTTGGATCATATAGAACACCAGGAATTGAAGTTACTCCTCATGATCGAAACCACGTATCATCAAATTAATGTTTTTATTACGAGGTGCAATGCCCCAGTCCCCCTAGGTGTACTTTGTGCTGTTATACCCAGAGCAAACACTGAAGTATCAATTACAATTTGTCTTCTATTGTGCATCTTAAATTAAATGTTGGAAATGTTACATACATACTTGAGACACAACAACACTGTCTTATTGAACAACATATAACTTTATTATGATTCTACAACTTGAAATAGTTCAGCAATGTTCAGCATAAGAAATTGCAAATAAAAATTTATACTTGCTGAGTTTGTAGTATCCGTGGCGTGACTTCAAAGATTCATTAGTTGCCGCAAGCTTGAGTTGTTCTATAGTATTGAAATATTCCACTTTGGGAATTAGATGTTTTTGACATATTTGAAACGTTTTGTAGAGTTCTTCCTTGAATTGTACTTCATAATTATCCTGTGCCATTGTCATAGATGTACCAAGAGGCAAGTTATTCACACCTACTGATTGTGTTTTTTTATAGGGACAGGCAATGCACAACAGCCAATTAAGACAGTCACCATTGTTAAGGCAATTAGCATTCCAAGTTGGAGAATGGTTGGGTCATCCATTACCTGTCCTTCAAATCAGAGAACACTAGTGAGATAGCTGTCAATCAAACTGTCAGGGGGAGGGTAAGAGTCTTGTACCCAGAGAGGGATATATTATTAGCCACATATTGCCATTTGCAAATATATAGCAAATATTTATTCACTGTGTTTGTTTACTTGAAGAATTATGAAAGCTGACATTAATGCACAATTAACATTGGAACAATATATAATGACAAAAGTACACAAATTGTTATTACACAGTATGGCCTGCAATACAGTCATTTCGTGTAAACACGGAAATTTTTGGTCATTTCCCGAAATGCCTGAGTGAAACAGGCATTTCGCGTAATGCCTAAACATGTCAGTCATTACATGAAATGATTGATTACGCAGATGGATTGTAACATATATATTTGCATTATTTCCAGCAGACTGTTAATTAGGGTTATAGGTAACATTTCTGCCTGCAACGTTCCGTTTCCATTAATACCATATGGAATGCTTCCAGGAAACTGACTGATGGACATTTGTTATTTGGGATTTCAATGGATATCCCAAAGAGGCATCTGACTGGATCACCTGGCCTGCAATACAAATATGCAATTCTCAAGTCAGGAAGAAAGGGAGACCAGATGTGGGAATATCTTGACAAAAGGAACCATTTCTTAAGAACACTTCAAGAAAATCGAATCCTGCATGTGCCAGTACATCGCTTAAATGCACTGAATGGTTAGTGTAAGATACTTTTATCTGGTATTTAGAATGGCCTATCCTAGTAGATCATGATTGTTTAGAGAGTTTATGCTTTAATATAGGGTTGTGGTAAATAAAATTCTCTGTAGACACTGAAAGTATGATGTGAATGATTCTTCTGTTGCAGGCAAAGTTTGGCACCAATATGATGGAGTGATCAACAAGCAGCCAGACAGTGGTATGTGGGCAAACCTCAAGAAATTTTGGGAGAACACCAAGGAACAGAGAAAGCGTGAGATGGCAATTGCAACACATGCATTCTTGCCAAAATTGGAAACTTTTTGCACCGACACCAACTTGATGACAGCTGAACAGGCTCTGAGACAGATCAGCAACATTCGTGACTGTATGAATCAATGCGATGAGACTACAAATGTTAGTAACCCAAATTTAATTAAATAACTTAAAAAAAAAGTGTTTAGCCAAGCTTATGAACATGAAACACAATTACTTATGTCATACATGGTAGTATACACAACAGTCTGTAGTTTTCCCATGTTGACAGAATAATCCATTACCATTTTATGGTGATACATACTCACACGGTACATCATGTGATTGCTACAAGATTTGGTCAACTTCCTACAATGGCTGCGCTCATGAAAGCTTTAGTTTATCATGTTATTTTAGTGTCATTTCAATACAATCATATTCTTTAAGTTTTGAAAGCATCATTTGAGAGCATTTTAAAATAGTCAGTGCTGGTTGATTGAGCCATAATTATAATGGATTATTGGTATGGAAAAATTACTTCATTGACAATTTAGGCTAGATGGGGAAATGTGAGTATAGATCAAATTTACTGTGTGTGAGATCAACTCTGGGAATATCAGTACTTGCCAATCTATTTGGTGGTCAAGTTATCACAGTTACATAAATCTAGACATTTTATTGATGTGTTAAATGGTTTGTCGAAGTGATACAAGCATTTCAGTACAGCTGTATACCAAACTTTTTTCATTACTGTGAAATTGTTATCTCTTATGGATAATTTTTCTTTATTACCTCAGTCACCATTACTTTGTGTTTACTATTGCTACAGATTCTTTCTAATTACCTGAGGCCTTACATTGAGCAACTTGCCCAAATGAGTACAAGCAGAAGTGAAGAACCACCCAGTGACGCTATTGTGAGGTTGTCAACAGCTATGATTGTGATATACATCATGATTAACCATAACGTTCCCATAGAAGAAAAAGTGGCAAACATTCTGTGTGATGCCTTGCTTCTGAGAACACCTGGAGAAGATCACACCTGCCATGACTTTGAGGCTGTCAACAAAAACTTCCCAGAGTACAAAGTGTATGTGCTCTTTGACATCTTAGAAGTCATAGACAAAAATCTTTCAAAATCGGACTACTTAATTGTAACTCCAGAAATGTAAATATTTTTTTCTCACTTATGGAACATAGTAGAACTAGAGGACATGAAGCAACATTAGTGAAGGATTGGTGTAGATTGGATATCAGAAAGTATTCATTCTCGCATAGGACAATAAATGAATGGAACAAATCAATTAATTACATGCTAGTAGCGTGAATTTGTTTAAAAACAAAATTGACAAATATCTCGGAAGGGCAGGTTACACATAGATGAACAATTGTTGGACTCTCAATAAGCCAATGGCTTCCTTGTCCACTTTCCGCCGGTCTTTTGACTTGAATAGCAATCTTGTTAAATACTTGCATTAACAATGACTAATCCAACATTCCATATAATATTTTTTAAACTTTAATATGGTGGACATTGTTAATAAGGTAATTGAATCTGTGTTAAAATTTAAAACTTCCTAGATCTTACTAGTTGACTTTATAAACCTTTAAGAAGGAAGATGCTCATTCGTTATTCTCTAAAGCGCCTGCTAATTAAGATATGTTGTAACCTTAATCCACCACCTTGTTTCTTTGCAGACATTTGACAACAGCTTTGTTGAAGTTCTTGGAACAATGCATCACTAAGTTCTGTCTGGATAGCTGGCTGCTTGCTGTTCCTCTGTGCCATTTCCTCCATGGCTGTTCTAAACCATACAAGTCCGTGTACGAACAGCTGGGAGCAAACCATGAGACTGCAGCCTGGTGGGGCCTGCAAAGATTGGAGAAGTTGGTGAATGAGTTTAAAAAAAAGAAATGGTACAACGATGTGTATGTATAGCAGATTTTTTCCTATGGCAGAATCTATACCAATATATAAGCACCAATACAATGAGAGGATAGTATTTGAAGTGCTATATCGTGGCTAGTGAGATGTTTGATAGAGGTTAAGAATGAATGAAAACGACAGGTGGTAACTTGGTGAAAGTATTCACAGTTGCAGTCAAGTTTTTTTAATTGGTTACACATGTAACAATAATTAATCATGTCTGAAGTGCTGCACTTCGTATTCAATAATCAGTCCAATTGCCTGGTACTAAAACAGGCATATACCATATATCCTTTAATATTAAATAAATCTCAACCAAATTTACAAAAGTTTAGTTTGTGAGAAATTGTAAAATTACAACTCGTTTGCATAATGGTTGCCATGACAACTTGCAATTCCTGATCAAGCAGCATACAGTTTCGTTTTTGCTTATGGTAAATATGCTGAAAATGCCATGTTCATTTGAAAACATGAAATACCCCAAAAACAATTGTAAAGTTTATGTGCATTTTGTGAGATACATGGACTAGGGGCATGCAATAAAGTAGAAGTTTTCCAGAATTTCTAATCAGAATTTTTTTATTCAGTCAGGCTACATGACTAAATATTCAGGTAGCCCCTACCCTTAAGCAACTGCTCAATGGATGGTCAAATAGTGATCTCCTATTACAAGTGGTTGCTTAATGCGGGTAATTTAACATGTGGATCTTTCAATCAGGAGGAGTTGACTGTGGTCGTTAATGATGGTGGTCACTTAATGGCTTGTTAATGCAGGTAGTAGCTTGAGCAGGTTTGACTGTATTAATATTTGGGTAAGAATCCAATTGTTTTTTTCATTGGGAGACTTAAACTTGATGTTATATTCGCATTTCAGGAATGTTTCCTTCCTGCTGAGTCGCCTTGAGCCACTCTTTCCTGTTGACCAGCTGCTGCAGCGGACACTGATGTCAGCCATGAATGTGAAGCACATTGAAGCAATGATTACATCAATGAAGATTGCTCCAGAAGTCTGCATGGCCAACTTAACCTTCTTCTTGAAAGAGAATGCAATATCAAAACAGGATTTGAAACAGGTACGGCTAGTTTTGGTTTTATTAATATTTAGGTAAGTTTCTTTAGGAAGTA
The DNA here is from genome assembly GCA_033239005.1 of Lamellibrachia satsuma. Lineage (NCBI taxonomy): Eukaryota > Metazoa > Annelida > Polychaeta > Sabellida > Siboglinidae > Lamellibrachia > Lamellibrachia satsuma. The sequence goes on along the minus strand of BSQZ01000002.1, from coordinate 15,604,510 downwards.
TTGGTTTATAATTCATGATATAGTGAAGTATTGTTATATTAACAGCTTTTATTGTTTGGAATAATGATATCTGTGAGGTTGGCTGAATGCAAGTTGGCCTTATAAACTACAGTTTTGGATGCAGTAGGCACAGCATTTAGTCTTTTGCCATAATAGAGTTCTTGAGATTTCTGTATAAAGTTTCACACTGGCATAAGAAAATTTGCTTCATCCAAATTTAATTAAGATTTAAAAATTAACTAAGAAATAATTGACCATTTCAGTACTACAGCCCTGATCTTCTGTGACCACTGAATACTGCATTCCCAGTGAAAATACTGCATTCCCAGTGAAAATTGACTGCATCAGTTCAAGTCAAGATTTCAGCAACAAAAATGCTTTTTATGAATTGGAATATTATATATATTTTGAAAGTATGATAATCAGCAATTAAAATGAGCCCTATCATTTTACATTTTGTCATCATGGTAACCAGCAATCCAAGATGGCTGCCATGATTTCAACGTTTTTGCAGTTGCTGAATGCAGTTGTGTACCATTGTACATATTTAATGTAAACTACTCATGTTGAACATGCTACGGGAGTGTACTATGATATAAAATACAATATAAAGTACATTTTGTGGAGTATAAGAAAGTGAAAAACAAGTTATTTATTTGTATTTTAAACATATATGACAGAAGTGTTTATTTGTATATTTGCTAACACATCCATAACTACTGGACTGATTCCAGTAAAACTTTGCATGTTGACAGATCCACAGACACCTTTTCCTTCTTACAAAAATCAAACTACGCATTATCCAGTATTGATAGTATGGTGCACAGCTCATCCTCAGTGTTTACACCGTCAATTTCATCATCACCGATGTCCAAGTAGCCATCGAAAATACTCTTGCTGTCAGTATCCATTTCACCTCCAGCTCGGTCGCTAAGTTCGCCAACATCATCGTTGTTTCAATCATCATTCATTGCTAAAACTATCAAATAATCTGTCCAAAACATACAGCGGTAAATCGTCAGTTGAAGTAATGCCGTCTGCAATTGTGGCAGATTTTGATAATCCATCATTAAAAACCGCAAAAATGTCCGTAAAATGATATTGAGCGATAATCAATGATTGCCACTACTGAATAGCTAATTCATTCGTTATGACAACCGTTTCCAACAAGTGGCTCCACGTAGTGGATAATTATGAGTATAAGCGATTTAAATGGTGAACGTAGCCAGTACCGGAATTCCGGCCTGTTGTACTGTAGCGTCACGCACCGCAAGGCCAGAATTCCGGTCTGTCATACTGAAATGGTTAAGTATCGTATTAAGTATATTCATAAAAAGATTATCAATTATAAAAAATATAATGCTGAAGTACATACTTCAGTCTGAAATTTAATGTTTAAGACTTGACAAATATAGCATGATAATGTTTTAAATATGATTGTAGAAAACGGCTGTCTGCATCGATCCAATAGTCGTACAAATCCAGGAGCTGCAGGATGGCTTGCCGAATGAAAGGTAACAATATCCATGCCTTGTGTATTACTTTCTTCATTGTATGCATATTTCGCTTTCACATAAATTATGTATGCAAAGTATTATTTCATGCCACTTGACATATATGCTTAATGTATTTTAGTGTTATCTTTGAATAGCTGTTCGATGTGTTCCGCTTGACTTTAAAACAAAGCTTGACTTTAAAACAAAGCCGAAAATGCCGATAATTAATTGCTTTTTTGTCCGTAATTTTTGGATGGTCCCTCACAAATGTGGCATCGTTGCAAAGCTTTGCATCTCATCCTTCCATATATGGTCATCAAATTAACATATATTACGGATGTGTCGAATAGGAAGGCGTGAGGGGTAGGCACTGTTTGTCCAGCTGTGTAAACAAACCCGGCTAGTTATTACCACGTGATCCAGGAAAATTATTTTATTGGCGCAACGATGAAGTCATTTAAATAATGTCCATGGACGCATGCGCATTATGCAGTTCCATCGTATCACACACCTGACCCACATGTCGAGTAGAAAATGGCGTTCGATGTAGCAGGTTTGTTGATATCCTGCCCGAAGTTATCGCGACCAGGTCAACACTTTGTTAGACAAGTATTTACTAGAGGAAGACCAGCAGGACAGTGAGCGAAACTGTATAGTCATTTTGCGGGGCATGGGGCGAGGTTGTCAACCCCCGCAAGACGTCCGACTGTGGTCGAGACTGTCCCCGTTGCTGGGCCGTCCGACCAGCAGGACAGTGAGCGAGACAGTATAGTCGTTTTGTGGGGCATGGGGCGAGGTTGTCAAGACATGTCCGATTGTGCTCGAGACTGTCCCTGTTGCTGGGCCGTCCGACCAGCAGGACAGTGAGCGAGACACTATATTCGTTTTGTGGGGAAGGGGGGCAGGTCGTCGAGCCCGTTAGCCATCCCTGTCATCTGCACTCTTGTCGATGTCATGAAAGAGAGGACGTGGCCGCTGTCCCAGAGATGATTAACTGTTTTGAGGTGTCGCTGTTTATGTACTTGTTGTTGTTGTCTTGTATTAAATATGCCATTAATTGGCATTGACATTGTTAAGAACCTCTTGCGCATTTTTTATTATGAAAAGTATTAGATTGTTAAAAATGTATTATAATTATTTCAAACACTTAAGTATACAATGTGGTATACAATTGGTAGAAACTTTAAAAAAAAGTACTTTATTTAATACATTTGTGGGTAATTTCTGGAAAAAAATATTTTTGCGACAAATAATTGATGTAGCTTTTAGTTACATTGATAATGTGTTCTACCAGTTGTGTAAAGAAGAATAAGCTGCATATAACACTAAACACCTAACTTTTCTAGCATTATTACTTCCAGAGATATGAAGCGTTTTTGAGAAAACAGCATTATTGCTTGGAAGATGCTTGCTTTACCCACAAATAAAAGTGATTTAGAGGTATGTAATTGCCACTGAAATGAAAGGTATGAATGCAATGCTTTCAAAATAGGGTGGACACATTTTGAATAATACAATAATAATTTTTTTTTTAATCCACTTGCCGAGTCTCCCCTTAGGCTAAATAAATTATTATTATTTTTTAAATCACAAAAAACAAGTAAGTCTTTCCAACTTTGCTTTACAAAAAAGGTCACTAGTAACCATTATCTCAACTAAAATGTGTCACATTATGACACTGGTGGCATAGTGCTGCTAGTTTTGACATTCCTTAACAATGGCGGTAATTACAAGGCAATTAATTGTGTCCGTACTTTTTTTTGACAAAGATCATGTTATTATATTAGTAGAATGTCATGAGGATGCCTTTATCTTCAAGCAGTCCAAATATCTGCCAGATATATGCATGGTAACTAAGGTAGCTTTGGTAAGAAACCTACTAAAGTTTGACGGCTGATTTCTTCTCAGTTTGAAGATTTCTACCCCATACATGTTTAGCCAAACATAGCTTCGGCTAGAATCAAGATATCTGGATGTCTGATGCATCATGTGAAAGCTGAGATGCTGCTCTTTTCAATGATACTAATAACTTTACATGTTCAAATTGGGACATGTGACTCATTTTGTTAAGGTGGGTCACATATATATGCTATGGTATTATCTGTTGTCAAATGTGTGCCATGTTGCATTTAATGATATCCATCATCACTTTGTTTTGACAGGGAAGTGTTGGAGAAGCATGCTCGTATCATCACACTGATTTCGATAGATTTCCTCAATGCTGCTCTAAACAAAATGACTGGTACCAGCTGCTACAAGACACTAGAATCTGTCATGTCAACAGTAGCTGCCAGTATAACAACACTCTACAAAGCTGCCCAGGGAGACTCTGCACAACCTGAGAGCAAGGACTTGCTGAATGTCGTTGAACAAACGTTCAATACTGCCACAGAGAAAGTTGTACGCTGGTTAAGCAATCAACTGCGTTATGCTCTGTTAAACAGCTACAGCATTCTGACAGATGCATTTGAGTTGGAGGTGTGTAGTAATTAGAATTGTGACAAACCTGTGCTTTTTATAAGTATGAAGAGTGTACCCCATATCTCTCAGTTTGGGTCTCATTCTTGTAACTCAGGTAACTAAGAAGATGAAGTATAACAGATAACCTGATATTTCACCAACACTAGAAAGAGTACAATATTTGGCTTAGTGATATATAACATATTGGAATGGAAAGAATTAAATGTTAGACCCTTATTTAAAACATTTTTGAAAAACAAGACAGACAAACACTGATGAGTGAGTTCATCAGCAGTGGGCAGGTTATTAGAAATAACAATTAAGAGGCCTTGTTTTGGACTTCCATGTTAAGCATGAATTTATACATCAATCTCAAAGTTAATTCTAATTCATTTCTTTTGGTTTGAAGAAATCACAAAATTCTTAGGTGATGGGTTACCTATATATATTGTCTACTTAGAATGGATTATCAGAAAGCTTTTGGTAAACTGCTGTATCAAAGATTGTTACTTAAACTAAAAGCTCTTAATAGGGGATGGTGACATCAACTACATAAAAAAAATGGCTCACTGACAGAAGACATAATTCAATTCAATATCTTTATTCCGGACTCAACAGAGCACATCATCCATGCGATCTGAGTTCCATATATTATTGCACAAACTAAAAGTAGACATTAAAATACTACGTAGTGATGAGCTGCAGTAAACAATTGTTTACATTTCTTTCTGTCACATAAATAACAGCTTGTACCAATGTTTGCAAATTCTTGATGAAAATCGCAAACTAGTGACTAATATATCCCTTATAATAAAATTAGATGAACTATCTAATTTACACATAAATCTATATACTAAGTTTCTTATTACAGATTGACAACAGTGTACATCAAACAGAGTGCATAAAAAACTGGTGCTTTCATATTTAGAAATAATGTTTAAATATGATATGCAATGTGTAATCTATTTATAGTAGATTTTTCGTAGTTCCATCATAACTGAACAGAACACATTGGTGAACAATATGTGGGGAACAGTGTAAGTTTCACATTTATAGAACACAATAATAATAGATGTAGATATTTCAAATTGGAAATTGGTTTTGAGTAGTGTAGCACATGGGTCAGTATATGTCATTGTTAATATATATAAAGTTGAAAATTGGTTGGACTCTTGATGAGCCAATAGCTTCCTGGTACACTTGCCATCTGGAACTTGTTGCATTGAATGGTGATCGGCAATTGGGTGGCTCTACATGTATTTCAGGTTTGGAGTCACCTGCTTTGCATTGAATTTGGAAGTGAGAACTACACTGAGCATTGGCGCCTACATCTTCTTCAGTGGCTCAAAAATAGGATCGAAAAGGTATAGTACAATGTTCTGCAAACTCTGGCCTGCAATCCAAATTTGGCCAGCATACTGTTTTCAGCTGGACCCTCATCAAGAAAGGAACATTTTAAAGAAAAAATGGGAATGGAAATTAATTTAACATTGCCATTTTGTTTTATTACATTTTATTAACTGCAATTTAATATATCATTTATACATTTTGTGGGGCAAGTTCACACTCACCATTGCCAGTTCAGAATTGAAAAAGGCCATTAAAAAATATCTGGGCCAGTTAATTTGTTTACAAATTACAGACACTGCTCTTGACATAGGGGGCTTTGACCTAAAGGGCTGTTTACCTAGATCTATCCTAGTGCCATTTCATCTTTCTTTGATACCAATGCAGGTGAAGCCGACTGCAAGAATAGAGATGTACTGCAACACAGACTTCAAAATGTACAACTCTCAACTTGAGGATTTGTTCAGTAAATGTGCATTTGAAGCACTGGATGATCCATACACTCTCCATGCCCTCTTGGACCATGCCTACAACAACCAGGGAACCAAAATCCGTGGTTTGCTTTCACGCATGCTCAGGTTGAGCTGGCCAAAGAACCATGCCACGAAACAACTGTCAGAAGACCCCAGCATCATCCTCAAACATGTGCTCAGCTGGCCATCATTTGTGCGATGCTTGGAGTTAACTTGTAAGTAAATCCTTTCATTCTGCATCTACAATTGCCCTACTATTGATTATAGAAAATATTGAAATTACGATGATAATATTTATTCTTATGTAATTTTTAAAGATGATCACATAGGTGTTTTGGGGCATTCCGTCTCAGATCATCCAAGGCATGTTGTATTCATACCTTTTTATTCAACCAAAATTTTACCAGTTCATCCACAGGTTAATATAACCACACTTGTCAAACCACAGGGCTGTAGTTCGAATAGTTTCTGGATTATTACAATTTTTTAAATCATCAAGATTTTTTAAGATACCAATAAATATTTGTGGAAGAACTCAGACTTGGCATGCTTATTATCCATCAAATGTTGATAGTAACATACATACTATAGTTCCATTAATTTATACTAGTTCTCCCACAATCTGCCATTGAAGTTTTTATGTGCGAAATTGAGCCAACAAGTTATTTTAGACCCATATTTCAACAATAAAACCTGTTAGAAAAATAAATACATCTAATTTGGACACACGCACGCACGCACGCACGCACGCACGCACGCACGCACGCACGCACGCACGCACGCATGCACCCAGTTTGAAGTTTGTATCTTGATTAGTTTATGTAATACTGATCTCCAAAGTTGTATAGTGAAGTGGCCAATATTTAGCAGTCAAAAATGCTGTGTGACCATGAAACTAAAATTCCAATTTATTTTTAAATGAAAGGCAGGTGCAATGTGTGTGTGTGTGATGCACCATATTTGGATTCCCTATTCAAATGGCTGCATGTGGACCTTTTTTTCGGATAGATGCTTTTTATGTTTTTATCTAATCACCAGATAATAATACATTATCAAATCCTATATATGATTGTAGTACTTATTCCATCTGTATGTAAATATTGTGACCCAGGCACATATAATCTAGAATGATGTATTCAGAAGGTTGTCGCATTTGACAACAATATTTACATAACTCAGAAACTATTCTAGCTACAGCCCTATGGTTTGACGTGTGGTTACATTTACCAGGGGCTGGTTTCGTATCACCTACTTAGGCTAAGAAAGTTTACTTAGCACTAAGATGCTTGTCTTATGAAATTATGCATTTCGTGTCATCTACTTAGACTACACAGTGGGCGCAACACCCTACTTAGCCTGCGCCTCCTACCCCCGTGACGCAACCCCCTACTTAGCCTATGCCTCCTACCCCGTGGCATAAGTCCACTAAGTAGTTAGTTCTTAGGGACTTTCAGAATGGTGGTTCTCCGACAAGTACATCAACTAAATGATGCAGCAAGACGAGGATTACACAGAAAGAGAGTGTTTTGAGACAAAACACACCCTTTCGAAAGGTACGGTAATGTGAAGTGTTTAATAGGTACCGTTTTCGTCATGATGACATCATAGACACGATTTGATCGGTGACAATGTTTTAATTTCTACACAAAATTGCTCGCTCTCAGCAACGGCTAACGCTCCAAATTCTTGTCACCTTGTGCTTATTTGCATGTACAATATAGTAACTTTCAAGTGGTTGTCAGCGATTTGTTTGGCATTAACAACTAGCAAGGCAATAGTGTCTAAAACAGTCAGTCCACAGAGTGGCTGCTGCATTCGCCCAATTCGTACCATGATACGTTCGCTTCCACGAACACTTGATACATCAGCAGGAATCCTCATAAGGGTTGTAAAACCACATCAGAGATGGGAACTGTCATTTATCAAGCCGTGACGCAGATTTTGGATAAGAACATGGATTGTGTACTAATGAAAAACTATTTTAGCTGCCTACAGCGTCAATGTTGTCGACTGAATTTATAATGAATTTAAAATTAATGTATTGAACTTTCATTTAAAAAACGATATGTACATTAATAAAATAAGTTGTGTTAATCAGACTGTGTTTTTCTTTTTGATAAGTTTAATAAAAAATAAACACTGGAAGTCCGATAATTATTTAGACACTGACGCTGTTGAATCAGTGGCATACGCCTGTTTACTAACCTCCTAAAATATGTTTATCGCCGGCATAGTAAATAATAAGCAATCGCTATCTGCTTCTTTTGCAGATTGGTCACATTGTTATATCATGCTATTCTCCGACAAATGTCAATGAAGAAAAATATGTTGTAGAGTTCTATAAAAGCCTTTACCAGACAGTATTACACATCCCTCCACATGCCTGTCTTGTGATCGGAGGTGATTTTAATGCTCAAATCTCAAATGGTTTTTCATACCACAGCAACACTAACGTAATCAGTCAGCTTCTTGATTTTATACATGAGCACAACTTTCTGATGACCAACACTCTTTTCTGTAAACCAAAATCAAGACTGGACTTTCTGGGCACCGAATAAATTCAGATCTCAAATAGATTCCGTGCCAGAAAAGATGGAGAAACAGCATCATGGATTCACAAGCACACTCCTCTTCCGACCCTATTGGCTCTGATCACAGGATTGTATGTGCAAAGTTAAGGCTCAGCATGAGAGCAAGGAAACATCCATCCAAGCCCAGACTTAACTGGGATGCAATCACAACGAATCAAGATGTTGCCTCTTGTGTTGAAAACCAAATATCATCTGACTGGGAGGCATTGGAAAGAATCCAAACCAACTCGTACAAGGCTATGTTGATATATGCAACAAAGCAGGCTCGGTCATCCTACCACCTCAAGTAGCTTTCAAGACTAATGTTCACCATACAAATGAAGTAAATGCAGCACATAAGGTCGTAATTAGTGCACAACCCATGACAGTATCCACAGCGCAAACTACAGTGCGCAACACTTATGATGAAACGCAGGAAAAGCACTACCATGACATTCTCAGAGCATTTGACAGTTACGAGTCGACTAATGCTCTCCATAATGCCTGGAAGTTAGTAAAACAACTTTCAGGAAAGAAATAAAAAACAATCTTCATATAAGGGGAAGATCGTTTGGATGCTTGGAAAACTTACTTCAAACAACTGCTTTCTTCAGATAATACAAGAACATCCAACCATCCAGTTGATCCGATCTATGAGACAAACCCCAACATTGACACCGACATCTTCTCACTAGCAGAAGTCAACATTGCGATCAAACAAATGAAACTTGGCAAACCCCCAGGACTAGATGGCGTTCCCATTGAATTGTGTGACTACCCAAGTTAAGGAAATATTTACTAAAGTTCTGCAACAAAACTTACTTAGGGAATAGACCACCGGAATGGGGGAAAGGAGACCCGACTATTTTTTAAAACTATCGTGGAATAAGTCTAACATAGACTGTTGCAAAGGTCTACAATCGACTCCTGCTTAACAGAATTCGCCTTGAGCTAGAAAAGATCTTACGCCCAAACCAAAACGGATTTAGACCTCTATGATCTACATCTTCGCAGATTCTTGCTCTTAGACGCATCATCGAAGAAATGAGAAACCACCAGAAAGAAGTTGCCATTATTTTCATTGACTTCAAGAAAGTCACTGTTCCAGATTCTCCATGCGTATGGCATCCCAGAGAAGATCGTCAAAGCCATACAGATAATGTATGTAAACACATCTGAAGTTGTATTGACCCCCGAAGGGGAAACTACAAATTTCAACATTAACACAGGAGTTCTCCAAGGAGACCCTCTAGCCCCATACCTGTTCATTATAGCCTTGGACTACGCATTAAGAACTGCGATTGATAACAGAGAAGCACTAACCCTAACCAGACGCAGAAACACCAGACATCCAGCCTCACATCTCTCTGACCTGGATTATGCCAATGACATCACTCTATTCGCTGATACGATACAAGAAACAGAACTTTTACTTCATAAAGTGGAAAGTGCTTCCAAATCTACTGGACTATTTCTCAACCCAGGCAAAACAAAGTACATGCATATCATGTCGTCTGCTACAATGAGTAGAAAATGCACTGGATGGCACCTACACAAGAATGCTGCAGAAAACTCAAAATGCGTCATGGCACCACCACATGACCAACCAAGAACTGTACGGCTCCCTCCCACGGATCACTACCATCATGAGACAACGGCATCTTTGTCTGGCAGGTCATGTGATGCGCCATGACGAAGCAGCTAACAAAGTCCTTCTCTGGAAGCTCGATGGCCCTCGGAGAAGAGGTCAACCAACAACTACCCTACAAAACATACTACAGAAAGACATGAACCTCAGCAGGACAGATCTAATAGCGGCAATGAAGAAACGAAACCACTGGAAGCAAAACATCATGTCACCACATTAAGTGGAAGACATAAGTAAATCATATTTACAGGTGAAAAGCACAATCATGAAAATTATTTATTTTAGTTGTTTACATATAATGTTTTAAAACTAAATTTATCTGTGTTAATTGTCATATTTATGAAATATAGTGCAGTTGTAAAGAATATGATGCTGTGGAACTTATTATGATGAATGTTTTGTCATATGCCAGTGAAATTTCATTTAAAAAACATGGTATGACTTTCTTGGGATCTTTGCATACATAATCATCACTCTAGCATATTTCATATATAAATTTTACTGTATCAACAATATAATTATTATATATCTTGGACTCTAAATGCATCTGCTGCTTTGTAAATACTGCTCCCAGTTTCTTCAGCATTTTTATTATTGTGTGTGATTTGAGACTATTTCTTTTGCAGATAGGTATCCAACAAATCCAGTGTTTGATGACCAATGCTATCGCATTATCAGAGAGGCAGTTGATTGTCTCATGACAACTGTGGAAGACCTGATGAATGGGCAAACTAGAATTATCACCCTGAAGTTGATCATTGCTCACAAACATAATCTGCGAGAGATTTGTGCAGTTCTGGAGAAGGGGAAGAAATCATTGCCTGTTCCTGAGCCAGTAGGTGGAGACGACTCACCCATTGCTGTACTGCTGAAAGTGCTGCAGTGGCGAGAGTCAGAGTTCCAAGAGGTTGAAAACAAGAGAAAGATCATCATGAACATGCTTGGAATGGTGAATAAAATTGAGTCAGGTACGTGGTGTTCATCTTTTGCCAAACTTGCCTTGATTGTAAATCAGTACCTTGCAGGCTAGTTCATTTAGTGACATGTTTGACTGAAGCCACTAGCTCTAATGGCATATAGTGGTAGCATGACAGGTTTAACCCTTTCATGGCCAATTTAATGCCAAGTTGTACCTGCTGCTGAGTTGTATTGTATCAATGCATTGTCTCCTAAAGAATCCTATTAAATCATGAAATGAACTTCTTAAGTTGTGAACAAATCCAATAATTGGCTCGGGTTGCATGAATGCAAATAAATATTAAATTTTTCATCCGATAAAAAAATTGCACAGTAGTTGAAGAACTAACTACTGAAGTAAATAGCAAAAAAATTAGAGAGTTATGTGAATTTACTTACAAAATATGCTTTGCTAAAGTTTGAAGAAAAAATATTTTCAAAATAATTCATTTTTATTACATTTTCCACCAATAATTAGCGGATGCATGCCGAATATGAAATGTAGATAAATTAATATGCTGTAAAATGCAAAAAGAATGTCATGTCTAGGGTAAAGAAAAAAGAAATCACAGTATTTTTTCTGAATGCACATCTTCATGATTTTCGTTAAACTATGCATGAAACATGATTCTCATCATGATCATCAGCGCCGTTAGAAATATCTTCATCAAGGCTGATGTCGCTGTCACTGTCAACAGTGTTGTGTTGCCTCTCGACAACATCGACGTCAAAACTTCCTTCCAAAAATCCCTCAAAATTCCGAATCACTAGAGTCTAACGTAACGACAGTGTTCAGAATTACAATCAAGTTACGGAAAAACACCGCTCTATCCCGCTGCGCAATAATACCATTGTACAAAAAATAGAATGCTAAAAATTTATCGTTTAATCGTAGACATCGTTGATGTTTTCGTGTCTTGAAACTATGCAGACATTCTCCATGATACTAGCTCACAGCAAATGACAAGCTTTCATTTAATTGGCTAAACATTTTTTTACCAAAACTAGTTTAAAAGTGGTTCCGTTTACAGTATTTGACATCAAACCCAGAACAAGTTTGCCAATAAAACTTGTAATTAGCCACGGAAATTGTTAACATTTCAAACTTTTTTAATTTGATAGTCAAACTTCGCTATCATTTTCTGCCGACTGCCATAAGGAAATGCCCTGTTTACTGTTTACAATTACGCAGTTTAAAAATGACTCCTGTTGCTGGGAGATTTGAGGCGTTCTGGCCACCAGGCATAGTCCGGTTGATTCAGGCATTCTGGTCGTGAAGTGTAGTCGGGTTGATTCGGGTGTCCTGGCCACGAGAGGGTTAAGAGTGACAGAGGTGAAGTTACTGTGAAAAGTTGTGGTAGTGGAACAATGTTGTTGGTCAGAAATCGCTTAATTTGTTAATGGTCACATTAAAATTTACACAATGTTTCTTATTTAATTACAATTTGCACAACATTTTAGCAGTTGCAGAAATGTTTAAACATTTTGAAAATGTACTAATCTTGACAGACCTGTATCATGCAGACGCATGGCTAGTTCTACATCTGTCCACTAGGTACAAATATCTGCATCTAGTTGATAGACAGCTGGTTATTCTCTTGCATTTTGTTTTGTCACCGATATGTTACTGTTATGTCAGCAACGTTTTACTGTTGTATCAGTGATATATCTGTACTGTCACCAACATGTCATCAACATGCCACTGTGGTCCCACCAGTGTGTCACTGTATTGTGTCATCGTAATAACCATACTATTGGTAAGTGACCACAATGTCAAGTTGGAAATCAGTGTCAGTGGTGTCATTATGTCAACTATTTGTTGCTGCTGCTTCATATTTTTGCGTCACTACCATGCCAGTTATATCATCTGTCCATTTTCATATAACATTGTCACATATTTGTGAAGTACTGTAAATAAATGGATGTATGCCATTTTTTTTACAACAACATGTCAGATACGTGCATTTGAATGAAGTCGAACAATGTTGTCTTCAGCTTGAAACCTGTTAGTGCTGCAGCAATGTATAACCATGATCAATGTCTTGTGTTTTAGTCAATTCCAGATGCCTGGCGAAACAGTTGTCAAACATTAATGATGACATGCCACTGACACAGCTGTGTGTTCCACGACAGTACACTCCAGAGACAGCGATCGACACAGGTCCAGTCACTACAGACGTGACCTACTTTGACGTCTCTGATGGCGTTGAGGAAATCCTGAGTACACTGTCCGCATCAAGGATCAGTGAGAGTCAGCTGTTTGGCAAACTCTGGGAACGGCAAGGCAAGGCTGTGTGCCAGAAGCATGAGCTGTCATTGGAGGACGTTGTCACCAATGTGTGGCACCCTGTGAAGCAGCGCTATGATGACTTATGTACATGCATCCAGAGTGGCTCAATCACACTGCAGGAAGTTGACAAATTGCTGAGTGCATACATTGGCCGATACACAGACCTAGAGCATGAGTTTCAACTCATGTGCACTGATGACAAATGGATCAAGCAGCGTGTCCATCAGGTGCAGCAGTACCACAAGCTTGATCAGTGCTGCCGTGGTGCCAGGTTGATCAAGGAGGCAAAGGATGTATTTCTACTGACAGGCGATTTCACTGTACTTGAAGTCATCTTAAGTGCGGTAAGCAGTTTCTAAATATTAAAAAAAAGTTGTTGAAGACCACTTGAAAATGTATATGGGATGGGTCATAACCTGAAACGACAGTATTCGTATTTTATCAAAATGCTAAATGGGATTAACAGTTTTCATAAAGTTATTTTTAATCAATCAACAACACAACACAGATATAGAGATATGAAAAGGCCAAATGAATGACGTTTATTGTGGGGATTAAGTATGCTTTCACAAAACGAAGTGGCTAGTCCAAGTTTGAACTCTGTAGTGTCGTGCAGTTAGTGTGCACTGATTGGTTCATTACATGGAGACAAGCAAACTAGGTTACAGAGCGCGTTAACCAGCTCTGTAGGAATTAGCATAATAGAATACGTTAGCAGTGGACCAATCATTAATTGTATGTGGTGTTGCCTGCATATGCAACTCTGGCTGTGCCAATGTCGCATATCCTCATTTACTGGTTACTGGTTAGTTGTGAGAGTAATTTTCACTGGTTGGCCTTAGCAACAGTAGTGGTCAGAGTGTGGGAATGGCTGCATTCCATCTCTGGAGCAGGCATGAATTATTAGCACAGCATTAAAATTTGAAACAAACTTTGCATTTTTTCTCAGTAAGTAATATTCTAGGTGAATAAAACTTATAGATTTTGTTTGTGGTGTTTCATGATTTATAAAAACATTTATTTTATAAATACATTTTTTATAAATATGACAAAATCACTAGAAAAGTTTAGATATCCCCCAAAGAAAGGAATAACAAACAAAGTCACTAATTAAATTGAGGCAGATTATTAACATAAACAAATTACAGTGCTATTGGATTTTTGAGACAAACCCTTTACTAATTGTTATGCTGCCTCCTTATTTTACTTACAAGTAAGGTCCTTTCATATGCCATATTCTAAAAAAATACAACATTAGTGTCACATGACTATTTGTGCATTGGACTTTTGAAAAAACATCTAATCAAGGATTTTCAAGATTATTTAACAAGGAAGACTAAATAACTTTGTTGCTGTCTTTTCAGGTGGAAGACAAACGTAGTCAACTGCGTACAATCACTGACGATGTTGTCAATGCAAAGAAACACCTGATAAATGTGACACCAGACAGAGTGGACAGCATCAGCATCCTGACCAAGTGCACACCTCTGATAGACTGGCTTAAGGAGAGCACTAAAGGTAATGTCAGTGGCCGTTGTTTCTTGATCTTGCTTCAGCTGGAATCTTTATTTCTTGGACAATGAACAGCATTCATATGTCTTAGAAGTGAAACTGTGACAACAAATGCATTCCTTCATGCCAGGTAGATAAGTCAAAGAAAATAACCAATCCGATTATTTCTTATAAGTGAAAATAGGCTTTATATTAAAACATTTATTTTAAATTGAAACAATAGGATGTTGAATATGTAGAACTAATGTGTTTTGCATGTATTCCATAATCCATGTAAGTAGGGCATTGGTCTTGCAGATTTGTTCTAGAAACTGCATTTGTCAGAAGTTACTAAGAAGTCTGGTGAAGCAATGTCATAAACCATCTCATTGATTGTATACTTTGTGCCTTTTTCACATGTCTAACTGGTTGTCAGGCAACATAGCCATGCTATTTTAAAATGTTGTTATTGCTCAATATCTTATGTTCCAATTTTACTTATTACTGGTTTTTTGTATTTTTACTTTTGTTGGAATGGTCATGGTCCAAAGGGGCATTAACAGAAATTCATATAAACAAGTGCATACCTGCTTTCCACAAATAGATGTGAAGGAGTTGAATGTACTCGCTGAGCTGGCTATGAGCTCAGCTGCGGGCCAAGGTGACCTTGAAGTGGAGCGAGTCTCGTGTCTGCATGCTGCAGTCACTGGTTATGCTCCATTCATTTATGACCTCCCGAAAGAAGCTGACTTCAATCACTTCATGAAGCATTGTAGCCATGTTTGGCATGCAACTGACAATGACAAGAATCTTCCAAAGAAACTGGTATGTCACCATAATTATAATGGTCAAGATGCTGAAGAAACATTTAGTGCTCTTAGTTTAAGCAAGTTATATAACATCCTAAAATGATGTCACAATAGAAAAGACATGGATATTATTTCTTTATAAATGTTCCTATGCATTTTTTCATACATAAATTATGTGTTGTATGTGAGTGTGTGGGTATGTATGCAGTCTATGCGAAAAGTCTCCAAGCTTCACAAGACATTAGGTCATGTAAACTCGACACTTCACATGACCTGCTGATTTTTCACAGGACCTGATTTTCCCTCCAAGTAAAAACATTTTGTCCCAAAAGTTGTAAAGTCTTCATGTTGCATTGTTTTGTTCAATTTATATGCACTTCAGTATTCACACCTGTGGTAGTTAATGCAGTCACCCGAGTCTGTATAATTGACAGAGTCTGTTGTAGCTTTTACTCTGCAACACCATCAACTTCATGATCATCAGGAACTTGCTCACTCAACTCAGGCAGTTATTCAAGCTGATGCTCATCTTGAAGGAACTTTATGCAATCAACAACGCAAGCCAGATGTAAAGATATGAAAAGGCCAAATGAATGACGTTTATTAAGAGTAATTCCAATTAAGAGCATGAAATGTGGACCCTGTAACACATGCTTGGACGGTATTTGAGCATATGTGGGGCAGAAGGGAGGTGACCGTGATGCACAAGATATACAGACATAAACATTTCAAAGGCCTTCAGCCATTGCTGAAAGGACAACACCTCAGTCTTACCTTTTGCCGGGGACACACACAAAGTGGGGCCCTGGCCATCCCCAGCCAACTGGTCGGAAAGGGCATAATCTTGAGGCTGAGCAAAATTATCATGCAACAGCAGTGCTAGGTCGACATACTCACCTGCCCAAATCTTCGCCTTCAACCTGTCAGGTATATGGAGGGGCAAAGCAGAGGATGAACAGGCAGCCACCATTTCCTGTGTGTTGCTGGGAAGAACATGCACAACAGGGGGATCCTGACGATCAACATTATGAGTACCTGGGACATTACGCAATCCTTCTACTGTCAAATAGTTTGGCCATGGGGCCGCAAAAGAAACTGCAACCGATGTGGCTGGTGCAGGAGGTCCATGTGCCATCGTGGCGGCCAATTGTGCTGCGGAGCCAGCAGCGGCTGGTGCAGCTGCCGATTCGGCTGGCATGGGTCATAAGGGGAGGACCATGGAGTGGATCTTGTGAAGCATCCGCTCCGACGAAGCCATGCGACGCTCCATGTTACGCTCCCATGCACGCCGCACAGATGCTGCGTCATCAAGCAGCACTGCCTGGAGACCTGGCGCGTCGTCAAAGTCCTGTTGCACGGTACATTCAGGAGGTGGAGCACCCACATGAGCACTTGAGCAGGTGACCGGGCGGCAGTATGTCCGGCAGCAGTGCGGGACCGTGTCTGACAATCCGTTGGCTGCTGCTGGCAAGCAGGTCGTCCCAGAGAAGATTTTGCAGGAGGCATCCTGTAACCCAATAGACAGAAACAGCACTCTAATCCAAAGAACAGAACACAGTCAGACTTGCAATCGAACCACCCAAAGTGCAAGATGCAGGAGATATATATATCTATAAGTAACCGCAGAATACAAACGGTCGAAAGCCCGCACACTTCTAAGAAAAACGGCTATGGCCACCACAGCTTGTACAAACACGAGAATCTGAAACAGCAAAGAAAACAGGCTATAGCCAACACAGCGTGTACAAACACAAAAATCAGCCCCAGCAGATAAAAACAGGCTATAGCCAACACAGCGGTACAAACTCGATAATCTGCCCCATAAGATAAAACCGGCTACAGCCAAAACAGCATGTATAAACACGAGAATCTAACATACCACCCAACATATAAGCACAGGAAAATCTGCCGGCTCAACACAACGAACACCAAGGCAACACGTGTGGAAACTGCCACCACTGAAATACCTACAAATATGCAGCAATAAAAATACAGCCGAGTGAAATATTACTAAAGGTGAAAGATCACCACAACACATGACTTGCCTCGTTGTGACATGACTACCGGACATCTAGCCAATGAACTGGTTAGCGGCTTTCAAAATGGCCCCCCGAATACTGCGAAAAAAAATGGTAATTGCCGATGTCGGAAAAATGCACCCCATCCTGGCGGAAAACGGCCCGGATACTGTTCCAAAGACACTTATGTCTTCAGAAAAACATGCTGTCCACGCCTTTACACAAGAACTCAAGCGCTGCATTAAGCGCGATCACCCGAGCGGCACCGTCCTCCAAACTAAAATTTAGCCACTGCTGCCGACGGACCACCTGGCACACCTCGACCTGGCTCACACCCATAGCCAACAGCTTGGACGCAAGACGTTGCAAGTCGCATGCCACCACGTAGGGGTCAGGGGCGGATTACCCATCCAAATCATTGCCCCCTACATGCAACACAACAACGTCAGCGCCAAAGGAGGCTATCTGAGACCGAACCACCAGTGCCCGGAGTGACGACGCTGTAGCACCCCGGAGGTCCAGATAACGGACATCACAAGCGTGACCCCAAACGGCGAAATCAGCAAACAAGCCCGATGGGGATGCCGACCCAGCAAACGCGCCTAGCCAATAAACATGACTATGACCCAAAACTAAAACTTTAACGGACGACATCAAGTCAGTTGGAGGAAATTACACACAATGAACGAGGCAAGACAAAATAGCAAATACGACAAAGACAACCAAAAAGCGAAACTCAACTGGTAATCCGGCGACAGAGACTTCGTAGCAAATGTTAGTGAACTCAAAAAGTCGAAAGACCAATAATCAACAACGTAACGTAACGCGCACAAACGAATCGAAAACTTGTTAGAACTGAGAAAGCAGGTCTACTCCGCACGTATCGAACATTCGGAGTGAAGCTGCTTAATTTCAAACTGCGTCATTCGAATGACTGCTGCGCTCTGATTGGTTTAGTTGGTAAGCCCAACAAAACATGAAAAGTTACCAATTTCTTCCAAGCGCGCTCATAATGGGCCCTTGATGATGGTGCTAAGGAGGCCTGCAGCAGCTTGTCTAAAGATTCCCTAAGCCTGCCGGGGACACACTGTAAGGTACTTCCACCGGGTTGACCTTCGCCCAGGGTGCCAGTTGTCGAAATTCGTCCACCTATAAACTATAAAACACCATGATAGGATACAGCTCCAACGCCACGACATTGAATAATCGCCATGCCACTGGCCACTCACCACAAAACCACTCTGACCCACACAGTGCGTCATACCCTATGCCACCTGCTACATCCGTGTGATAGCTGCAGATAATCACCTGTCAAAAAACTGTCGTCCAAGAAGAAGGACCTGCCATTGAAATATAACAAAAATTCCCACCATACACCAAGATCAAGTTTAGTCTCCCGTGTGAAGCGGATATGATGATGTGGCTTGTGCACACCCATCATCAAATCTATCAGCCACCGCAGAAAGGCCCTGCCGGGGACGACAACTGAACACGCAAAATTCAGAACACCAATTAGTGATTGAAGTTCCTTAAGAGTAACTTTCTGTTTACTTTGGAAAGCTAAAAGCAATGACCTGGCCTTCTCTAACTTATCGTCAGGAAGCCAGGCCTCCATATGGACAGCATCCAAGATAATGCCCAAAAAAGGGATGGAAGAGGATGGGCCCACCGTTGTGGGACCCCAATTTGTTTGCAAAGAGCAACAAAAGCCATGAGATCGTGATTGCATTTTTCAACTGAGTGCGCCAACAACAGGAAATCATCAATGACATGCACCATTCCCGTCACGCCTAATTTCACCTTCGCAACCCACTCCAACGCGGTACTGAAACATTCAAAGATCGCACAACTGCTCGAACATCCCATAGGAAGGACAGCATCCATAAAAAATTTCCCTTTCCACTGAAAACCCAACAAAGGCCTGTCCGCTGGAGAGACCGGAATAATACGAAATGCTGATTCCACATCCACCTTAGCCATGTAAACAGGCGTCGGTGAATGCCGTATGAAATCAATCGCATCCTGGATCGTTGTGTATTGAACCGACGAGATCTCCTTAGGAATAAAATCATTAACCGAGGAACCTTCAGGATATGATAGGTGGTGTATCATCCTAAATTCTCCGGGAGATTTCTTCGGCACAACACCTAGGGGTGAAATCCTATACCGTAGACAAGTTGGCGGAACGTTGTAAGGCCCAAGTATGCGACCCAATGCCAACTCTTTCGCTAACTTCCGATCTATGACTTCTGCAAATTCATCAGCAGATTTAAGATTACTTACCACTTCCCCTCGCTGTGGGGGCAACCCAACACAATCAGTCTGAAAACCATGAGTGAAACCATGCAAAAGATATGCCACTAAATTGTTATCGTAACCATCTAAAATACTACAGAGTGCTTCTGGGGACACAGGTGAGGGCAACTTACTTCCTAGCCCAAGCGGGCGAACCAGGGGCGGCTGAAGGTCCAGCCGGGGGACCGGGTGAAGGTGGGTTACCTTGGCGCTGTTGTTTTGCATGTCTGCTGAAACACCTAATCGATGGGTGGGACCCCCCGCAAACTCTACATTTGTGCATCCAGCGACATGTGTTCTTGTTACACATGTCTCCCCAGTTGAATGCAAAGCACAGACTGGCAGTTGGGGTCCGGGCCCTGCCCTTGCCTGGAAAGGGAGACCCTGGGGACTGCAACTGATCTGCCTTAGTTTGAGATGCCTTCAACCACAGCTCCCAGTTGATCGAGTCCCATGCCCACCCCGCCCGGTACCGCAGGGACCTGAAAACTTGGTCGTATGATCGCCAATCGGCCCCCTCCTGGGCAAGGCCGCGAACGACCTCAATATATTTTAACATCTTAGTGGCACAAGGAAGGTTAGCGGGCTGCATTAAATAGACGGACATATACATTTGAAATGCTTGCATCCACAGCTGAAAACACAGGGTCTTACTTGGCTTAGCGGTAGCACCCTGTACTGACAGGGCGTAATCATGCTGCTGGAGCTGGTTGGGCTTAATGAGGAGGGACAGGTCGATGAACTCACCAGCCCAAATCTTAGCTCTAAGGGCATCGGGGATACGGGCATGGAGTGGCAAGGAAACTGATGCGCACGATGCCATCAAATCCTGCGTGGCCCGCGGCAGAGACCCTAAAACCTCGTTACCTGGAACATGCATAAAATCGGCAGTAGGCCAGCAGGCAGGCAGCAGCAGACACCGTGGCAGGAGCAGACGCCGCGGTCGGAGCAGACAACGTCGTGGCGGCAGCAGAAGACGTCGTGGCAGCAGCAGACACTGTAGCTGCTCGTGCACGTGCTGATTGAGCCCGAGTTTGTCTGGGTGACGTGTGCTGCAGTGCAGGCCGTCCCCAACCCCGTGTAGCCTTAGCACGTGCCATTCTGCCACAACAATACAACAGCAGGACCAACTAGATAAACCATATCTCCCTATGCGTGAACCTGCATGAAGATCTAGCTCTTGTAGTGTGACAATGCACACTACGCAGCCTGGATAAAAAACAATGGCGACGCACGACAATTAATCCCATGACAGTGACCAAAGCACTGCAGTGTGACTATGCACACTACGTAAAATGAATAAAATTAGTGACGAAGCACAAAGTGTGACGATGCACGACCTAAATCCCATGACAGTGATCAAAGCACTGCAGTGTGACAAGGCACACTACGTAACATGGATAAAAACAGTGACGATGCACGACAATAAATCTCATGACAGTGAACAAAGCACTGCAGTGTGACAAAGCACACTACGTAACATGGATTAAAACAGTGACGACGCACAACAATAAATCCCATAACAGTGATCAAAGCACTGCAGTGTGACAAAGCACACTACGTAACATGGATAAAATGAGTGACAAAGCATAAAACGTGACAATGCACGACATAAATTCCATGAGGTTGATCATGACACTATATATATATATAGTGTGACCCACAATGTACTTTATGTTACCCTTCGTCTCATAACATTACCAGTCTGCTACATATACAACACAACAAAATAATCATGGTAGAAATAAGTGGTGGCATGAAATCCAGTCAAAGACTATCCTCAAATGTATTCATCAGGCGATCGACAGCCCGTTACAACAGAAAAACAGTCGACCCATGACCATGTGGCTACACACCGCCATCAGTGACCTGCTTTACAGCTCTTATGACGGCTCCTCAAATGGAGCGGTACAATCTGAAGTTACTGATGTCACTAAAATGGACTCCGTCTCTGCGAAAGACAGGGCGGATGCTATTCCAAAGGCGATTATGCCTCCAGAAAAAGATCCCTACGGTATCGTTACAGAAATGTTCGAGGTAGTCATTGACTTGGATTACACGAGCAGCACCCTCCTCGTAACTGAAATTGCGCCATTTACGTCTACGTATGATCTGACAAACGGCGACCTGTTTGACGCCTAAACCAAGTAATTTAACGGCCAAACGCTGGATGTCAAGCGCAACTAGTACTGGATCGGGAGCAGATCCAGCATCTAGATCGTTACCCCCCACATGTAGAACGCAGACATCCGCGTGAAACATAGCGATACGCGTCATGGCCGCTGGCGAGGAAAGGGAGGGTAGCGTGGCCCCCAGAATTCCCAAGTAATTTACTTTGCAACTCTGGTCCCGTACCCAAAAATCGGTGAACAGCCCGGCCGGATTTCCCATCCGTGCATGCTCGCCAAGCCAATAAATGTGACTATGCCCCAAAATCAAAACCTTAAGCATCGAATTAGCCGACAACGACATTTACTGGCCGACAGTGAAATTAAAACGATGCAAACAAAGACCGTTGCAAAACAAAATGGCGCGACCAGAACAAAGGAAACGCTCAACTGCTAGCTCACTGAGCGCCGTCGACAATCACCTCGTTCAACTTGTTCGATGTAAATCAGCTTGCTCGAAGACCGATGATAAAGGAAGCGCACAAATTTCGATAAACTCGATGAGAGAAAAGCAAATTTGCAAAGTGCATCCACTCTGTATGCTTTCACAAAACGAAGTAGCTAGTCCAAGTTTAAAATCTGTAGCGTCGCGCAGCTGGTGCGCGCTGATTGGTTCAAAATATGGAGGCAGGCAAACTGGGTCACAGAGCGCGTCACCCAGCTCTGCTGGAATTAGCATACAAAATAAATTAGCAATGGACCAATCATTAATTGCATGTGGTGTTGCTTGCATAAAAACCCATATGCAACCTTGGCTGTGCCAATGTCGCATATCCCCATTTATGCAGGTTTCCTGCAAAAAATTCAGACACATCCTGAGTGCTTAAATGAACCAAACATCATGACTATATAAAGTCACATTACACAAGTAGACACACACAGTTGTAGAATACATTGTAAATAATAATGATTTCTAAGACTCACCATCCACCTCACTGGTCAGTTTCAATGACTTCATCAGGTTGAAACCCTTCTATCGCGCGATTTACTTGAAACATTCAGGTTATTTGTGTAAAATATACCTCTAGATAATATCAAAGATAATGTCAGTTAACATAAACTGCAAAAAAAGATATTGTTGTCCGAAATTAACACATATTCACTACATAAACCGCTCACCTAAAACACAGAAATTTGACGATTTGCGGTTTCCATAAAACTGCGAACATGAAGCTCATATTAGAAATTCCAGGGGATACCCATATTGAGCTGTGGAATGTTTTAGAAACGTGTCATAAACTCACAATTTATTATTAGAATAAACATGATACAACCATGACAGACACTTCTGTGATGTTTACTAACATTCCATTCATTAACCACCACAGTAAGTTCACCAGACAGTAGGTCCGAAGTTCTGAAAAATCCTCCGGACCTGCCAAAATTACACCGGTGACTTAAGCGACTTCACGAAGACTACATATATATGTATGTATATGTATGTATACATATGCACATGTATGTGCATACGTACATTCATGAATATATGTAGATGTATAGGTGTGTGTAGATGTATAGGTGTGTACGTTCTGCTGTCAGCATGATAAGCCAGTAGCATGTCTAAATGAAATGCTATTTTATTACAATACAAAAATTCTTGTGCCAATTGCTAGACATATTTTGTTAATGTAATGTTCTTACTTATAAATCTGTTTACCTTCCAGCATGATACGTGTCGCCATCTAGATTGGCTGAAGAATGTCAAGGAGTCACATGGCTCTGTGGAGGTAAATGCCATCAGCCAGGCTAAGGCCATCAATGCCAGAGGCATCTATCATGTTGGCAAATGGAAAGGATGCGAACCTGAGGTAGGCAGCTTTGCGTAATTTCTACATTGAGAGCATTTCAGAAAGGGTGGGCCATAATTGTGATCAAGCTTCTGCAGTGCAGCTATGCTACAACACACTTCATTGTAATGAGGTTCATTCATAAAGTTGTACAACTTGGATTTCAAATTATTTTACCAGCCAAATACATTTGATCTGTACAGCAAAGCAAGCAAATGATTGATTTGTACAATGTATTCAGTTTGCTGGGCCATCCTGACCATGGTTATGTATTTAAACATTCGTACATTATTCACACCTACCCTCCCTCTATTAAGCTTAGCATATATCTTTATAGTGGATCGTTATTCTAGTTATCATAATGTATTGTCACTTGTAAAAAACATGTTTACTGTTTTTTATATTGTATGATTGGAATTCCCAAAGGTACAATGAAAAAGGATTCCCAAGATTTTTGCTTTTATGTAGTATTCATGTTTTGTCTGAAGAAATGATTGCATCAAATAAATTAATAACTATCAAAGACAGTTATGTTAAATAAAAAATTAGCAGTTTGCACACTCCACTATGTGCTACAATGTATCCTCTAATCAAAGCTTCACTTTCAACCAAACATTTTGAGTTCATTCATAATTTATGCACACATTATATACTTGTTCATCTTAGTATATATGCGTAACAGTGATGAACATGATCAGTGTGTCATAAAGTTGATATGTTCCTTTGTTTAGAGTCCAGAGAATGTTGTCTACCTGGTACTGATACCAGAGACAGAGAAAGGTGAGAAAAAAACCTACACATTCCAGCAACTGCAGGACCTGCAAAGCAAACTGATGTTGGTGGCTGGTAAAGCTGAGAAGGGAAAGGATGATGTGGACACATTCACAGAGGTACTGCCATCTGATGACCTTACAAAATAAGATTTTTGTTTATTATGGTCATGCACGTTAAGATGGCCGACTACCCTGAAATAAAGCTATCTGTGCATCGGTCTGCACAACATTGTTAAGACAACGATTAAATCAGCACAAAAGTTATATTGTCGATTGAAACTAAGTCCATAATGCCAACAGTAAGCACAAATGATACATTTATTGATAAAAGAACATTAATAAGAATTGAAACCATTATAAATTAAACACTATACATGTGACGCCAATTGCAGATAACCGTGATAACATTTTGTTCGGAGTGTGATTTCAAGATAGCAACACCTCAATTTCTGTCTGAAACGTCATGATTTTTTTATGTGTGTAGAGATAAATAATAAATTAACATTTTGACCATCTTTTACTGAAATACCATTACTCATTGTTGTAAAATGTGGGGATTTGGTAAAATTTTGCTATTTTCGCTGCTGACGTAGTTGTTACTATGTTAGATATAAAAAAATTGCATGGGACCCCCAACCTTTTTTGCCTTTTTATAAATAAATATTAAATGAACATTTCTGCCAAGTTTTACTGAAGTGACATTACTCCTTGTGTTAAAATATTGAATAAATATTGTCCAAATTGAGAGGTTTTTACGTGACTTAATAACTTACATAAAATAATAAATTATACAATTTGTTTATGTGTATCCGACATACTATGCAGTATTTTGTTAATGTTGCTGGCGACGTAGCTGTTACTCTATCTGATATTTTACAAATTTGCTCTGGACCCCCTCAACTTTTTTTGCCTTTTTATAGAGATAAATACTAAATTAACATTTTAGCCAGGTCTGTCTTACTAAAATGACATTACCCCATGTGGGTCAGATATTGAATATTGTTGAAATTGAGCTAAAATGTGTTTTTTATTTGAATAGGTGATAAATCTGGTGTTATTACTGATTATGATCAGAGTACAATATTTTGTTGGTGACAAAGCTGTTACTATGTTAGATATTTGAAAAATGTGCCTGGGACCCCCTCAACTTTTTGGGTTTTGGGGCCTAATGGATTTCAAGCTACCTTCAAAAGTTTCATTACTTTTATTTCAGGGTAATCGGCTTCCTTATGTGTCAGAAATGCAAATGTAAGAGATTAATGTTTAAATTGGAGGGTGACCTCAGGGTACAGGAGCGCGTAAATCGGAGTATTTAACATTGTTGCGGCTTTGTGTAAGGCATATAACAAATCAACAATAGCCAGTGAATGAGGATACTGTTTCACCAAGTCTCCATTGCCCAGTTTGTACAAAAGTTGATTGAAATATCCACTATTGTTATTTTTTGTTTTGTTACAAATCCAGGAGATTTGTTCTTCGTGCAGGAGAACGAGATTTGATAGTTTTCCGGGAGTCTCCCAGTGATCCCTGTTATCTCACAGGGCAGCAAGATAACAGCCTCCTTTCAATGTGCCCACATTCTTCAAGGATTCTTACTAGTGCTATTGTATAAAATAGTTCACCTCCTGTGGCAGTGATATACATGTAAATTATACTATATGTGTGTGACCTAGGATTGAGGAGCCCAGTATAATACTATGAAATGGTAATGAGTTCTGCAAATCCTAACAATTACATACTATGGCATTACAATAAATACATTATTGCCATGTTCTAAAACAACATTATGTAATGTTTGGCTGTTTTGTATTGAGGTGCTTGATGGTGTGACTCGGCTGGCAAACATCTACATCAAGATCTGTGCAAGTGGCAGCATCCTGTTCCGTGACTGGGTGTCGTCATTCTACTGTGACCCTAGCTGTAAAGTTAATGCCATCATTGACTTTGGCCTCAGCAATCAAATGCTGCGTGGATTATCAGAGCATCTTCCTACTGTAGCATTGCAGATTCATGCAGTGTGTGAGTTCTTTGATGAATGCTACACGGACTGGAGGCATCATATTGAGGTGCAACGAGAACAGTTCTACAACCTGAATCACTACACCACTCAGCAGGTTGTGATACTGTGCAAGAAGATTGCATCGTTCTGCTTCAGTGATGACCACAGCATCGATCCTCTGGTGTATCCCATGCTGTGTGCTGTCAAACCTAACTGCACAAAGGTTGATCTAGGAATGGCTGTGAAGTCAGCTTTCAAAGATCTTGCTGAACAGGAGAAACATGCCGAGGGAGGTGGGATCGTTAGAGGTGACAGCCCATCAACTGTTGCCACGGAAGTATCAGAACCTGAACAGACTGATGTGAAAGAGAGACAGGACTTCATCAATGCCATGAAGGATGCAGACTTTCCTGAGGAACTGGCCAAAAGGGCACTTCATGAAATACCTGCAACAGACATTGATGAAGGTACTGTGAGCAAAATGTTATGTAATGAGTGTTTATGGAGGATTCAATAGTCAAGAAGACTGAGCGTTAAACAAGGGGGACGACATGGTGGTTTGGTTTCTAGGAGCAAAAATAGAGTTAGCACAGAGAGGGTGGAAAAAATTGTGGGTCTGGGCAAGGGTTGTTCTATTTTAGTACACGTAGGAACTAATATCGCAGAGAGGGAGGGCACAACTGCCATAGTTAGTTAGAAGAGCTAAGCAGACATGGGTTGAGCAAATAATTCTGTCAGGGATTCTACCTTTAATGGGAAGCAGGGGACAGGGATATAAAAATTGCTGGAGGATGGCAATTAACACGTTAGTTCAGCAGCTATATAGGGAAGAGGAAGTTGGATTTGTGGGTATGTTTTGTTGGGAGGGCTGATATATACATGAGGGATGGGCTTCATCTTAGTAGAAATGTTACAGCAGTGTTTGCTGATGAATTATCAGCAACAGTCGACAGTGGCATGGGAAGCAATATTTTTTATTTTCACCCTGCTACTAGATAATTACTGAGTGGCCGTATGTCCCTAGTCAATTAGAAAAATGTAGCCATGCATATTAGCTACAAAATAAAGCAAACATGAATCAAATATGTTAAGAATATTTATTTTTATGAATTTTTTCCAACACCAGACTGCCGATTCAGACAGGCCCATTGCTCCACGTCATTTACCAGTGTAGTGTGGGCTGTCGAAGCCGGCGGAAATCGCGATGGCAACTTGCTGATATTTACCTCAAAAGAGCCCACAACATCGTTCTAACTGTCTGAACTAGTATAATAAGATGATTCACTAATGCTGTCATTCAATTTGCCGAAATATTGACGCGGAAACTTGAAATAATCTGGCTTAAAGTGAACTGACACAGAATGAAGCGAGAAAACAAAATGGCGGATTACTAAATAAAAAGCTCAGACGGCCCAGACAACATGTGTTGTAACAACGATTTCATGTTCGCTTATAGCCTGCTCGTTCATTCACATGTATTCGAATAGGTCAATCATAGAGCTTTCCAAATTTATAATGTGTTTCATATTTAGATGTTATGAATGGATTATGAAAGGAAACGTAAATTTATTCTGTGAAAAAGTAGTAAAAGTAGCCACATATGGGTGCCAACTGTGTGACGCATTTTGTAAGCTAGATCGTTATTAGCTCTTATTGACTATGCTCGTGAATAAATATGAATCAGAATGAAGAGTGACTCAGCTTTGCAGTGATACCATTTGTTTCCCTGGTGAAGGAAACAAAAAAATTTCCTACAGAGTGATACCAAAATCGGCAGGAACGCTTTTCACACTGATCATGCGGGCCGAATTTGGCCCAGTGGTCACTCCCAGGGTTAAAGATTCAATTCAAGCTTACCAAATAAAATTAGAAAGAGAAGCAAATTGCAATGAAGCTGTTTGGTGCAACATAATTATATGAAAATCAACATTAACTATTGGATTAATTTACCAAAATCCAAACATAAATGAAGAGGATAACAGAAAAATACAAAAGGGGAATGTATCATAATGGGAGGTTTTAACCACAGACACATACAATGGAAATCTCTAGAGAGCACAGGGGGTGAGGACCAACAGTTTCTACTTTTAATTCAGGATGGCTTCCTTACTCAACACGTGATACAACCAACCAGGGGAGAGAATGTATTAGATTTAGTTTTGTCTTCACAAATTGAATTAATGGACAATATCAAAATACACAAGCCATTGGATAACAGTGATCATAATCATACATTTTGACACGTAAAATCGGAAAGTACGAATAAAAAATACAGGAGACACTATTATATGAGAAAATACTTAGCAAAGCTAGATTGGAATAACGTGCTGAGGAATAAGACTGCAATTGAATGTTGGAACGTTCTAAAATATGTAATTGAGAGTATCGTTGATAAATTTGTTCCCTTGAAAAAACAAGGAAAACGGTCTAGACACACACACTTATCAAAAGAAGCTATTAGCAGAATATTATGTGGAGGGTTTATAGGCATTCCAGAAAGAATGAAGACTACACATATTACAAAGAGGCATTTAATGCAGCTACGAATGAAATTATAAAATCTAAAAGAAGCTATGAGCAAAAATTTGCGTATAACATAGAAATGACAGCAAGAGTTTATGCAATAACCAACACAAGTCTGATGTAGTAGAGAATTGAAACGGGCCAATTAAATGACGTTTTTATTGCAAAGTGGACTGCTTATCACGCAGCCACTTTGGGAAGAACTTTAAAAGGAATGTGAGCTCCTCAAAGCAAACCAGACAGGAACTGAACACATGTACAGCCCCGTCCGGCAAGTTTCTCAGAGCCCACATTCCTACAAGCATGATGATAACATATATACATCAAGAAGTCGTCATGAACATGTAATGCAAAGAATACAGACATTCCACCACCAATACACAAATTTAATTACAAACAGGTAACATTTTGCCACAAGGTCACCCACAAACCTGTGACCATAATGTCACAAAGTTTTTTTAATTGTGGATAACCTAAATGGATACTTCAGTTCAGTGTTTACCAGAGAGGATATTAGTTAATTACCAGTCCTAGATGGTAGGTAAAGGTAAAGTCATCCCCCAGGCATTACGCCTTAGGAAGCCATAAAGGCTTGTATGGCCAGTGCTTAAACCTGGTTTCTGTAGTGCGAAGCAACTTAGAGTGCAGTTATACTGACTCTCCTGGACGGGACACTAGTCCATCGCAGGTACCTTCCAAACGAACCATCTTGAACTCACAACCCTTGAATTTAGTTGGGTTGATTCGGGCGTTCTGGCCACGAGAAGGTTAAAAACAAGGTTGGCACAAATCTCAGGAGTACGGATTACACCTAGATAAAAATGTTGGACTCTCAATAAACCAATGGCTTCCTTGTCCACTTGCCATATGGGCCATTGCCTTGGATGGCAATCTTTTCAAATCTTGTTAAACAAGAATAGAATTGTGTTATTGACATACTGCTGTTATGCGGTAACAAAATATTCTGTCTGACATCCATTGGGATTTCATCAACTGTGATAACATGATCGTTCTTGTCAGACAACCAACATCACATGATCTAATAATTATCTTATGTAGGCCATGTGAATGCAAGATAAAGACCAGCAATTTGTATTAATGTCTACATCATAATCACTTAGTCTGTTAGCCAAGATGAAGGCGTACACAATCATGGAATGAGAAGCAAAATTTGGTTTAGTCATCATTGGAAGTAGTACTCATACTTCCGGCTACTTGGACTTGGTGCAGCGACTTGAATTTGGTGTAGATCATTTACAGAAATACGCAGAATATCAAATAGAATAAGTATTACTATTGCATATATATTATACACAAACGTATTGTAGACATATATTAGGAAACAGGTTTTGTTAATTATTAGTCAGAGGGAGTATTTTAGAGTAAGTTAGTTTCGGATTCTGTCAGGGAATTCAGCGAGCGTTAATAGGGGTGTTTACAATTCGAAAATTGAGATAACATAGTGAATAGTCAGTAACATTGAATATTGGTTAGAATAAGTATTAGTATTATACATATATTGTTCACCAACTTCTTATATATATTAAGAAACCGTTTTTGTTAACAGAGGTAGTATTTTTTTTCCCGGATTCAAACTCAACGAGTGATAAAAGGGAGTTTGTTTACAGGTCATTCAACCCGTCCATCGAGCTATCGTTTACATTGGCTAATATATATATATAAGATAAAGTGATTTATTTACTTAAATTACATACATAAGGTAATATCTGACATAGTGGTAGTAAACGTTTTCGGTAAAAAGGAATTAATAGCAGGATTTTTGCGTAAATTAGTACACACTGACTTCGTTGTTTTGTTACACAGTGTTCTCCGTATTCGCTAGGTGGCAGGTTTTTTTTCTCATGCCAGGTTAATAGAATACACAGTTAAGTATATTAGCCTAAAATGTTCTTTTGATCACAAAAACAGCCTTATTCAAGGCTAACGTAGCAAACTAATTAAAACTAAATTGTATGATGGCGCCGTTAAAGGCCACAAGGCACTTAATTTGTGGCAGTTGCAGTAACTGGGTGGACTTCGTCAAGTCTGGGTGCGAGAAGTCCTGGGCTGAGGTCCAGGCAGATAGTTTTAGTTTTGAGTGTAGGGGATGCGCGAAGATGAAGGAACTAGAGGTGGAGTTGGAAGAGCTGAGGCTGAGGAACGGGGACTTGTGCCAGTAGTTCCGGTGGGGGAACAGTAGACGATAAAGTGGGGAGACACAAGAGATGCTAGGGAGAGCTCACCTCAGCCTGGGAGGAAGCTGAGAGGAGGGAAGGTGACAGGTCATAGGGAGACAGGACGTAAGGAGACGGGAAGGAAAGGAACGGGAGGGAAGACAACCGGAGTGAAGGAGAGGGGAGTAGGGGAGACAGGAGGGAAGGAAAAGGGAGTGGGGGAGACGGGAGGGAAGACAACCAGAGTGAAGGAGAGAGGAGTAGCGGAGACAGGAGGGAAGGAGAAGGGAGTGGGGGAGACAGGAGGGAAAACAACCGGAGTGAAGGAGAGGGGAGCAGGGGAGACAGGAGGGAAGGAGAAGGGAGTGGGGGAGACGGAAGGGAAAACAACCGGAGTGAAGGAGAGGGGAGTGGGAGAGACAAGAGCAAAGGAGTGGGAAGTGGGGGAGACAGGAGGGAAGGGGTCAGGACAGAATGTGATGGAGGGGATCGAAAGGAAGAGTTATTCTGCAGCAGTGATAGAGGGAATGAGGAAGAGAGCAAGGGTGTTTGTGGGGGATTCGATGGTTAGGAAGACCGACAGAGTCTTAAACAAGGGAGATGATGTGGTGGCCTGCTTGCCTGGAGCCAAAATAGAGGCGATAACTGAGAGGGTAAAAAACATCGTAGGCTCGGGTAAGGGTGGATCTGTTTTAGTACACGTAGGGACAAATAACGTAGAGAGGGAGGGTACAACTGGCATAGTTAGGAAATATAGGCAGTTGGTCAGAACACTAAAACAGACGAGGGTTGAGCAGGTAATACTGTCAGGGATTTTACCTGTAATGGGCAGGAGGGGTCACAAATATCGAAATTGTCGGGGGATGGCAATTAACATGTTAGTCCAGAGGCTGTGTAGGGAAGAGAAAGTTGGATTTGTGGATTTATGGGGAAGTTTTGTTGGGAGGGCTGATATGTACATGAAGGATGGGCTTCATTTAAGTGGAAAGGGGTGGCAGTATTCGCGGACAAACTTTCAGCAGCAGTAGATATCGACTTGGGTACAATGACAAATATTTTTGGAAGTAAACATTCTTTAAACTAGAAGTGCAGGGGGGTTACCTATCTCAAGCAGAACAAGAGGCCACTAGCACAGATAAACCAATATGAAAAAAAGGTTATAGATGCATATGTTTAAATGCAAGGAGCATAGTAAATAAGAAAAACGAATTAAACATTATGGTAGAAGATATTGACCCTCACATAATTGGTATAACTGAATCATGGGCCAACATAGATATAACAGATGCTGAATTAGGACTGACAGGATACGTAATGTTTAGGAAAGATCGAATAGGAAGAAGGGGCGGGGGAGTTATTTTATATGTTAAAGAATCCATTCAGGCTTATGAAATAAAACTAGAAAGGGAAGCAGATTGCGATGAAGCTGTTTGGTGCAAAATTGTTTCAGGAAATTCAAAATTAACTATTGGATTAGTTTACCGAAGTCCAAACATAAACGAAGAGGACAACACAAAAATAAAAAACACTATAAAGGAAGTTAGTAAAGGGGAATGTATCATAATAGGAGATTTTAACCATGGACACATACAATGGAATTCTCTAGAGAGCACAGGGATTGAGGATCAACAATTTCTATGTTTAATCAATCCAGGATAGCTTTCTTACTCAGCACGTACTAGAACCAACCAGGGGAGAAAATGTATTAGATATAGTTTTGTCATCACAAAAAGAATTAGTGGACAATGTAAAAATATTTGAACCATTGGGTAATAGTGACCATAATCAAATACATTTTGACATCAATGTAAAATCAGAAAGTAAAAATAAGAAAACGTACAAGAGAAACTTCCACAAAGGTAACTACAAAGATATGAGAAAATACTTAGCAAAGCTAGATTGGAATAACATGCTGATGAATAAGACTGCAATTGAATGTTGGAATATTCTAAAATATGAAATTGAGAGTATCATCGATAAATTTGTTCCCTTCCAAAAACAAGGAAAACGGTGTAGAAAGAAACACTTGTCAAAAGAGGCAATTAGAAAAATAATGCTAAAACAAACTATGTGGAAGGTTTATAGGCGTACCAGAAAGGAAGAAGACTATGCAAAATACAAAGAGGCACTTAATGCAGCTACAACTGAAATCAGACAATCTAAAAGAAGCTATGAGCAAAAACTGGCATGTAACATAAAAACTGACAGCAAGAGTTTTTATGCATATGTCGGGAGTAAACAAAACGTACAAGACAAGGTTGGACCTCTAGAAGACAGTGCTGGAAATATAATATCACGGGTTTTTAATGGCGGAAGACCTAAATGGTTACTTCAGAAGATATTAGTTCATTACCAGTTGCTGATGCTAAATTTCAGGGGGCTAAGAAAATAAAGGCAATGAAGGATAACAAATCACCGGGAGTGGATGGGATTCCTCCAAAATTACTAATGGAAACAGTAGATCAAATCAGTATACCACTTGCAAGAGTATTCAACTTGTCATTAAAAGAGGGAGTTGTTCCGTTTGAATGGAAAGAAGCAAACATCATACCATTATTTAAAAAGGGTTCGAGAAATAAGTCAGAGAATTACAGACCAGTGAGTTTAATGTCAGTGATTTGTAAATTATTAGAAAGGTTAATTAAAGACCCTATGGTGGACTTCCTCGTTAAGCATAAATTATTAAATTCATCTCAACATGGATTCCTTATAGCGAGGTCATGCTTAACAAATATGTTATGTTTTTTGGAAGAAATCACTAAGTGGATAGACGTGGGATCGCCAGTAGATATTATCTACTTAGATTTTCAGAAAGCTTTTGACAAAGTGCCACATCAAAGATTACTACTTAAGTTAAAAGCCCATGGTATCGGGGATAGCATAACTGACTGGATAGAACAATGGCTGACTGACAGAAGACAACGAGTTGTAGTAGATGGAGAAGTTTCAAATTGGAAATCGGTTTTGAGTGGGGTACCTCAAGGATCAGTATTAGGACCTATATTATTCTTAATTTATATCAATGACTTGGACGACAGTATAACAAGTAACGTACTGAAATTTGCGGATGACACAAAACTGTTTAGAAAGGTTAATACTGATGGTGATAAACAACATTTACAAAACGATCTAGACAGATTAGTGAAATGGTCTGAGAAATGGCAGATGCTGTTCAATTTTGGGAAATGTAAATGCCTACATACAGGACATGGGAACTTGAATGTAAACTATAAAATGGGAGATACTGTTCTGGGTACTACTGTAAAAGAAAAGGACTTAGGAGTTACAATAAGCGTTGATATGAAAGTTTCAGAGCAGTGTGGTATTGCAGCTTCAAAGGGTAATCAAATTCTTGGATTGATTAGAAGAAACATAACATACAAGGGAAAAAAGTTAATTATACCTCTTTATAAAGCAATAGTTAGACCTCATTTAGAATACTGTATACAAGCATGGAGACCATATCGTAAGAAGGATATAGATACGCTTGAACGCATACAAAGGAGAGCAACTAAAATGATTCCAGAACTTAGAGACCTTAGTTATGAAGAACGCCTGAAAGAATGTGGTTTAACAACTCTAGAGACAAGGAGGTTAAGAGGAGATCAGATTGAAGTTTTTAAGATATTGAATGGGTATGAAAATATTGATAGGAATATGTTTTTCTCACTCAAGAAGGATAGCAGAACTAGAGGACATGAGATAAAATTAGTAAAGGATCAATGTAGATTGGACATCAGGAAGCACTCATTCGCACAGAGGACAATAAATGAATGGAACAAATTGTCTACAGATTGTGTAACTGCTAGCAGCGTGAATATGTTTAAAAACAAGGTTGACACATATATCAGGAGGGCGGGTTATAAATAGGTGAACATTGTTGCACTCTCGATAAGCCAATGGCTTCCTTGTCCACTTGCCATCTGGGCCTTTAGCTTGGATGGCAAATCTTGTTAAATCTTGTTAAAATGCGAGATGACTGTCTGTGTCACTATTATCGATGATGGCTAGGAGTAAAAAAATCAAGCATTAATTGGGCTGTTGTAATTATTATTTTATCCATGATAGGTCTTGTTTGGTGCATGGATCACATGGGTGATGCGTTCAGCAGCGAGGATGAAGGAAATGAAGATGTTGAAGAGAACTATGATTCTGTGTCACATGAGGATGACACACGCACTCCAATTGAACTACTGAATGTGACTGAATCGTTTCAGTCAGTTGCAGGGGAGCTGTTGCGCAGACTCAAAACTATCAAGGGGTAAGTGGTTGACAAAGCATGGTTACTAAGAAATCCAATTCTAGTTTTCTTTTTATTGTAGAAGTGTATTATGTGCATCGAAAAATGTATGGGCCAAATTGAGATTTATGATACTTAATTGTTAATCATTGAGCAGCCACATGCCCTAATCCTGGTCAACTTCCTAGTGTATTAAACCTGGGGAAACCCAACATTTAGTTCAGCTCAGGGTGGTAACAGTTAATGTGGATTAGACTGGTTAGTAAACTGATTCTGAGTTACTGACATAGTGTTTTGTAACATTCTGCAATTGGATCTCTCCGTAGTTAGATTTAAATACACAACATATGAATATCAAATTTGTTTGACTTGATGTATTAGGAAAATGTGTTCACATGTTGTGTGTTGCAGTTCACTGGAATTCAAACTGAAGGAGCTGTGGACCAGCCATCTGCAGTCAGCAGCTACCAGTGTGACTGACTACCTTAGTGTGGAACATCTCGGCTGTATCCTGGAGGAACTGACAGGTACCCATGATAATACTCATGTATATTAATAGAGGCTACCTGAAATGACCCATGGTGCCTCTGATGGATACCTTAACAATCATTTGTTGACAAAGAGTTTGCAGAACAATCACGTGTCTACAAAAACACATGTTTGATCCTAGTCCGATAATACTACCATAAGTTTCCGTGTATAACACGCACCCTGACTTTTGCTAAATTCTGATAGAATTTCTATATTACCATGTATAATATGCACCCCAACTTTTGTCACTGACCCCTGATTTCCCCGCTTCTGATAGTTTGCTTGAAGCGTGACTCACGGTTGGCCACTGTCATTTCATCAAAGTTTGTTTGTGTGATGATCCTTGAATCCATCTCAAAATGGTAAACATATCATGCAAGTAACGGCATTGCCGCCGGCCGATATATTGCCTCGTCAGTCGTGTAAACCCTACGACTATGTAACTTGCATTTTAGCTTGACCATTGCGCAATCGATTACATCTGTGCTTCTTATAGCATACTTTTCGTCGTTCTGCTCTCAATTTAAAATTAACACCAAGCTCTATTCTGATATGTTCCACGCACACTTTCTGCGAAACATACGTACATACGGTACAATCATCTTTATTTGCATTCAAAACTTTAAACATGGAGTCACACTAGCTGACCTGTGTGGCATTGACTATTCAGGTCATTCACTCAGGGAGCAACACATATTTGAGTATATTAACCCGACATCGTCCACACATTTCTGCGTTATTCCCGGTCGGCAATGCTCCCAGTCATGTACACTTCCCGCTTGTTGACGACATAATACTAGTGTTCCAGTAGTGTTATCATATCCGGTCGGAGAAATTTTTTTTAGTCCTATCACCATGTATAATACGCTCCCGGACTTTTAAGTAAAAAATTTAGGGGAAAAAATGCGTATTATAAACAGAAACTTATGGTAAACAGATTAGCATATCAGCAAAGAATTCATTGTACAAATAGATTACTGCTATTTAACAAAAATTACAACTTTAGCATCAGAACGCAAAAATTGGTTAATCTGAAGTTTGAATAATTTTGTACATGATTGTACATAGATAAGTGATTACTTTGATACATAGCAATACAATCACAGGAATGTTTAAGGTGTCTAATTATTCATTCTGTTAAATTTTTGTCAGCCAGGACATGTAATCAAGTATTCTTACACCCACAGACCTGGGAGAAATTAACCGCCCATTGCCACAGCAACTCGTCAAAGGCAGTCTCAACCTGATGGTTTGTCCTCAAGGTAAGAATAACTTAGATATCCTCTTTAAGGACAGGTATACTAATCATGATAAATTATTCTAAAGAAATTCTTATAATAATACAAAAACTTCTATTATGCTTAAATCTTCAGAAACCGGAGTTTAGAGAAACATCAAAACAAAAGGATTATGCCATCTCGAAATCAGTGTATAAAGTTAATGTTGTAAACAGATAGATGAATACGCTATTTATTTATGTTTAAAATGTTGTGTAGTATTAGATGCCTTTTTCATTTCCACAGATATAATACAGGAGACTTCAAAGTAACTGTAGGATATAAATACACAAAGTCAGTTTTCCCAAGAATCAATGCCAGTGATGTTGTTCCAGCTGACATCCTGCGAGCTGTGCTTTCTCTCTACCTCTGTGGACAGAACCTTCCACTGCCAGGGTCTGATGAAGTACTGCTGTGTACAGAACACACCACAGCGGAGGAGGTGAGCTGTTATTACTGGAATAACAACAATGACGGTCAGATTACAGCAAAAAGTAGGGGAATGTGGTATAGACAGTTTTTAGTGCGTCTTTGAGGGGAGACATCCCAGGTAAAATGCATTTTTTTACAGAATTATTGTATTCTGATAGCTTTGTAAATTTACTATTCATAAAGTTAGCTTTTATAACAATTACAAACCTCTGAATCACTTTTATTTATGGATAAAGCATGCCTCTTTCAAGTAATAAACCTTTTTTTTCATCTTTGATTGGGGTTTGCCAAAAACTGTGTTTTTCCAATTTGGAATCATCATAATAATTATTATGTCTGGTAATAAGTAAGCTACACCAATGAAGTTGTGATTGATGTGCTCCTTATTATCTTCTTGTGCGTGCGTGCGTGTTTATAAAGACATGGGCTCTTGTTATCTTCTTATATATATATATATATATATATGTGTGTATGTATATATATATATATATATATATATATATATATATATATATATATATATATATATATATATATATATAAACACACACATTTATGACAGAACAACACAACTCACGTAATATAAAAGCTTCATATTTATTATTCATCGTGGCAATAAAATGGGACAGTCTGGCCAGATCTCTCTGAGGCCAGCTGTGACACCTTGAGAACTGGATGTGAGACCAGGATATTTGACATGACCGGACTTCAGTCCTGGGCCAGCTACTTGATCATGATCATGTGACTGCGGTCACATGACCAGATAATCCTGGGGTCTGCATCCCTCTGGGTGTCCACTGTCCAGCCAGCCCAAAAAGAAGTGTTTAGACTGAATACCCCAAGATATAAGGACAGGGTGGAAATTGGATAATACTGAATGATTGTTAATCCACAACCAACCTGTTGCAGTATTATAAAAGACAATTATTACTCATAATCTTGACCATACATACTGTTGACAAAGTGGCTTGTGTTGGCCGTGACTATGTAAATAGGTGATACATTACAAAACTTATTTAAACACATGCATATTTGTATTGCTATATGTCCTACTACATTACTAAATCATGATTGTCACAAACGTGTAAGTACATTGTCCTCATACATGTATATATATTGCTGCACACTTATCACACCCCTTACCTGAAGTGATACTAAACCCATGGTTAGCAAATTATTCACATATTACTGTTCATGGCTTGTTGGGTTTCTCTTAATGATTTGTAAGATGTTTGAGTATATCTGCAGTAACAATCAGAGCTCCATCTCCAAGTGTTTGTATCATGTAATCTGGAATGTGTGAAGCTGTTGCTGTGGTAGCTGCACCTATCCGGAACAATTGACCACTATACAAAGATGAATGGTAACCAAGACTTAAAAGCGTCTATAATTTCTCTGTTATGAAAGGGCATGTCAATTGCGCCCCTGTTAAAGTGGTAAACAAGGGGTCATGTGAATGAGATACCATATCGTTCCTTGTCTGCAGCAGGGCCATCATAGTCTGGAAAGGGCAAATGTTCTGCTTTGTTGCAAAATATGTAAGAGTTACCCCCTTGCAAAATGGATCTGTATTTGATCTTTTCAACTGAAGTGTGAAATACCTGTCATGAATATGAAACTGTATGTCACCTATACTCAAATCTGTTAGAGGATCAAAAGTGTTATACCGACTTGTGAATTATCCACATCTTAAAAATCCAAAGAAAGCGAGACAGAATGCTGTCTCTAGGACTAAGTCTTCATATGGGCCAAAGAAACCTGATCTTAGAACCTTACACATTTTACTTAAAATCTCTGCTGTAATAGATAGCCTGGGTTTAACTACCTGTGATTTCTTTACTGCTTTTAGAATACTTTGCAAACACTGGAATGGCTGGCCATTTACAAAACAGCATAGATCCTGATAACCTCCCTTGCTAGATATATCTTTATGGTAGAATACTTTAATTGTAAGAAACTAAAACAGTAGCCGCAAAGTAGATTATTATATTATTATTATTATATCGGAATTTATATAGCGCCCGAAACCAATTAAGATAAAATGTTCTCAGGAACTTTACATGAAACTGCATAAATTTAATTAAATTATAAAATACATAATTTACATAAAACTGCATAAATTTAATAAAACCATAAATGTAGATTATTTTAAAAGTAAATAATGTAAAGGAGCTGATTTAAACATAACAAATAAATAACCACAGAATTTTACACTTATAGTACACACACGAATAAAACATTACGGATAAGTCATTGGTGTATAGCAATGTCATTAAAATGAGAGCGTGACTCAATAACGTCAGTCATATGCCAGTTTAAAGAGATGTGTTTTAAGTGCCTCGTGAAAGAGCTGATAGTGTTCAGTTGTTTAATGTTCTCAGGCAAGTCGTTCCACAGTATGGCTGCGTGTCAGCTGAAACAACATTCGCCGTAAGTCCGTGACACAGGTACGACGAGAACTCCATTGATCTTAAACTATGCGTTGGTTGATGTTTCTGCACAATGTCACTCGTATGCCGGTGCCAATCCGTTGAGAACTTTATGCGTGAAGGTGTTAACCTTAAAGCGGAGCCGGTATTTTTTAGATAAGAATTTCTTCTGATATAGGTTTGGTGTGTAGGACTGAAGCTTCCACTTAGATATGTATCTGATGATCTTCTAAATGCTCTAAAACCTCCTTCATATACTGTTCTGGTAGACTTCTTTCTTGACATATCCCAGAGCCGGTCAACTACACTACCTAATACCACATCACACATTGGACACTGGTAGAGTTTGAGTGCTGCCCCAGGTGTGAGCTGTTTGAATCGGCTGGCCTGGAACCGAGATAATGCAGCAGATATGTTATTATATATACCTGGGATGTGTTTAGCAATAATTATAAAGTTCCCAGACGCAGCACACCATGTTAAGCACCTCATTAACCTAATAATGGCTTGGACTTTAGATCTACCCTTGTTAATGATATGGACAGTAACTTCATTATTGCAGTAGAAGAGATTGACTTGCCCTTCCACTTTGATCCCCATAGTATAGATAACACTACAATAGCTCCAAAAATGCCATAGACAGCTGCTCATTATCTTTGAGCATTAACTCTGGAGGCCATCTGCCCTGAAACCACTTGTTCATAAAGAAACCACCATATCTAACCGTGACAGCAGCATCTGTATTAGTGCCCTGCATGGGCTGGGCCTGGCCTCTACATAACTTCATGGGCTGGGCCTGGGCCTACATTTTGCGGGCCTGGGCCGGGCCTGGGCTGAAAAAAATTAAACACATCGGGCTTGGGGCTAGTGTGAGTGGGCTGGGCCGGGCTTGGGCTGGGCCTGGACATAATAAAAAATATTCATATAAACCCAGATTATCAATTTTATTCTTAATAAAAACTGATTATAAATTGTAATTATGGTTAATGAATGCTTAAAATTATTTCTTTAGAATTATATAGTTGCAAATTGAGACCTTGCTGGGAATTATGAATGACACTAGTGCTTTATACATTGGAATGCAGTTTAAGCTCTTTTAAATATTGGGACTTCCTATGGTATCATTTTAATAATGTGCATTCTTTTAATAGAGACATTTCATATAAAAACATATGCATAGTCGCATGCCCATATCTTTGTATTGTAATTCTTTAAACATGTACTGGCTTTCCAAGACTCTGACTGGAGTAGTGGCACTTGTTTCACTCACTCACTTGTTTCTTTCTTCTTCAGCTCAAACTTAACTTCTTATCCCTTATTCCGTGATGTCTAGACTCTGTAAACCGCATATTTTTAGGATGAATGTACCCTTTTGCATAGATCTAATGACCCCATTCCAGGCCAGTAAAGTTCACCTGGCTGGATGCAACCAGCCCCAAATGTTTACTTTAGGCATATTTGCAGAGACAATCAAGTCATGATTAACCATCAACTTATCACCCTTTGACCCAACCAGTGGACATTCTATTGTCTAGGTCTTCCCTCCAAACATTGCCTGCCTGAATGACCAGCCCACTGCCCACTCCAGTACCCAGTACCCACCCCAGTTGGTAATTGGTATTTTTCAATTGTGTGAACTAGTAATACTATTTAGTGTCTACAATTTCCCCAGTACTGATTCAGTCACACTTGTACTAATTCACACATGTCTGAACCTGATCTGTCTCAGGATAGTGACTGCAGGCCTGCTGGAAATGCCACTGGGTGTCAGTGCTAGTGGGTGACGTAGTAGTAGCTAGTACTAGCTACTAGCTAGACACTACTAAACAACAACTGACATTAGTATTTCAGTAGTAAACATTATACAGTGTTCATATATTATTATTTTTATTTAATAAAACAATAAGTCTGTTTTACAGTTTATTTTTGTTTCGTCTTATAAGATTATAGGTGTATCTTCTCTAAACTTAGCGGGCCGTGGGCTTGCGGACCGCGGGCTTACCCGTCTTTGGACGGTGGGTATGGGCCTGAAACTTCCGAGCCGGGCCTGGGCCAAACATTCACGTTCTGGGTCGGGCCTGGGCCTAGTTTGTGGGCCTGGGACGGGCCGGGCTTGACAATTTTTTACTGGGCTAGGCCTGGACTCTCACTGCTAATTGCAGGCTGGGCTTGGGCTAAAATTATAGCGCAGGGCACTAATCTGTATACAGTGTAAAGTTAACTGTTTTAATAACTTGTTGATCTAGGAACAGGGCCACCCCATTCCACTCAGTGAGAAATCTACGCCGCATAACTATATCTAGTAGACATTCTTTGTTGAGTCTCACGTGGTGATGTAATTGTGTCACAGAGGCTGCCAAAGATCAGAGATATGCTCAAACATAAGAGATACCCAGGGTATTCTACACAACTTCGACCCTGTGGAATTACCCCGGAAGCAAAATTTAGGTGACCCAATAAGCTCAACACCTCCCGCTTTGAAATACTGTGTTTATTTTTTAACATATCCATTATAGTGATTATCCTGCTAAATTTGTCATTAGGCAACCTGGCTTCCATTCTATCAGTGTTTAGGAATATCTCTAAATACTGCAATGTACAGTAGGTCCCAGCCTTAGGCAGGACTAATAAAAATAGTGCCCTGCACTGGCTTATAATTTGAGCCCAAGCCCAGCCCGCAATTAGCAGTTAGAGCCCAGGCCTGCAAAAAAATGTCCAGCCCGGCACAGGCCCGCAAGCTAGAATTCAGGCCCGGCCCAGACCATTAATGTTTGGCCCCAGTCTGGCCCACACGTTTCAGGCCCAGGCTTGACCCATACTTGCGGGCCAAATATGGGTAGGCCCGCAAGCTTGCAGCCTGCTAAATTTTGAAAAGATAAACCTATTATCTTATACTAAAAACGAAACACAAATAAACCATAACCCTAATTTAAGTTGTTAATTGAGTTAGCTCTACTAAGTTAACTTAATTTAATTAAATAATGTTACCAGTAAGGGCACTTAATTTGGTATTAATTGATATTTCGATTAAATGTCACCCACTGGCACTGACACCCAGTGGCATTTCCAGCAGGCCTGCAGTCACTAGCCTGAGACAGATCAGGTTCAGACATGTGAATTAGTACAAGTGTGAAAGAGTCAGTACTGGGGAAAGTATAAGCACTAAACAGTAGACACTAGATAACACAATTGAAAAATACCAAATACTAGTTGGTGTGGGCACTGGGCAGTGGCCAGTGGGCAGGTCATTCAGATTCAGGCAGGCAAGATTTGGAGAGAAGACCTAGACAATAGAATGTCCACTGGTGGGGGTCAAAGGATAATAAGTTGCCTCTGCAAATATATCAAAAGTAAACATTTGGGGCTGTCTGCTTCCAGCCAAG
Organism: Lamellibrachia satsuma; assembly: GCA_033239005.1. Taxonomy (NCBI): domain Eukaryota; kingdom Metazoa; phylum Annelida; class Polychaeta; order Sabellida; family Siboglinidae; genus Lamellibrachia; species Lamellibrachia satsuma. The sequence goes on along the minus strand of BSQZ01000002.1, from coordinate 15,560,940 downwards.
TGCACTTAAGTGGCCTGGTATGGGGCCATTAGATCTATGCAATAGACTACATTCATGCCAAAAAATGCACCTGTAACATATGTATTCTGTATGTACTATGTAGTAGTAATATGTACTGTGTACTATGTGTATGTGTACACAATATTATGAATTGCTATTATATGAAATGTCTCTGTTAAAAGAATGCACATTATTAAAATTATATTAGAAGTCCCATTGTTGAAAAGAGGTTAAATTACATTCCAATATATAAAGCACTGGTGTCATTCGTAATTCCATGCAAGGTCTCAATTTGTAACTATGTAATACTAAAGAAATAATTTTAAACATTAAACGGAAATACAATTTAAATTAATTTTATTTAATGAGTTTTTATTAATATTAAAATTAATAATCTGAGTTTTGTATTAATATTTTATTAGGCCTGGCCTGCTCACACCAGGCCCAGCCCAAGCCCGATGTGTTTAATATTTTTTAGTAGAGGCCCAGGCTGGACTTGGGCCCAAATCCTGGCCTGTGCAAGGCACTAGGGGCTATTGGAACACATAGCCTATTAAATACCAAGGTAAGCAGAGCCATTGGTCTCTCTGTTGTGGCATTGGGTGGATCTATAATTAGAAAGTCGTCTAACAAATGTAACATTAAATTAATTCTATAGTTATGCTGGGCTATCCTACAAATTGCTTGTGAAAGCCAGTGAAAATTTTTTGGACTGGAATGGCTGCCAAAAACTAGTCTAGTATAGAAAAAATATTCTATAAATCTATAAATAAATCTACTATGTCAGTCTTACATAACCAAGATCCCTGACCCCTATCTAGGATCCCCTGTATAGCATCATCTAATTTAACATTGGACAGAGTAGTCCTCTTTGTTGATCAGCTCATTTGAACTTGTTTGTTTGTCACTGTTATGTTTGGCAGATAAATCAACAATGAGACGCATCTTCCCGGAATAGGTGCCCTTGGCTAAACCCAGGGGACTTACTCCGTACAGTGAGAAAAGCGGTGTTCTGAATGGTCCAGGAACCCTTTCTTCACTTCTTTCATTATTAGTCGACTGACCATTTCAGGCTGTGCTTTTGCTGACAAGTTATTTGGACATTCCAAACTGGCCACTGGCAGCTCACTAATCCCAGTAAAGGAGCCCTCCCTTAAACCTGTAATAAAATTTGTCACAAAGGCCTTATCAGGGTGCCCCACTAGCTCCCCCTCCAGTCTGTCTTTGTCAGTGGGTGTGGATGTCACTGTCTGGCTGCCAAATGTGTTCGTCCCCTTTGCTGCTCTTTGTGTAGGAGTAACAGTCTATCTGTCAGTAGTGTCTGCTTTTATTAGTCACTGTTTTGATCTAGTGGTGGTGTGGGGTGTCTTAGCTCAGTGTCCATCGGACATGTTCCTACCATCTGGCCTGGTCGGGCAGGATACCCAGTCATGTGATTCCCTGCAAACTAGGCATGAGTGCAGAAACATACAATTCTGCCTAGCCGCTCGGAGTTGTAGTTATTGCAAACATCTCTCTGGCACTCACTAACCCTGGGCCTACCCTTAAAGTCTGTTTGCCTTCCAGTGACATTACCTCTGGGGAATTGGTGGTTGGGTGTTTTAGGGTTGGCAAGGAGGGGACAGAAACTGCTCAAGTAAGCTACGCTGCCACACAGTGAAAACACATTTGCTTTCAATCTGACAAACAGCGAGCAAAACAGACCATTGTCTCAAACCCCAGTCTACTTTAACATTCTGCTGCTGGATAAGCGCAGCTGCTCAGGCAGAAAATGATCAGTGATGTTCATAGAAAGCAGTGCCATCAATCCACGAAGCAATGCTTACACAATGGCCTCATAAGCTTCTAGCTCCTGACGATGGTCCCATACTTCACACATAATGTTACAGTATTTGTTAAACGCACAGAAGAATTTAGGCAGGATAAGATTGTGGTTAAGGTGAAGGTCAGAGGTTATGGACGAAGAAGGTGTTCAAAGCCATCTACTCCCATCTTCTCCCTCCTAAAGTGAGGGATCAAAAGTGATTCCAGATTAACGTCTTTACCTTCGAGGATGGCCGATCGCCGGGTAGGTGCAACGGTCTCAACATCCGGTAGATTTTCGGACTGATGTCGAACACAGCCATCTGTACGAGTCGGCAGATGCTGTTTCAGATCATTGGGACTTCTCCATAGCATGTTCGATAGATGTAATCGCAGTAGTCATGGTGTACGTCGCAGCCGGTGTGTCTGTATCAGTTCGTGCAGCCAACGAAGATAATGGTGCCGTACTTGCCCAAGCGGTTCCCGATCGATCGGAGGGGTGTCGTGCGGCGATAATTTCCCACCTCTGTGTTGTCATCACTGACACGGAACTATGTAGTGCTTGCACAACGTTGGTCAGTTCTGCCGTTGTTATGTTCTGACTCGCTTGAGCCAGAATCTTACCCCCACCCGAAAGAAAACCGTTAGAGCTAGTAGGTTGGTGTCACTGTTGTGCTCTGGTAGGGATCCCTTTGAGATCTGCTGCAATGCTCCCAATGCTTCACTCAGTTGCTGGTCTGTAATCAACGAATGCACCACATTACACATCTTGGCAGAGTTTCAAGCTAATAGATATTTTATAGATTCTTCAAATGTATTTATGAAAGTAATTTTTAATGGTTTAGCTACTTGGTATTTGCAGGTTGACTTGCTGTACCAGCGAGCTGCCAATGACAGGCAAGGGAAGATCTACTGTCTTGCAAATGCTGACCTGCTGGATTACGAAGTCAGTGAGAAAGCAGAGTCTTACTTGGAGAAGCACATCAAAGGAAATCAAGGTTTGTTTGTCAACATGTGTTGCTGAGAAGACATGTTACTAACATTATAAATAGACAGTATATTCTCCTGGTGCCACAATCATTACCTGTATAATACCACATTAATCACATATTTATGTGTCTCTGTTTGTCTGCAGATGCCAGAATACCACTGCTTACATTATAATAAATAAAACAATATATAATGGTTATACACAATTGATGCAAAACTGAAATACCATGAGGATTTGAGGAATAGTTATGAAGCATTAAAATTCAAATGCCAAACCAAAGATAAAGTTGACATTTTATAACTAAAATAACAACTATAGCAGAATGGCATGATTGCTGTTTCAAAATGAATTCGTTTTCATTGCCAGTGAACACTTAATCATATATGTGCCGGAGGCAAAGTTTGAATTAGCATATATGGAAGGTTGTTGCGTTTTGTTGATTTCCGTATTGTGTTACCATGTGTTTCACATCATGAAGTAGTGTATTGTTCCCATGATACTATACCGGCTTGTCTGTCTGTCTGTCTGTCTGTCTGCCTAGTATTTTGCTACATCAAGTGTTGTAACAGCCTCATTTATATCTGTGATGTATCACAGCATATTGCTGCAAATGTTATAATTTTTTATAGTGGTTTGTCAGATACATCACAGATTTTGAAATCCATCATGCAGGCACCTTCTGCAATGTTGTGCATTTCTACTTTTTGCATTGCTCAAAAGTCAGACAGTTAGACTACGGTTTGTTGCACTTGTGTCGCATAAACTATGAATTATCCAGTAGTAGAATTGTAAGATGAATTGAAGAAAACATGATTATCCATGACTAATACCTGAATTTCAGAATAAGTTGTTTGCAAACTGTTGGGTTTCGTGACATTATAATTGTCTTGAATGGTTATTTCCAGTTTGCTGCCTTGTGGTCATCTGTAGCAAGGAGCGAGAGGATAGGTCACGGTTGGTGACAGCTCTTGACAAACATCGCATCAACACTCCCATTATCGCCACAGTGAAAGATGTTCAGGCGTATCTGAAAAAACATTTCCAGATGACCTGTGTCCAGCGAGACAGACTGCATGTTGCAGCTGAAGTCGATCCGGAACAGTATGTTTGAACTTGTAGTCCAACTTAATTTCTGATTCAACTACTGCAAATAACGTGCGTGTGCATGTGAGCATGTGTGCTACATTTGTGTTTAATTTAATGCACAATGTTCTACCTACGTATTTAGTTAATAATCTATTGCTTATCATTTGTTATGACACTGGCCAGAAAAGTAAGAATGCCCAAGATGAGGGTGTTGAAGAGTTCTATATGTGGGACTATGGTGTGCTGTTACATGAGATGTCACATCAGTCTCTAACATCAGTTGTATTTTTGAAATTTGTGGTTCTTAATAAACCTTGTCCAGATTCAGACAACCCAGAGATAATTATGTGTATGTAGACAAGGCAATGTATCATCAGAATAACTATTTTTCTGACATAAACTAATATCAGACTCTATTTGTCTCTAGCTGCAGTATAAGAGTTGTCAAGTCGGAGCGTGCTGGTGTTGGAAAGAGTCTGTGCATAAGACGACTTACCGAGGAATTGACTGCTCTCAATGGTGCTTCCCTCTACCGCAACCGCAAGTCTCCTGCCTGTGTCAGTGTCACACTGCAGCAGAAGAGGGCTGACCACTCTGATGTTGTGAGAACACTGGTAGAATACACTACTGCTCCCAACAGACCCATTCCACGAGTGTTTCATTTTGACATCGCACATGAGGTGATTTGAACAAGGCCACCTCCAACTAGGGTTTGAGGAGCCACATATTCCGCAATCACCTGTTTCTTTTCTACATCTAAAAGCTAGTACAAAAATATGGAAGAAATATGGGGAAACATTTTTACCACTCGAATGTGTTGAGTTGAACTGCTGAAATTCAAAATGGCTGACATCAGCCAAGTGATAATGTAATCGGAAGTGAGTTACTGTCAGTAATATAATATGTACAATATGTCTGCCTCTATTTATCGGTGTTGAAGAGTCAAAACAATGGAAGTCTGTTTTGATCTACAAAATCGGATACGTGTCTATTACACTTCTAACACAAGAAACTCAACTGTCATTGTTTTTATTCTTCGACAGATATCTTGTTGTTGAAGAACAAAAATAATGAAAGTCCATTTTTTTGTGTTAGAAGTTATTCTAATAGAGTTATATTCAGTCAACCGCACCTTGCAAATCAAAATGGACTTACATTGTTTTGACTTTTCAGCAGCATTATGTTTGGTAATTTGTTACAATATATTGTTATGAACCAATGTTATGTGTAGGATCATAAAAACTATGTTATCCTCCTTCTTGACAAATGTAGATTATGTGGCTGTCTCTCACTGTAGGACATGAATCGCATCACAATCACTAGAATATATGATGGTGCTCCAATCTAACATTTATATCAGTATTTTAAAACTGAATTAACTAGAAAGGTGGCATGACTGACTATAAGCATTGGGAGCTGTTGAATATTAGGGGGCCAAAGTTGGTTGATGCACGCATATTGGGAGGCCAATATATACTCAACATATAGCCCCCCCCCCCCGTTCCAATGGCTATTCTGACTACTAGCTACACATCTAATGTGGGAAACAGTATGATTGATTGATGTATTGTGTTGCAGACGTATGAAGGCGTAGACAACCTGTTGTTCAACCTGTTGGTGCTGGGCTCCCTCACTGACCAGACAGGTCTCGTGTGGAGGAAGTCTCAGATGGATCTCTACGTCATTGAAACTCTGCCTCTCTTATGGCATGGAGCAACAACTCAGGTTGGGTCCATTGCAAGGAGTTCACTTTATAGAATGTTGCTACGGTAACATGATTAGCATTATAATTATGTACTGCAGATCTATTGTTGGGTACCTTTGAATGTACTTCAAGCTGAGGTAAAAAGTATAATATTAACCCAATTAATAATTGGTTACTCTATCCAATGCATCAACTTATACGAAATGACAGAAGATAAAAAGTTTTATTTATGTTTGAATATTTAAACTGATAAGATTAGGTAAGTTTTATTTTGTATAGAAACGATATCATTGCATGAGTGAAGTGCAAGATATGTAAGATATATTGACATAGGATATTGTTTCACTACAATGCATGCCTCCATGATTCCCACAACCACCTCTGACATTGAGAATTGTTACAGTTACATATTCTTTTCATACAATTGTATATAACTGTAATATGCATACAAAGCTAAAGTTGATTTGCACACATTTCCATTGACTAACATTTGTTTGGCCAATTATAACTCTGGCTCTAAGTATTTCATGCCTATTAATGATTAATTTCATTTATGTTATTTATATATTGATTATAATTTTATATATTGAAAATGCATCTATTAATACATCAGATGTATCTGCCAAGTGTCATATATATATGTATATATATATATATATATATATATATATATATATATATATATATATATATATATATATATATATATATATATAAAATATATATCTAAGATATGGCATAGTTTGAATTGTATGCAACCCATTATTTTATATGAGACTCCAATGAATTTGGTGTCCATGCATGTTTATTTTGCTATGGCTTCCGAGATATATCAATGCACAAACATTTGAAATAGATTCTGTTGACAACAGAACCTGGCAGGACCACAGGGGGAACAAACTGAGTACGTGCATCGCATCCTGGCTCTGCTGCCGTCTCTCACGTGCCGATCTCCACAGCAGAGTATTGATGCGCTCACACAACAAGGTCAGTGAGCATCAAGCGATGTTGTACTTAGGGTAAATAGCCCCCTGATCTAGTAAACATGTTCCTACACATGATATCTTGTAAAGTGTTACACACAATCATGATATGCATGTTTTATCTTGGTCACAACCTATGTAGTGTGAATTATATAGGTGAAAACTGTCTGAATTTGTGTGTCGGCTATGACTACTTGCATTATGGATGAGGTGGGGTAAACTATGATATAATTATGTCACTCTTAATTAGATTTTACTCTTAAAAACATTCAGATATTGTACGCTGATGCTAAAGCTATCACTCTATTGCTCATTTGCGACACTTAGTACCGGTATGTGAAAAACATTAAAGTAACTTAGTTAAAACTTTGAAATTTTCACACATCAATACTGAGGTAAATATCTAAATTCCTGTGCATTGAAGCAATGATCATTCAATTGGGTGATATTCCAGGAGGGTTAGAAGGTGAATATTTTGAGATAAAAAATATATATTTATTAAAAAAATATAAAACAAAAACTATATGACGTATACAAATGGCCATTCACAGAAAGTTAGAATAGTTCATTATCTAACTAATAACATTTGAATTAGAGAAATTGATTGAGGGGTTTCAGTTTTCTATTAATTTAAACTGTTGTTGTTTTACAAAGAAAATTCAAGATTATTACCCCCTCCCAGGTTGAAATATTTGAAGACAAAAATTAAAATCATGAAATATGCTTAGCTTCAATATAGTAACTTGACACAATTCATTTCTGGTGATATTTATGAACTTCAATAAATATATATATATTCCCTTGTACTTTCTAGCCTTAAAGCAACTGTATATTGCTCAGTTGTTTCTGTATGTATGTATGAATGTGTTTACTCACAGGTTGTTTCTTATGTTGTTAATGCTAAGAATGACTTGACATATATTGCACATTACACACCAATAAAAGTCAACTGTAATGTTATTTATTCCTAGTACTATGTTACACTAGTAGTCAGAAACTTCCTGACATAAATGTGTGGCATAATCGATTACGTTTCCAGCTTTCTTAAAATGTCTGCTGAACATACCTATAAAGTCAAGTTTTTTGTTAAAGTAGAAATAGTACACCCTGTAGATAAGTATAGAATCATTTGTGTATATCTACTGCCATGTGTTTGTTCTAGGATCACCAGCGCTGCTCTTCAGTGACTGGTCAAAACATGACCAGCTTATGGATGAAAAAGAGTTCCACAGTGCGGTCTTCCAGCGACCGTTCCAGTATCTGACACGGTTCTCATCTGGCCAGTGCCTCAACTCTGTAGCACCACAGTGCCCCGAGGGAACACCAGCAGAGTGCCTACAGTGCCTGCTCAGGTGATGTTTTATACTAATCACTGCCTTTACATTGCTCAGACATGTTAATTATTGAAGTTGGATATGTTGCAGGTATGCATTTCCTTTGCTGTGACACAGTGTGTCTTATATGTCTCATTTTCAATAAGGAAATTCCATTGCCATTCATGATGTTGCTAACAGGAAAAGTGAGCAACCCAATTAAAAAAGAAAGGAAAGATGTTACATGGGGAAGTGCATGATCACACAAATTTTATCATTGTTTTGCGCAGATTTAAAGGCCATATCTTGTTCAAATAAATATACATAAAAGCTGTATAAATATATTTGTATTTATGCAACCAACAACGCAAGCCAGGTGTAAGGATATGAAAAGGCCAAATAAATGACGTTTATTAAGATTATGCCTAATGGCATATTATTCCGATTAAAAGCATGAAGTGTGGACCCTGTAACATGCGCCAAGCATGTGGCTGAGCCTCATACAAAGCCGCCTGGACACAATGCTCCCAGAGCCCACACTTCGACACAGCAATACAGTACATGTAGTAATATTCCTACAACACAAGACAATTCATGGCATCATCACCATTACATTAAAACATTACCCAATACCGACAATACTCGACACAAACCTATTTGCATATACTGCATCACTGGACTACACTACTTGCTAAAATTCCTACTCTATATATTTTCGTAACCTAAAAGGTGGGGCCATAACGCCACCGTTCACCGAAACCTGTGAACCCCCCCCCCGAAACCTGTGAACACCCCCACCAATCTGCCATCCCGTTACAAGCAAGTAGCAATTTAGTATTAAAGAAAATCTAATATATTTTTTGAATGCGTCTGAAGTCCACCTGCCTGCCGCCAGTATCTGTGCATCCGAATCGTCTCTCGAGGCTGCTGCAGTCGCAGCCCCAATGCGGAAGCTGTGGCCCTTAAATGCGTTGGTGTCATACCCACAGAAGCGCAGCAGCTGCTTCAGTGATGCATCAAATTCAAACCTTAACATTGGCAAACCATCAGGGTAGGCGAACAGTGGCGCTGGTACGACACCCCTGACACTGAGAAATTCTCGTAAAAAACGAGCCGGATAAAGCTCTGTGCCCGGTATGCCCTCGCCGGTGACTTGCAGGGATAGGGGACCTTGCTGGGCACTATGCTTAAATCGTCGGAACGATATGGTGATGAGATCGCCAGACAACAACACATCGCCCAAACTCAAACACCCACGTACCATACACCGAGGCACCATCTCCCCAACCCGCAAATAAGCTTTGAAGGCAAGTACCATCATCGCCCTAAGCATTAGACACTTGTAATGTGACGAGAAAACGGTGGGCATGGTAACTACCAGACGGGAAAGAATATGTAGGGTGACAGGCAAGCGGACATCAGGAACGGCGCCCACATTGCGTGCGCCGGCTAACAATTTAGTAACGAGAAAAGCATTAGAAGGGTCAGGAAACCCATTAACCTTGTGGAAATAAGACACAGCTGAAACCGTAGACACGATGGATGATGGAGCCAAACCTAGTGCAAATAGATGCACAATAAACAGCAAGATCATATGAACTGAAACTGGCAAGCACAAGGGAACACCTATCGAACCATAAAATGCTACCAATTTCTTCCAGGCGCGCTCATAATGGGCCCTGGATGACGGTGCTAGTGACGCTGTCAACAGGTGCTCTAAAGAATCCCTAAGCCGGCTGGGGATATGTGGTATGGCACTTCCCTCGGGCTGGCCGTCGCCCAGGGCGCCAACACGCGGAATTCGTCTATCTGTAAACGTGAGAGTTTATCAGCGAGAATGTTACATCGACCTGGTATGTGGGATGCAGTGAAGTTAATATTAAACCTGAGGCACGCCAATACCAGCGGATGCAGCAAGGCCATGATATGGGGCTCCCGCGACGTTTGCTTATTAATGATAGGAACAAGGGCTGCGTTGTCAGTGAAGAAACAGATACTCTGATTAGCCCAAACAGAACCCCAGACATGTACGGCTACCATAATGGAATACAATTCCAAAATGGCCACATTGTAGCAACGCCACTCTACGGGCCACACACCGTAAAACCATTCTGGCCCGCAAATGGCCCCATAACCGATGCCGCCAGCGGCATCTGTGTACAGACGTAAGTAGTCACCGGTAAGAAAGTGCTCATCCAAGAAAAAGGACCTACCATTGAAATGTGTCAAAAAGTCTAACCATACTCCCAAATCAAGTTTAGCTTGTCGTGTTAAGCGAATGTGGTGGTGTGGCTTAGAGCATCCCCTAGTTAAGTCAATTAGTCGTCGCAGAAAGGCCCTACCTGGGACCACAACAGAACACGAAATTCAGTACACCTATGAAGGATTGAAGCTCTTTGAGTGTAACCTTCTGTTTATGTGTGAACTCCAAAAGTAATGCCCTGGCCTTGAACAGTTTGTCGTCGGCAGTCACTCCTCCATGCGGACAGCATCCAAGATTATCCCTAAAAATGTGATGGACGAAGATGGACCGACAGTTTTACCGGGCGCCAGGGGTACCCCAGTTTGGTGGCAAAGGTCAATAAACGCCATCAAATCATGTTCACATTTACCCGCGGAATGGGCCATAAAGAGAAAATCATCAATCACATGCACTACCTCAGTCGCCCCCAACTTATACTTGGAAACCCACTCCAAAGCCGAGCTGAAACATTAAAAAATGGCACAAGAACTAGAGCAGCCCATTGGTAAAACTGCATCCATATAGAACTTCCCGAGCCACTGAAATCCCAGCAAAGGTCGATCAGCTGGTGAGACACACAACCGATCTGGAAGCCAAAAGTAAAGCCATGCACAAGATATGAAACTAAATTGTTGTTATACCCATGGAGAGCAGAGACAAGCGTGATGGGACAAACAGGTGAAGGCATCCTACTTCCGAGACCAGGCGGGCGGACCAGGGGCAGAGGACTGTCCGGCAGGAGGATTGGGTGGAGGGGGGAACTGGAACTGTACCGCTTCTCAGGGGCCCTGTAACGGGACAGAGGGTGGGGACCGTTACAACGGCGGCATTTGTGGGTAAAGCGACAGGCCTTACCCTTGCCTGGAAAGGGCGAACTCCCCGACGGGAAAACTCTACGAGCAGGTGATTGGGAAGCATTCATCCACAGTTCCCAATTCACCGAGTCCCATGCCCACCCACGCTGTTGACGGAGAGAGCGAAATGCCTCGTCATATACATGTCAATTGCCCCCACGTTCATACAAGTTGCGGACAGTTTCAATGTATTTGAGCATATGTGGGGCAGAGGGAAGGTGACCCGGATGCACAAGATATACCGACATTAACATCTCAAAGGCCTTCAGCCATTGCTGAATGGACAACACCTCAGTCTTACCTTTTTGCCGGGGACACACACAAAGTGGGGCCCTGGCCATCCCCAGCTGACTGGACGGAAAGGGCATAATCCTGTGGCTGCGCAAAATTATCGTGCAACAGCAGCGCCAGGTCGACATACTCACCTGCCCAAATCTTCGCCTTCAACCTGTCAGGGATGTGGACATGGAGGGGTAAGGCAGAGGATGAACAGGCAGCCACCACTTCCTGTGTGTCGCCGGGAAGAACATTCATAACAGGGGGAACCTGACGATCAACATTATTGGTACCTGGTACATTAAGCAATCGTTCTACTGTCAAATAGCTTGGCCATGGAGCCGCATCAGAAACTGCGCCCAATGTGGCTGGGACAGGGGGTCCATGCGCCATCGCAGCCGCCAATTGTGCTGCAGAGCCTGCAGCAGCTGACGTGGCTGGTGCAGCAGTCGCTGGCGCGGGTCGCAAGGCGAGGACCATGACGTGTATCTCGTGAAGCATCTGCTCCGACGAGGCCATCCGACGCTCCATGTCGCGTTCCCATGCACGCCGCACCGATGCTGCGTCATCTAGCAGCACTGCTTGTAGACCTGGCGCGTCGTCGAAGTCCTGCTGCACGGTACATTCAGAAGGTGGTGCACCCAATGCGGCAGGCACACGAGCAGGTGACCGGGTGGCAGGACGTCCGGCCGCAGTGCGTGAACGTGTCTGATGATCCGACGGCTGCCGCTAGCGAGCAGGTCGTCTCCGAGACGATTTTGCATGAGGCATCCTGTAACCCAATAGTGGTGTTATGGGAAATCATAAACTACACTGTGGTTAAAACATTGATAAAAATGTCTGTTTTCCGGAAATGCACAGAGAAGTGGTGAAAAGATGTGTTGTGGAAAGCTGGCAATTCCAATTTATCTGAGCATTCAATGCATAGCGTTCCCCAAGATTTTTTCAGCAGAAAACAGGAGGTTAGACCCATGCTACAGCAAATAGAGTCATTTCTGCTACACATTTTGCAACACCTGGCAACTTTGAGGGATAAATGCAGTGGAAGATGATCTTCAAGGACAGTAGACGTCAAGACATCTTCAATTTCTTGAGATGTACACTGAGTTACGAGTACAACCACAATGGGATCAACAATATCTGTTTGACATCAGCCATCAATGTCGGACCTTCTTCCCAGCTGGTTCATGCCTGTATGGTGCCAAGCCGGGCTGATTAACATCAACAGAAACAGTCACAGTCTGTTGAATGTTATCCCCACTATCTCCAAAATATATCATCATTAAATGTGTCGTTCTCTATATCAAGATTTACATCATTCGCAGAACTACTGGAGTCAGCCGCCAGCGGTTATGTGGATCTGACAAATGGCGACCTATGTGATGCCTAAACCAAGCAATTTAACGACCAAACGCTGGATGTCTAGCGTCACTAGTAGTGGATCGGGAGCAGATCCAGCATCTAGGTCATTTCCCCCAAATCTAGAATGCAGACATCCGCGTGAAACGTAGCGATACGTGTCATGGCCACTGGCGAGGAAAGGGAGGGTAGCATGGCCCCCCGAATTCCCAACTAATTTACTTTGCAACTCCGGTCCCATACCCAAAAATCGGTTAACAGCTCAGTCGGATTTTCCTTCCGTGCATGCTCGCCAAGCCAACAAATGTGACTATGCCCCAAAATCAAAACCTTAAGTGACGAATTCGCCGACGATGACATTAACTGGCCGATGGTAAAATTAATCACGATGGAAACAAAGACCATCACAAAACAAAATGGCGCAACCAGAACAAAGGAAAACGCTCACCTGCTCGCTCACTGAGAGCCGTCCACAATCACCTCGTTCAACTTGCTCGACGTAAATCGGCTTGCTCGAAGATCGATGAGAAAGGAAAGCAAACATTTCGCAGAACTCGATAAGAGAAAACAAATTTGCAAAGCGCGTCCACCCCATATGCTTTCACAAAACGCATCCACCCCGTATGCTTTCACAAAGCGCGTCCACCCCGTATGCTTTCACAAAGCGCATCCACCCCGTATGCTTTCACAAAGTGCGTCCACCCCGTATGCTTTCACAAAACGATGTGGCTAGTCCAAGTTTGAAATCTATAGCGTCACGCAGCTAGTGCGTGCTGATTGGTTCAAAATATGGAGGCAGGCAAACTGGATCACAGAGCGCGCCACCCAGCTCTGCTGGAATTAGCATAATAGAATAAATTAGCAATGGACCAATCATTAATTGTATGTGGTGTTGCTTGCATAAAAACCCATATGCAACCTTGGCTGTGCCAATGTCGCATATTCCCATATTTGGCAATGCCATCATTTGAAAGTGCATTGATCATTTGTCATTAAGGAACTGAGGTACTGTGTCTGGTTTCTTAATGTTTATTTTTCCACCACAGGTATTGTGGCATACCAGACCCATCATGGGCTGAACTGAGGCACTTTGTCTGGTTTCTCAATGTACAACTGTGCGACTCTGAGAACTCAAACTTCTGCTCTGTTTCTGTGCAAGAGGATCTACCTGGATTTGTCAGATTTGTTGTCCACTTCATGATCCAAATGTCAAAGGTGTGTGCATTTTTATTATTTGGTAATGTGGAAAGTGTACTTTGTTGTAGCGTTTTGAACCTTATATTATATTTTGGATATATGATTATTAGTGATATCTACATGTGTATTGTTTCATTTCTTTTCTTGAATTGTTTTATGATCAAACATTTAAACTTAAAAATGGCCTTTGTGCTCATTATTGGTGAATAATGGTGACATGAATTGTTTAATATTTTATTTTGTGCAAGATACATGTAAACAATCACTGTGATTTACTAGGACTTCGCCACACGGTCTTTGGATGTATCAGAAGAGACACCCGGGCTGGTTGTGCAGAGAGCAGACCATGAGGTAAAAATTAGTCAATGTCTATGCATATAAACTCCCATGCTCTATTATATGCTGTTTTTAACTTAATGTGTTTGAACATATGGGTGTTCTGACAACAAATGTAGTTGCAAGAGATACTGAACTTAGTCAACACTGAGCTGGGTCTAACAGTTTCTCTATTGTGTGCATGCTTTCAGTTGGTAATCCATACATTGGTAATCCATACATTATATTCTGGGTGTTATGGTTTAGTATCTGCCCACAGTTGGTAATCCATACATTGTATTCTGGGTGTTATGGTTTTATTCTCTGCCCACAGTTGGTAATCAATACATTGCATTCTGGGTGTTATGGTTTATTCTCTGCGCACAGTTGGTAATCCATACATTGTATTATGGGTGTTATGGTTTATTCTCTGCCCACATTTGGTAATCCATACATTGTATTCTGGGTGTTATGGTTTTATTCTCTGCCCACAGTTGGTAATCAATACATTGCATTCTGGGTGTTATGGTTTATTCTCTGTGCACAGTTGGTAATCCATACATTGTATTATGGGTGTTTTGGTTTATTCTCTGCCCACATTTGGTAATCCATACATTGTATTCTGGGTGTTATGGTTTTATTCTATGCCCACAGTTGGTAATCAATACATTGCATTCTAGGTGTTATGGTTTATTCTCTGCCCACGTTTGGTAATCCATACATTGTATTCTGGGTGTTATGGTTTATTCTCTGCCACAGTTGGTAATCCATTCAATGCATTCTGGGTGTTATTGTTTATTCTCCGCCCACAGTTGCTGGAGGAGGAAGAGGAGGATGATCAAACTGGGTCAGTCTGCAGTTTCTGTTCTGGTATAAAACACTGTTGTGTTTTCATGCATCATTCATTTGTACATGTATGAAAAACACATTGTATTGTCAAAGTTTTGAGGCTGTGATTTTACAGTTTCTATGGTGAAAATCAACCCAAATATTATTGATCTTACTTTCATTAAAACTCTGATGAAAATACAGCTATATTCCCAATTTCATCATGTATTTCTGTTAAATACAATGCCGGAGAGAATAACATAGATTTCTATTTGGGTCTTATAATATTTATTGTGAAACAACAATTTGATATGATTACACATATTGGGGTATATGTTTTGGTTGTTTTTAATTGTAGATGATTGACGTTAGTTTTGGTATTTTGTTTTGCTTGCAGTCAAGCAGCCTTGGTGCCTTTCCAGCTGAGGCGTCGGTGGGAAACAAGGTAATGGTGCACAAGTAAAATGTATCTGATTTCTTTGTCAGATTGATCCAGAAAATGTTCCTGTGGTAGCCATAGTGATGTTTTGGTGCAATAAGTGAGTGTTTGAATTGATCATCTTGGAAGGTCCTTCTAATTTGAACTAGGTTTTATGTACAGTTGTCCCACTCTTACAGGGCTCCTCTCACCACAGGCCATGTACAAGGTAGATTACTGTAGTAGATGTAGTGTTGCCAGAACAAAACTGAACAACATTTAAAATTTAGCATCTGTAGTAATGTTGAATACATATTAAAAGACTCCAGTCATTTTGTTTTTATTATGAAATTGATACATTATTGAGACCATTCCTTATCTTTCAGCCCACATCCATACCTCTTCTTCAACTCTGACCATCATTCCATGACATTCCTTGGCTTCTACATCGACATGGCAACAGGCAACCTGCTCGATCCACGGACAAATGCTATCTTGGACGCACAGGTGATGCCCAGACAACTGCAAGATGCCCTGAGGAGAAACCATGTCCAGCTGAATGAGAACTTTGATGTACTTGCAAGGTAATATAATAGTATTACCCTTAGGTTATAATATACAGATTTTTATATAGAAATATATATTTGATATAGAAATATATATTTTGATATAGAAATATATATTTCATATAGAAATATATATTTCATATAGAAATATATATTTTGATATAGAAATATAGATATTTTGATATAGAAATATATATTTGATATAGAAATATATATTTTGATATAAAATATACTGTATATCTTGTACACAAACAGCTGTGGTTCAGTTAAATCAATCAGTTGGTGATCACATAATAATACTAAATGCTTGATTTCAACACAGACAAAATATAAGCCATATTGACTGCAATATGGTGTCTGAGGCTATTGCAACTGATATTAAAATTACTGCCAGCTATTTTATTAACCTAAATGATATTATTCAGCACAGATTATCCAATCAGTGCAGTAATAATTGGTGTATATGTTATGTGTGACAGAGCCATCAAGATCCACAGGTTGTGCAGTGTGATGGGGATAGAAGACATCTACGACCCAGACGAGGAATATGAACTGACAACAGACAACGTGAAGAAGATTCTGGCCATTCACATGCGTCTCAGGTGATTTAGTGCATTTTATGCAAAACTGTTGACCAAAACAACAGTAATGATATTATTATTTAATAATATATTTTAATTAGAAATTGACATTTTGTTATTTTGGTAAATCTTGAAAAGGCACCAGTGACAGACATACTTTAACTGATTAGACCCCACAACGGCCACGGCCGGCCGCTCTGTGCAGTCCTGGAACGGCCGCCGCCGGCCGCATACAGGACCCTCTATAAAAAAAAATCCTGGCGAATACCTACTGAACTAAACGCTACAAAATTTTGCCACACCCTAGCGGATACATTTTGCAACAACAACAGCTCGTTACGTGCATGTGTTGCCCTTTCGGAAATCTTGATTTTCATCAGTTTTGTTCACGCTATCTCGAACATTTTTATTTCTATATTTGTCATGATAAAATACGGTGTAACTTTAAAAAATAACCATCAGAATTTGATAGTGTTTTCAGTGGTGCAAAGCTAACACATATAGCTACATTTTATTCGCTGAGTTGCATAGGGTTATAGCATGGGATCATTGTCAAATGTCAGTCGCAACTTTCAAAGTTTTAACAAATGTACTATTTTGTCTTTGCAAATTGTTATCAAATGTCAACATTTTATTAATATATCCTATTTCTATGTATACATGCATGTGGAGAAATTACTACTCTTCAAAATAAACACAACTTGTAATTGTCAATATTGAATAGTTTTTTCTACAGATTTTTTAACACAAGGAGGTAAAATCGCTTGAAATTTGCCAGAAATCCTGGGAACATGGTGGTATGTTTTAATAAAATCCTGGGGCCTAATGGGTTAAATAATAATTTAATGCAGTTCCAGTATGTTAGTTAAAAAGACTATTTAATTAATAAAATGAAACTATTTTAATAACACAAAAGCAAAAACCATCATATCATAAATTTTAACAGAACATTTTAATTTTTCCTATCTGTCTGCTAGTGGCCACCTTTAGAACTATCCTGGGGCCCCATACTCCTCGGTGGTGAATAACCACTATGAATTATATCCTATATTAGTAGTTAATTTCTCTGAACTGCAGAAACATGTAGTTTAATAACTTTACCAGGGTGTTTGTAAGATTCAGCTCATATGGACAGTGCGAAGTTTCATGCGGCAACATTTTTTGATAATTGATTTACCTTATGATTGTCACAAATTGTGCTTTATGTCGCACATTGCTTGCAGTAAATTGAGGATATCCCAACATCTGCTGAATTTGTGAATGAAATATGCTGTTAAAATTGCAGTGTTTCAATTATTTGATTTTAAAATCAAAGCAAATTTTAGGGAATATCAACGAAAAAATAAACGTCAACTATAAGTATAAAATGTCAATTCATTACCATCAACCAAGAGATGGCAAATGTAGAGTTTCGTCCCACTAAGACAATTCAATATCCAATTTTGATGGTTACTTTTCACTATTATACACATTTTAGTCAGTGAGTATTAAAACATAACAAATGTAATTTTCATGATGGCTACCTACATCAATCTGTGCCCAGGAAAGTTCTAAGACTAATTATGATTTTTATTATTAGATGTTGTTCTTTTCTTAGTCTAATTTTAATGTTATGTATTAAAATTGAATATTCATAAAAATCTCATATGGATTGAACATTTCTTTCATACGGGCAATTTGCCCATATGAGAAGCCTTAAAAAACCTGAACATTACTAACATACTTGTAAATGTACTAAAGAAGAAATCTTCTGGTCCATATTGTGGCCACTAGAGAATGATTTGTTATCCACCTTGTCTTCTGATTTACCACATCCAATCTGAGCTGTTGTGGATTACTGACTGTGTATGTAGGTGTGGTATTCCTGTTGTCATCATGGGGGAGACGGGCTGTGGCAAGACTCGACTCATCAAGTTCATGTGTGACTTGTGGAAGCCACCGGGCACTGAAGACATGCAGAACATGGTTCTTGTCAAGGTATGCTAATAGTCTTTAATGACATCATCATGTCTACTTCAACAAGCCACTAAGTAAATGTGTTTATCTTTCTAGCAAAATGCTGATCACCACATAGTGCCTACATTAAAAATAAATTTTAATTGATAATCAGTTTGTGAGCTGAATTTGTTATTAACATCATGAATATTCTGCACTGTGTGTTTTCTGCACTAAGTGCATTGTAAACAAAACAGTTGTGACAATAAAATCAACATTCACACGCTGCACCAATTGTAACAGGTTCACGGTGGAACAACCGAGCAAGACATCATCAGGAAAGTGGACCAAGCAAGTAAACTGGCTCACGAAAACAGACAGAACTTTCCACTTGTTGACACTGTCCTGTTCTTTGATGAGGCAAACACGACAGAAGCAATAGGGCTGATTAAAGAGATCATATGTGACAAGCGCATGAAGGGGAAACCTTTACCCTACTCTGAAGGTCTCAAAGTCATTGCTGCATGCAATCCATATCGCAAGTAGGTGACAACCATGATTTTATGCTGTTTGTGTGTTTAAAAATGTATCTATAGTCTCATTCATTGTGAGATAGGACTGACATTGAATGCTCTGTAAAAATATTGTTTCTCATAACACACATTCATTGATGAAAATGCAGACTATTCTATCTTGTGAATCTTTACAAACAAACAAGACCAATATGCATACATTTAGGTTTCTCATCAACATATATATTTATATGGTGTTACTGCATTATGTAATGTCAATACACGCAGGAATTATGCACTTTATACAATATCATCAACAGTCGTACAGTGGCAGTTATTTGCAAGTAAGTGGGGATGAACCTTGTAATAAATTTTCTGTCAAGTTCTATGTGAGACCAACACAGTTTAGTAACATATGAATAGCTTTTTTTTTGGAAAAAACTTACTATGAATATTTTGACATATTTCAGACATTCAGATGAGATGATACAGAGACTGGAGCAAGCTGGATTGGGCTACCGCGTTCAGGCGCAGGACACAAAGGACAAACTAGGTGAGTCTGGAATATTCACTTGCATGTTCTCATTACAACTGATTTTACATGACTAACTAACATGTTAAGTTTTTGTTGCTTAATCCAAAGTCAGATAGCGTAGCCACATACTGGTCAAAACCAGCAGAGATGACAGCCAACACATCAGCTCTGCAGCTCTGTGTACACCAGGCTTAAATGTACATTTTGAAGACTATTGTTTCAAACTCCTACTGATGACTTGTCTGTAGGATACATTCCCATGAGACAGCTGGTGTACCGGGTACAGGCCCTGCCACAGAGCATCCTGCCACTCGTGTGGGACTTTGGCCAGCTCACCATTGAGGTGGAGCAGCTCTACATCAAGCAGATGGTCCACCGATGTGTAAGTATTAGGCTTTACCTAGTTTTTACACAGTGTTACATAATTGTCTGTTTTTGAAATTACACAGTGCTGAGAAGTACATGGAAATTCGATATGAAGTTTTTGTTGAGCTTACCTGCTTGGATGTCGGGCTAAAAGCAGAATTTCTGTGTTAAACTTACCACTGTAAAATGTAGTAATCACAGCAGTGTGGGGAACTTGCACCTATTGTTATTAGTGCCTGTTTTACTATAGATCAAAGACGAAGTGTTGCCAAATGTTTTGGGGCTTCATGAAGTAGCCAGTGACATTCTGGCAACATCACAAGCATTCATGCGCAACCAACAGGTAAACTATGGAAAACGTTTTAATTTATGCCAGGCTCTATTTGGGGCTCTGGCTGTGAAGAAATATAAACTTTTGTATCTACCTATATTAAATTACATCAGTGTTGATAACACTAGTGTGGATATAATATTAGTTAGTCAGGAAAATTTCATGTGAATGAGATGGACACATTATATATGAACTACATGTTGTATGGTGCCAAAAACTACGTTTTTATTTTTAGAGTAAGGCACTCTGCTAGGTAGTTTAACAGCGAGTCTGTGTGCACAGCTGTGTGTCCACACTTGTGTGTGTTTGTGTGTGTACACCTATGTGTGCGTGTACACCTGTGTGTGCACATGTGTATCTGCTTGCATGTGAGTTTCATGTTGAATGTGCATCAGTCATTGAAAGGTAACATTGTGTGAAACTGATACCTTTTGTTCGTATTGAACAATGTGGTGAACACAAGCCTTGTAAGTTAGTTGGATGTTTTGCAGGAGGAGTGTAGCTTTGTCAGCTTGCGGGATGTGAAACGTGTCCTCGATGTGATGACTTGGTTCTATGAGCAGCGTGAGCTTCTCTTCCATCTGATGGATGATCTTGCTGAGAAAGAAATTGAACAAATTGCCATCAGTGATGATGAGGAGGATGATGAACTTGAATATGAAGTAAGCAGCTACAAGAATAGTAAACCATCTGTCACTGAATAGTTTTATTATTCTGAAGTTTCACTACAGTAGAATCCCTGATGAGTGGCCTCCCTGGTCAATAACCACTCTCCTTTCCCAACCATTCCTCATTCACTCTCTACATACTCTGACCCCTCATCAACAACCACCTCTAAAACAAACCCCTTATGACAGACCACCCCGCTTTTCCAAACCTCTCATTACAGACCACCCCTCTTTTCAAAACCCCTAATGACAGACCTCCCCTCTTTTCTAGACCCCTTTTGACAGACCATCCCTCTTTTCCAAACCCCTCATGATAGACCACCCTTCTTTTCTAAACCCCTCATGACAGACCACCCCTCTTTTCTAACCACCTCTATAATTTTGTATGTCACCTTAAATGATAAGGGGTTTCACTGTATTTAAAATTTAGTCTAAAATTATACGTTTTAAACATGATTGACCTTGAGACAACAAATATATACACAACTTATGTTTGTATGCATTACACTATTTGCTTGCAATTTCTCTGTATTTAGATGCTACATGTTCAACTCAGATTTTGAAAATGGAATCAGTGTTAACAACTTAATTGGTGTTAACTAAATTTACCTGGAATTTTTTTCTGATGTATTTTATATTTATTTTAAGATAGCTGGGGCAGCTATTACTTGCTTGTCTTGAATTGATTAGTTTCAGTAGAAGTTTTCAAGATACATTAACCATTTCTTCACAGATTGTAGTTGAAATACTATATAATATACCAGTTTAAAAAAATTTGAGTTTTTCCTTTATTTGGTAATGTTACAAGGTTTTTAAAACATTGTTGTAAATATGAAAAAATAGCCACTAAGAACGAAGTTTAATCGTTTTGAAAAAATTCCCAAAGAAATTAATGACATACATATGAGTATGACGGTGTAACTGATAACTTTGTGGCAGATTTTGGTTAACATAAATCAGTTATGTCTGCTATACCACCGTGAATGAATTAAGCAAAAGTTGACACAAACCCATCACCAATCGTAATTTACTGCTGTATTACATTGCGTGCACATAAGATGCGTTCATGTGCAAAATTGCAATGTCATGAATGTCGTAGTTCTTCTTCAACAAAATTTTAAACATCATTTCCTGGTTATTGATAAAAACACAATCTCAACAAATGTTTGTTTTTGTGTTGAAATTTACGGTTTTTCATTGGCGTTTTATGTATTGTTGACAATACATAATGGCCATTTGTAATATTGACATGTCCCCTTAATTTGCCGCAACAATAGCCCTTGAATCTGTACTTGTAACGTGTTGTCGTCTACAGTATCAGGCTATGCCAGCCATCTAACAAACATGTGGCAGGGGTGTTTACGGTCAAAATACGGGCATTTTGATTGGCCAGTTATCCTGCGAAGTCACCAGGTCAAATATGCGTTGGCATTTCTGTGAGTGCCAAAGGCACGATAAACTACTTTAACTCTGATATTTGCTGGTTTAAGCACATGATTAAACAGATGTGATTGTGATGGTATTTCTTCAAAACTGTTGAAAATAATTGAACCTGCCATCAGTAAATCATTAACCCTATTAATAAACCAAGTTATAAATACAGGTATATTCCTTGACAAACTCAAAATTGCCAAAGTTATTCCTATTTTCAAAAAAGATGATTCATCAATATTTAAAAATTATAGACCCATTTCTTTCCTTCCTACTATTTCAAAAATGCTAGAGAAAACAATTTATAGTCAGCTATGTGCATATTTCAGTGATAATAAGCTTTGTTTTGAAAATCAATATGGTTTTAGACAAAACCACTTGACTGAACATGCAACACTTGAACTAGCAGACAGAATAATTACACAAATGGATAAAAATTATGTACCTTTCAGCATTTTTCTTGACCTCTCAAAGGCATTTGACACTATTGATCATTCAAAACTATTAAACAAATTAACATAATGGTTTAGATGGATCTTCACTGAATTTACTTAAAAGCTATTTAAATAATTGAAGTCAATATGTCGAATTTGAAAATGCTAAATCTGATATCTCATCTATAAACATTGGTGTACCGCAAGAATCTATCCTTGGTCCCTTCTTATTTATAATATACATAAATGATTTCCCAAAAGCTAGCAAAATTATTAACTTTATTATGTATGCCGACGACACAACCTTATTTAGCACCATCAAATCCTTTAATGACAATATACCCACAAAAGCACTGAATCATCAGTAAATGATAAACAAAAAATAATGGAATGGCTTAATATTAATAAATTATTAAACACAAATAAATCCAAATATATGACCTTCCAAATGCCTGATAAAGTTAAACACACCTTTTCTCTCAACATCAATAATATCAACATAGAATGAGTGGAAGAATTTATTTTATTAGGACTGACTTTAGATATAACCTTAAATTGGAAAAACACTGAAAAAATATCAAACAAGTATTCCAAAGTTGTCGGCACATTAAACAGATTAAAGCATTGTTTTGCCTCTAGAAATTAAAATTCTTATATAATACACTAATATTATATCATATTAACTATTGTATCATGGTATGGGGTTACCAAGGTAGCAGAATTATGAAAATTCGAAAGAAAGCTGTGCGGATTTTAACCTTAAGTAAATACAATTCACATATAGAACCACTTTTTAAAAAACTTAATATTTTGTAAAATAGATGATTTATTAAAATTACATGAACTTAAATTTTATTTTAAATACATGCATCAAAAATTACCTGCCTACTTATTAAACTGGAAAATAACCCCAAAGGTACAGAATCATAACACAAGGTGTATAACTGCTATATACATATTCAGAGCTAATCATGAATTTGCCAAAACGTGTCTTAGATATAACTTGCCACATGTTATAAATAATACCCCAAAAACAGTTACAGAGAAGATAGGAACTCACACTTTACAAGGTTTTGGAAATTATGCAAAAATATATTTATTATAAAAGTATGAAGATACGTGTACAATACTAAATTGCTATACTTGCTTTCAAATTTGACTTAATCAGTAATGCATATATGAATGCACAACTACTGTGTATTATAATTAATATTACATATTATCGCACATATCTCAATATATACACTCAAATATTCATGCACACTCTTTCTCCTTTTGCACACAATCACTGTCACAACCTTTTGTATAAATGAGTTAGTTAATTATATTTTATCGATGGCTCCTAAGAGAGAGCGACTGTAAAATCTTTATAGAAGTCACTGACCCCTTACGATATAGTGTTTGTATTTATCCATTTTAACGTATTAATGCACATTTCCTTCTATCTTTAAATTTTTATTTGTATCACAAACAGGGTCAAAATAAACTTTCTTGTTCTTGTTATATGCTCAGCTCATTGATCCAGTCCTGCAGCTTTTGTAACCTTTGCCTTTGTATCAGACTTAGTTCTTGTTGACAGTGAGATTTAAGTAAACTGTATTGAGAGATTCGTTGTAGGTTAACTTGCTGTAGGATTAAACCATTGGCCTTCTTTGGAAACATTCATGTACCTATTCTGAGGCTGCCAATAAACAAACTTACCCACTTGTTGACTGAGTTGGATACACCATTGTGTCTTCCAGCGCCTGGACGATGTGACCCGCTCACTTGTCCTAGCACTTGGAGTGTGCTACCATGCCTGTCTGCAGAACAGGGATGCCTACAGGGAATGTGTCGCTGAACATTTCAGAGGAAACTTTCAGCTGCCAAATGGGGCTAGGACCATCTTAGAAGAGATCAACAGGTAACCAGAAATACAGGGTTACAGTTGGAATTTTTGTCTTGGCGTTGATGTCTGATTAAACTTACGATACCAGTGCCTTTACTGGTGGTTTTGTATTAAGTACATTGTGCCTTTGATAATATATGCAAAGTGGGTAGATATTGGCATAATTTTTACCATCCTAATTAGGCAGTTTTCTAACATACCTTTTGTCAAGGAGTCCATTATTTCTTGCTTGCTTTGTCAAAGTTGAACATTTCTAGAATAAAAACTATCATCTTCATAAGATGGAAACGTATATGTTACTAACTTAACATATAGCCAATTAAATGCCTCCAGTTTGTTTGTGACATGATTTGTCATTCCAAAGTCTGCATTTGAAGTGGCCATTATAGTGCATTATATTACACTTTACATAATGATTGAATAGTTCCATGTCCCATGTATACTAACCTTATTTGTTTTATATAAGACACTGTTTACTAGTAGACTGTGTGTGTTTCAGGTGTGAGGATGTCTTCCTTGACAGCGTGCAGTTGGAGCCAAACATTGCACGGAACCAGGCCTTGAAGGAGAACATCTTCATGATGATCATCTGCATTGAGCTGCACATCCCACTCTTCCTTGTTGGCAAACCAGGCAGCTCAAAATCCCTCGCCAGGACTATTGTTGCTGATGCAATGCAAGGAAAGAGGTCCCATTCTGAGTTGTTCAAACAGTTCAAGGAGGTATGATGTCTGTTGTTACTAAGACACTCTACAAACCTAATTGTTCAAGATTAATGTAGCATGTTTATACAATTGTCGTGTTTTGAGAACATTAATGTCCAGCCCCTGTGTGGGGATTTCATGTCACATATAATGTGAAATTGTCACAATTATTTATTTCATTTTGTTGTGTTAAAAAATTCAACCTTTTTCAAGATCTTGCAAGTATTTAGTAGATCCTTTGCTCTTTGCTTCTTATGCAAACGCTGTCATCTCTCTTGTCTGTAGGCATACATGATCTCGTTCCAATGTAGTCCACTGTCAACACCAGAGGGCATTGTGGGCACCTTCCGTCAATGCAGTCAGTTGCAGAAAGACAAAGACTTGTCACAGTTTGTTGCCGTGGTTGTCTTGGATGAAGTTGGCCTGGCTGAAGACTCGCCCAGCATGCCACTCAAGGTTTATAGTTATAATAGTAATGTTGATATATAGCAGGAGAGAAAATATATCAATAGAATACATTGCATGATGATTAAACATAAAAATAAACATCATGATGCACACTTATTATTATTATAATTAAACATAACAAGTAAACATCATAATGCACTAATTAGTATTAGTAATTATTTAGCTAGTATTATTAATTACTAATAATTAAATAATTAATAAGTCAGTAAATACTAATGTTGGTGAAGGGAACTCTGCTGCATTTAGGTAAATTTGTACAGAATCAAGCACGTTTCTTATTGCCAAGAAGTGTCTGGTTACAAGGCAAGGTAGCATTAACTAAAGCCTTGAAAATATTTTTCCTTTGCCTAACCTTTATTGTGTACCCCATTCTCATTACTCCTTGGGTGTTTATCCCAGGCTCTGCACCCCCTGCTGGAGGATGGCTGTGAGGGTGATGAGGTTGCAGCACCTCACAAGAAGGTTGCCTTTATTGGTATCTCCAACTGGGCCCTTGATCCTGCCAAGATGAACCGAGGCATCCTTGTACAGCGAGGCATCCCCGATGAAGTGGAACTACAGGACAGTGCAAAGTAAACTTCTATTGGCAATTATACCTAGCTTCTTTTAATTCTAGCATATCAACATAATTAATGCATCGCAAACAGGCACTGCACATCCTCATATGCACCAGAAATAACAATTTATGGAATTAATGACACATGGTGGCAAAGTTTTTAATGAAATTGTTAATCATGTGCAAGACGCTGCAGCAGATTTGTATGGTAGAAAATGTTTTGCTCCAGTGATAGACATTGCCTGTAGACGTGAATTTCTTTGTTTTGTGTTCAGAGGGATCTGCTCTACTGATGAAATAGTGCAGCAGAGAATCACTCGTTATGTTTTGCCTTTGGCTAAGGCTTACCTCGAAATGTACAACTCTGCACTAGAGATCCGTGAATTCTTCGGCCTGCGTGATTTCTACAGGTGAGTATCATTCATAATTACATTAACTTAGCAGCCCAGTTAGAGATGCCATATTTATTAGTATTGTTAGGTTATTAGTGACAACATTTATTTGTTGTCCGTCACCCATCAGAGTGCAACCTATGTCAGTGTAGACACCTCAAAACAAGGCTTGGGCCATTTACTGCAACTCATCATTTACTACCATTATGATGTCATGGCATCTGGAGCCAAACAAAGTCGCCAGCTCTAAGCTGGTGGAATGTAACAAACTACAGCAACAAAAGTAATGAAAACACCTGTTTTAATTAATTGTTTGCCTTCTTATTGTAGCCTCATCAAGATGGTTTCTGCTTTCTCAAAGAAGTCACGCCTAGAGCCAACCTGGCCAGAGATGGTGCATGCCATCAAACGCAATTTTGGTGGACTTGATTGCATTGATCCAGTGAAGATATTTGAAACAAACATGCAAAACATGGAAACTCAGAGCGCAGTATGTTTGCCTTAAATACTGCCACGTAATTCTGTTTGTTGCAGCATTGGAAAGTCTCTTGGAAGCTTCCCCTGTTTACTCTTAACGTGGCATTATACCCAGTGATATATGTTCATGTAAATTAATTCTTATGCTGGCAATCACATGTACTTGAAAGTGTTTTAGTTTATGATGTACAATTTATTAAGTTCAATTTATTGTTTCTTAAATATGACTTTGTTTAGCTATTTTTCTTAGATGTTTGGCTATTTTCATTCATGTGTAATGTTTTTCGTATTGGATAAAATATAAGTAATGTCTTGGTATCAATAAATGTGTGCATTTTGTGTTTATATCCACAAGTCGAGCAGTTTCTATTTTGGTGGCAGGTTCAATTCTTTACTACATTTGTCAATGTTTCTTACAGAGGAAGTCATCAGACCCTCCTTGTGATGCAGCTGGGCTCATCCGAAGCAGTTTGTATCGAGAAATGACCCATGATCCCAACAAGTAGGTGTATAGAACACATCTAAAATACAAATATTATTCAAGACTAAAGTTTGCATTCTTCTCATGGGAGTAATTGATGTATTGGACATTTCAAAATATGAATTAAATTAAACATCTGAAACCTTAAATAGTGATAGTAGCAAGTCAAACGTTTACGATGATGGAGAATAAAAGATAATGTATTGACAAAAATGTTTGTAGCAGTGTACAACGATGCTGCTACGTAGGGGAGGGGAGAGTATGAAGCTACACCTAAACATTTCAGGTTGCGTTTTATTCTCACAGCTTCAACAATATTGTTTGTAAATCTACAGAATCTGTGAAAGTGATGTTGGTGTTTCAGTGAGAGTCGCTATCTGCTCATACTAACAGATATGCTGCTCTGAGCATTCTGCCACAGCTGCTGGACATGAAAGACACAATTACCATCTTTGGCAGCAGCTTTCCAAAGGACCAAGAGTATACACAGGTAGAATTGTCTTTGTTCTCTTTTTTGACCCTGAAGTCTGGAATCGATATTGGTCCTCGTGTTTTGTATTCCTTCACCTTCCGTCACTGATCCTACAGGTAGAGTACTAAAGTTGTACTCATGTTGCCAATGCATGTTCCATGTTGTCTTGAGAGTGATGGTGTTTGAATGATTTACATACAGTGTTTGTATTATGTAGAGTGTTGTGGTACAATAGAGTGTTTTGTAGGTTTGTCGGAACATCAACAGGATCAAGGTGTGTATGGAGACGGGGAAGACCATTGTTCTGCTCAACCTGGAGAATCTCTACGAGTCTCTCTATGATGCTCTCAACCAGGTCAGCTCACACTTTAACAAGATCAGTCCCTAATTTCACACATTTAAGTTGTTGTACTACAATGATTTATATGCATTATGAGATAAAATTTCACACAGTTTTTGAATGTCGTAACCTGTCTCTTTTTCTCGACAGTACTACGTGTATCTCGGAGGACAGCGTTTTGTTGACTTGGGGCTAGGAACACATCGCGTGAAATGTCGCGTTCACAAGGATTTCAGGTATATGAAAGATATATTAAAATGAAAATTTCATTATTAAAATTATTCAAATTAAACTTAGTTGATTATCCATGCAAAGAGTATTATGGCACTGTTTGGATGTTTTATGTTTAATTCCCAGGTACTTCTGCATTATTTCTTGCAGGGAAAGTTTTTGAAACTCACAGAATAGCACAATTCCATACAATGAATTTTACTGTTTATTTTAACCAGATTTAGGAAGACTGCTGTCTAAAGCTACTACAATCTCCAGGTGGAATGTGGATGAGATTGCATTTAATATGACCATTCAGTATTTAAACTTCAATTTGATTGCCACTTAATCACCTAGTTTGTGTTTTACGGCACTTTTCAGTGCTAAGTTGTAACAATTCTGGAATAAATGTGTTTAGTGAATTACCTAAGTTAATTCCATTGTCTAATGTCACTAGGCCAAAACACTGTCTTAGCTTCCTGAAAGAAACTTGTGGTTTTGACAGACTCATTGTTGTTGCTGAGAAACAAGTTGTGTACGACAAGTTCCCAATTCCTCTCATCAACCGCCTTGAGAAGCACTTCCTTGCAATGACCACAATGCTTGACGAACGACAGATCAAGGTGTTGGGTCAACTGAAGAACTGGGCCACACACTTCGCCATACCTGAGACACAAACGATGATGATGACTACAAGGTAGCCTTAGTAGGGCGATTTATGCTGTTTCCAGATGGTTCCATGTATATCAGCAGACTTTGCAGGGCTCTTGTATCTGGAATGTATAAATGCTGGTAGCTTCAACCTAGTCCCTTCTGTGAATCACTTGCCAGCCACTTCCTTTGAATCACTTGCCAACCACTTCATTTGAATCGCTTGCCAACCACTTCATTTGAATCACTTGCCAGCCACTTCCTTTGAATCACTTGCCAGCCACTTCCTTTGAATCACTTGCCAGCCACTTCCTTTGAATCACTTGCCAGCCACTTCCTTTGAATCACTTGCCAGCCACTTCCTTTGAATCACTTGCCAGCCACTTCCTTTGAATCACTTGCCAGCCACTTCTTTGAGTCTTGAGATGTGTCCTGCCTGTATATTCACATGGCTGGTTATGTCTGTCTGTTAGAATGAATACTGCACATCTGTCATGTTGGCTGTTTGCCTCCCTCAGCACTGATAACTTGTCTCCACTGTTTGACAAAACGAACATTGGTGTATGCTTCCACTGTTTGACTGAAGTAGTTTTAAACATGTAACCACAAAATGCTTGGCTGAAATGTATACTCAGGCGACACTTAATGGGTGTCAGTATTGTTTATGCGATGGTGTGGCACCATTTGGAGATCAGGTGTGGAACAATTGAAAAGTGGTGCCATCTGGTGTAAAAAAGTAACCTCATTGGCTACAGAAACAAACATTGATGTAAGCTTATGAGAACAGATTTCTGGATATTTTTGTGCATCTAAAATGTTTTTAAACTACTGTACACCTATTTGGTCGAATACAGTATTTCCTATGTGTAAAGACAACATGTGACTAAACCTAGTACAGTAAAACCTGCCTTAGCGGACACCTGTCCATGACAGACACCTGTCTATGATGGACACTTTTGAAAATCACGATTTGCTATTAGTTTGCACTGTCCACTAACTGCCCATAGCGGCCACCTGGCCAATGTGGACAATGGACAGGAAATGTGGACCCAACCATTCATAGTCGCCCTGCCACTTGCATACAGGTTAAAGTGCATTGATAATCCCACGAATCAAGGTAGCTGGGCCACCACTGATACACACTAACTTAGCTACGCATGTATTCTGTGTCATACTATCTGCATAGTGTCATTAAGTAGTAGTTCTCTTGGACATCATTGCCATTTCAGTTCGTCTTTCTGTAACTGTAACCTAAGATGCAAAGTCTTAACTTTTGGAAGCCAAGCACCAACCAAAGTGAATGAACAAGGAGAAATGTTTCCTCCCACGGCAGTGGACCGTGTACAAGGGTACCACACACTGCCTGGTTTCCATGCAGTCGAATGCAGTAGTGATTACTGACATTTTCACCAACTGAGTTTGTATGTATTAATGTATTCCCACATGTATTCATGACAGCTCCACTGTATTGTTTTATTAACCATAGCTTTGTACCATTTCACAACAGTACCAACTAGTGATCATAACAAATTATAATGGTGCCACCTAGTGAGTGTCCACTTAATTAAATTCTCCATAGCGGTCAGCTGTCCATAAGAAACATAATGTATAGTAATGGTAGTGTCTGCTATGGACAGGTTTCACTGTACATCAGTTCCTCATTTATTTCTGATTTTGTTACATAATCATTACCATAGTGTAATCTCTCTAGAAAAAGATTGCCTATTTGGAACTTACTGTATGGGGCTTCTGTGTTTCTTCATCTTCACTCTATGTATGACTTAATTATTAAAGGTGAATGACAACTCTCAGAATATATGTTCTAGTCACAACACTTGAACGTATTAGTATTCCATTTTTTGAAATGGAACCTATTTTTATTTCTAGACAATCATGTTTTTGATTACAAAGAAAATATATTAAACAAAGCTTTAGCCCAATTTATGTGATTGTTATGGATCATACGTATAATCTATATGGGTTCTTCACTTCACTAAACTAACATGTTTCAGTGTTAAATCTGCAGGCACAAATAATTGATGCAGTTAATATGTAAGGTTATTTTTCACAAAATTAATTTATTACTTAACTTGACAGAAGCCAACGTCTGACTGAAGGAGATGTCTTCATTGGTTACCATGACGACACAGCCGCGTCACTGGTGCTGCAAGTATCCCAGTCAGAGGAGGCTGGAAGAAACGAGGAAGAATGGGAGGAAGAGTGGGCTAGTAAGGTATGCTAAAGGAACAGCTGTGCCAGCACTAACTATGACCAGGTTTTAGTTCATGTATTCTGGTGTAATGATGTATTTGAAGTCATGTGAAGTGTGTCAGGCTTTGTAAATAATCTGTGACTGTCTAATAAACTATCTGTCAGAATCACGACTTACCTTGCCATGTTTGACAAGTCACATGGTTTTACGTCAACATTGCAAATAATTGTTTCTTATAAATTGTGCAGTGAAGTGTTGTCATCAAATGAACAAAGTCTTACTGTTTGCCATAGATCTTGCGTGGAGCCCAGAACCTACTGCTGCAGTGTGCCACGCCCGAGTCAGTCATCCGCCTGAGGAACTCAAGGCTGAGACATGAGGAGAAACACCTCACTGACTGCTACTTCAACCACCAGAGACACGGCAGCCTTGTAGAGTTCCTCTTCCATGAGCTCCGGGAGAAAGATGCAACACAACAGCCAGATGAATTGTTCATTCAGGTCAGGATTTGTCAATAAGTGCCAGAATCTGTGAATAAGAAAAGTTAATATGTAAATGTGTAGGCAGATGTAACTCATTGTTCCTTGAAAGGATGGATGCTCTGGATCTTGGATTGTTTCATTAGACATTACCTCTCAAGATACTTGGTTGAATTCTCCGAATATTTTGGCCAGTTCACACGAGCTTTGTCAAAATATTCAGATAATTCAATCAGGTTTCTTGTGAGGTAAATAACATGTCAAATGTAACTTCTTGTTTTCCATATACAGGTTACAACGCACTCAAAGCTGTTATCAGATGCTGATGTGAAACACATTGAACGCAAGCTGAATATGGCACGGAACAGCATCAGTCATGTTCATCTGCAGGCATTCGCCACAGAGCAACAGTTCTCCAGACGGATCAGGTGCTGACAACCACTCAAGTTCTAAAAGTCTTCTCTTACTCTGCATGTTTTGTGCGTTTGTTGCAGTACTTCCAGTTTTTAAGGGTTCATTTTAGCAGCATAGCTGGGGATAATAAAAATTTGCTTAATTGTATTATTTCCAAATACACTATTGATAATAGTGTACTGATAATATAATCCTCTTTCGGTCGACCATGTATATTTGATGCAGAACAGCATAGCTGAGGTGCGGATTCATGGTAGTGGTTGGTGTAGTAAAGTGGTTGGTGTAGTGCAGATTCGTGGTAGTGGTTGGTGTAGTGCTGGTTCATGGTAGAAGTTGGTGTAGTGCGGGTTCATGGTAGTGGTTGGTGTAGTGAGGGTTCATGATAGTGCTTGGTGTAGTGAGGGTTCATGGTAGTGGCTGGTGTAGTGAGGGTTCAAGGTAGTGGTTGGTGTAGTGAGGGTTCATGATAGTGGCTGGTGCAGTGAGGGTTCATGATAGTGGTTGGTGTAGTGAGGGCTGATGGTAGTGGTTCGTGTGGTGCGGGTTCATGGTAGTGGCTGGTGTAGTGAGGGTTCATGGTAGTGGTTCGTGTAGTGAGGGTTCATCTTAATGGTTGGTCTAGTGAGGGTTCATGGTAGTGGTTGGTGTAGTGCGGGTTCATTGTAGTGGTTGGTGTAGTGAGGGTTCATGGTAGTGGTTGGTGTAGTGAGGGTTCATGGTAGTGGTTGGTGTAGTGTGGGTTCATGGTAGTGGTTGGTGTAGTGAGGGTTCATGGTAGTGGTTGGTGTAGTGCTTGTTTGGATCTGTATTTGTTCATTGATGTAGCATTTGCATTGATTAATATGGTGAACCTATAGAGAAAGTGCATAGGGAGCATTTGTTTGACAGATGGAGCTTGAAAAAAATAGTTGTTAATCTACAATGCAGGTGACAGTCTGACGCTAATGGGCATCTCGGTTCTTTGTTTGACAACAGGGAATTTGTAAATACTGAGTCTCGCCAGGAGCGACTGTTGTTACTGCAGTGTGACAGCGGTGATCAGCACAGTGAACTTATCGCCTGCGCACGTCACAACATTGAGAATGAATACAACCAGACAACAGTGTCAGGTCAACGACGACATGTGGTCTTTGTGATACAACTTCCACGCATTGCTGGGGGCTGCTTCACTGGGTTCCAGGTTGGTTCTTTTGTGTATGGGGATTGGCCACTTTCAGTTTCTTTAGTCACATAGTCATCGTCATTGGGGAAGAAATATTTATTTAGGTGTTGTTGATCTTTTAAGCTCTCACCTGTGTTGTGCAATCAGGAGATGTCAGCAGAAGTGAATAAGAGATAGCGCAACAATGGTGATTACCCTGGTCCAGCTTATTAAACAAATTATATATGTTTATATGAAATACATCATCATTGTATGTTGATTAAATATTTTGTCATAATGCTCTGTAAATAGCTGGGATATTTAGATTTGTTACAACCATCTTTTGATGGTTTGTAAACTGCATTAAGTGGACAGATCAGTCAGAGGATTGGGACTGATTGTAAGTGTTGTGCAGGGTGGACATTGGATGTCTTGTCACATCGATGACCTTCAACCTCAACGGGATGACATCCCACCCCTGCTGACCCTGACAGAACATTCCATCAGCAGTCTGTTCCATCATGCTGTTGGGGAGCAACTGATGCAAGACAGCGACATCCTCAGGCACTTCGCCATGATTGGTCTTGATACTGCTGACAGTCAGCCTGAAGATGGCTGGTCAGGGATTGATGATGATGATACCGCAGAGCCTCTTCCTCAGAGGCAGCCCACTGACAGTGCCATAGAGAAGACACTGGAGCTGTCAGACACACAAACGGCTGGACTGGAGCAGAAACAACCTTTCCTTGATGTTGATGGTCTCATGCAGCAGTGTATACACGCAGCTGGCGCCATCCTGAAAGACCCAGAAGACATGACAGACCGGAAGACAGAGCGAGTCCAATTACTGCTACAGTTGCTGAAACCACAGCCGTCTGAAGACATACGTGAGTTAATTTAATCATCCAACATGTAATCATTGTGTCCAACATTTTCCTATGAACCTGCTGGAGGAATAATAGATTCTGATTAATTGCTAATGATGCTTCTTGGAAGATTGTTTCAGAGTTAGTCAGGTTCTTGCAGTGCTAGCAATTGTGACTGTCTGCAAGAACTACAAGATAATGATATTGTTTTGATAATATATTTTATTAAATACAATAAAAGATTAAGATTTTACTCAAGTCATAATGTTTTAATCAAATAAATTCTAAGTACTAATTCACAGTGGTTGCTAAATACAAATAGGACACATGACAATTCCTTCATAATTATTGTTTTAAAATAGCATCTGAAAATGTTGTCATTTTAAAGAAAATATCCAGCAAATGTTCTTGTTTGATAGATTCATATGAAATGAAAGAGCAGAAATAGTTTGTATAATATCAATGACCATGCATGCAGTGAGGGTGCTTTAAAATTACAGTTCATGCAGTATTTAAATTTGGTGCATTGTTTCATAACTGAACAGTGAATGTTGGTACCAAATAGTTCCTGTATTGTCAGTTAATTGCTACATATTCAAGTAGCATTGGTTTATTGTAGGACAGTGTAGGGTAACCACAAAAGATAACCAAAAGTAAGCTGGATAGCCCTTGTCTGTTGTTAGTTATGAAAATTGTGTTTTGCTAGACCCAAGCTGCAGAAATGACTCGGTTTAATAATGTGGTGGATCTATCTAATGGCAACTAACTGGGCCATCCATGAGGTGGTTGGTTGAAGTCCAAGTCAGTGTTGTTTACATTGTCAGTATGTGGCCTTAGTTATATCCCAGGTGCTATTGCTGATATCCAGTTTTTTCCTCAGAACTGAGCTTCATTGATGTTCTGAGAAAGCGGATTTACCTGCTGCTGAAAGACAAGGAGGACTCAGCCATGATGGGAGAGATGGCAAAGAGATGGTTGAGCACTGAAGCAGCTTCCATGACAGCTGTTACCAAAGCAGGCACCTTCAGGTATTTAAACTATTCATTACAGCATCAAATGGCAAGAAAACCAATTTAACATGTTTATAATCTAACTTATTGGCTTTGTTACATATCTCACTTTGATAAGAATTTTATTTACATAATCCAAATGACAAACATTAAAAGCTAAACGAAAATGTATAATTCTTTTGTACTAATTGACAGCCTGGTTCAAAGCTACAAGACATGGTTGTTTCTGCAAAGTGACATATGAGTTAAAAGCTGAAAGAACTATAACATGCCTACCACATATCACAGCTACATGTTTCTTGACAGACAAGCCATCAGACAGAATCTGGAGGCCAAGATCACACCAATGTTAGCTGCCATTGTCTCACTGGCTGATGTGAATGCTGGCATGGACGTCCTCTCAGACAACGACAGTTCAAGTGCACCCTGGGTCCGCACACTGTTCCTCCGAATGTTGGATGACCCTCGTGTTGTGACCTTGACCTATGCTGACATCCAGTCTTCTGCCTTGCAAAAAGTTGAGCTGTCCGAGATGCCAGTTCGCTCAACTGGCTGTGATGGTGCTGTCTTCAGGGCTAAGTTGCCATTCTCTTGGGTCATCAAGAACCAAGTGGACATGCTGGTTCATCAGAGTCTGCGTGTGACAGGTATAAATTATACATCATTAATTATGTTCACCAAGTACTCTCTTGTAATGTATGTACTTATAGAGAAGTATTAATATGAAACCAATGCCATTAAGGGATCACACTGGTCAGCAATTGGGCAAGATGATATCTCACCAACCAGACAAGCAATCTTTTACACAAATTTTTTACATATTTATATTTTGTTTCATATAATTTGCATAACCATGGTAACCTACTGTTCATAAAAAAACTTGTCAAGAGCCTTCCCACAACAGTATAAAAAGGCCAAAAATTTGTTTTGAGGAAACAGCAAGAAACTAATGTCAGACATTATGAATGCATTGTCAGCTTTATGATAGTTGTTCATATCAACAACATGTGGTAAGTACATAAATAATAAAATGAAACTATACTCAACTTTTCGTTATATTTATAGTAGTTAATAAAAGTGAAACGTTGGTGCTGTCACGTCTTGGGAGTCGAAGCTCTGTCAGTGCCACTGCTCCATGCATTACAATATGACTCGCCGGCCTCTGCCGCTACCGCAGTGCTGTGTGATGCAGCAGTGCAAAGCCAGTTGTTACGTTCAACACGGCT
The DNA here is from genome assembly GCA_033239005.1 of Lamellibrachia satsuma. Taxonomy (NCBI): domain Eukaryota; kingdom Metazoa; phylum Annelida; class Polychaeta; order Sabellida; family Siboglinidae; genus Lamellibrachia; species Lamellibrachia satsuma. Next base: position 15,524,224 of record BSQZ01000002.1, on the reverse strand, counting down.
TCATCTGTTGCTTTCATTGCCCAAACGCGTTACGCAACTATCATCCAAAAGTGAAAGCACAAACATGACTTCGTCAGCCATCTTCCACAGATGTGGTTCAAATAAATTACCATATTTGAAAGCGATTCCATGATTGGTTGACGGCATTGCAAAGGTCAAACTGTGGCCGCGATGTCCATGTATGGTTTGCGTTAGGTCATGGTGCCTAGCAACTGCTGAAGCGGTTCATGATTTGATAATTCCACTGCTATTTTGGCACAGAATACTAATTTATATATGGAAATAGTCGAAAGCTGACCTCAGCATTGTACAGCCGGGTTCATTTCCGATAAGATGATATGAAACATGGCCATCTCTGTTTGAGAGTGCTAAAAGTTTTTATTGATTTAATGGTCCAGCCCCCAGTATGATGTTAGTAGCTGGCTAGCTGTTTAGTCCGATTTTCAGCTGTTTAATTAGAAAGAAAAACTTGATTTGCCTTGACTAGTGACACTGTTCATTAAGTCAGGGTATAAGAATGTGAACTTGTTTTTGTGATGTGAAAAGATAACATTTCCAGTAAATGTTCTCTTGGTGTTCTTCAAATGGAAATTTGGCTTGACTGGGTAGTTACCTTAATATAATACATATAACTTAACCTTAACTTCTTTGTTGTAAGAGTATACAAGTATAATACGTACTCTTGCAGTGAAAACAGATCTGGAGACTTTGGTTGGCAGACTTCTGAAAGAGAGTGCACTTGGTGGCATTCTTGAGTCTGTTGGACACAAAGAGAAGGAAGTCCTCACCTACCGCTACCTCACTGACTTTGTTCACATGGTCTACAAACCCAGATCTGACAACCCTCAGATGGAACTTGAGGTATTTCAGTTGTTAACACGCAGTCCATAAAAATAGGTTATGTTTGATCTGCCTATCTAGTCTTTGCTCAACATTATTTTATTAGTACATTGCCAACTGACCATAACATCTGGTGTAAAGTATCATTAGTTTTATTCTCTCTTCAGGTCATCCTAGTTGTCTTTATACTTGTTTGTCAACAGATCACCTTCAAATCTTAAAAAAAACAAGGTTGATGGAAAACATTCTGACCAATGCTTGTATGGTGTTAAATTTAAGTTCTCTTTCTCAACTATATGTTTGTCTGTTTTTTGTTTAGATGTTTAAACAACAGTTGAAAAAAAATCATAATTTAAAAAATTTATTTTTTTATTTAAATTAGATTTTTTTATTTATTAGATTGTTTTTAATCTGGTATATAGACATTTGTTTAGATGTTTATATTTATAAACTCTTTCAAACGTGTTCTATTCAAATCGATTTGGGTACTTGTCTTAACAGAGGGTACTTGATTTTTGCTTATATGAAGATATTAGACAATGTCCACAAGGCCTCACCCCCTGTAGTTGCATAATCCGTCTTGGAAAGGAAAGATGCTGTGTGTTTGTGGCTGTAGCAGTGCTAATTATTGTTTGCTGAAAGGGTGGATTAGCACCTGTCCAGGGCTCTGTATACTCTATGTGTCTCCAACCAGACTGCCAACTGGTGCAGTATTAAACAGTTGTCACCAAGACTGTCTCACTTGAGTCAACATACTGAATTGGTTACAACTAGCACAAGCTCTAAGTGGACTTTAACTCAGTGCTTCTGACTTGAAAAGATACTTACTCTTGAAGACAAGTTTGTGTGGTTTCACTGCATTCATAAAGGGAATAGCTCAAACATACACAATGTCATAAAATATTTGACTATCGGGCTATCTGGTGACGGTCTAGTACCCCTAGCCCCTGTCCCACTAGCCCCCCCGGGGGCTACTGGCACCAACGGGGGCTAGTGGGACTACTTATCATTTTGCCAAAGCCACCTGACTGTTCCATTCAGTGTTCTATCCCAGCTTGACTTTAGGGGTGAACAAATTTAGGTACCTGATTTTAAATAAGAAAATAGTCGTATATCTGGTGCATATTCAAGGAATGTCGAATTTTTTTGATTGGTAGGAAACCATAAAAACCCTCTTTTATTTGTCATACACAGATACAGGTAACCAACCATTAAGAGAAATAGACAGTAAATGGAAATATAACATAAAAACAATACTGTGTTCATAACAGTGATCAAAACATTGTTGTGAGAACACATTACAATGTCTTATCAAAGTTGATAATAAGTTGTTTGCACATATAATACCATATCCATATGCAAGCATGACTAGTCACTGAAATTAAGTGAAATTGTCCATCATGTGTCCAATGGCACTGAGATACGACTCAATTCCCCGGTCATACAGCATGTATTCCAGTCCAAGTTCGTCCAAACGAGCACTGAGGTTCTTCCTGCGCTTGGGAGCGGGCTGACCCGGCTGTAGCTGGTGGATGGAGACGAGTGATGCGGCTTCCTCTTGGCTGAACAGCTCGACCACCTCAAAGATATTGGGGTGTATCTTGCCTGCCTTCCGCATGAGCCAATTATGATACCCTTCAACGTGATTGTTGGTGCGAAGGCCGTCATATTTAAAGAAATTCCACATTTCGATTGGATACTGCCCGTTCAACCATGTCCTGTTGAAGTAGTCATTGAAGTCTCGTACATGGGGTACATCTGGTGCTGTGTTCTTGACAAATAGAAATACGTCTTTTACATGTGGCATGGGGACGAATGGCATTGCTAGTAGAAACCAATTCCTGTGGTCAGCGTTCTCTCTGTAGCTCACGGATACCTATACCTTGGATTCTCCGCCACATACACTGGGCATGGTGGAAGTAGCACCCCTTGACAATCACTCCGGGGAGCACGTGTAGGCAGGCATTCATCAGACCTTTCTCAAAGTCCTACATGATACGTTGGGGGCTGATGGTGAATCCGATTGATTCAGACTTTTCCTTCACCAAACTGAGGAAACGAATGTAGGTGTTCCCGTCTTTGTTGGGGAGCAGACCAAACACAAGTGGCAGCATCAAGCCAAGAACGAATGCATGCAATGTGACTATTTGATAAAACAGCCTTGGTGCTGTGGCAAACGTCCCATCCATGTGATAGGTATCAGCATTTGCTAGCGCATGCAGAGCGGAGTTGGATGCAAACGCTATTATCTTGTTGGCTCCATCGCCATCCTCGCCAAGCACGAACCAATCTCCTTGAACCGTAGTTGTACACTGGCCATCCAGGTCAATGTCACCTCTTGTGAATGGTATTAGGGGGAAGTGTTTTCTCCGTTCACGGTACAGTGATGACTTGACACACTGGTATTGAGGTAGAGCAGATGATGTCTCACCTGGTGAAGTCATCGCAGTCAAACTTTGTTGAAGCAGTTTCACCTTTTCCTGATCGTAAATCGCCTGCATTGAAGTCGTTTCATCCCTGGCTGGTATTGAGGCAGAGCAGATGCTATCTCACCTGGTGAAGCCATCGCAGTCGAACTTTGTTGAAGCAGTTTCACCTTTTCCTGATCGTAAATCGCCTGCATTGAAGTCGTTTCATCCCTGGCTCGCTTCCTCATGTTTCCTCTCAACTGTCGCTCTTGTACATCACCAGGGTTGGGTTGGTGATTGTGCCTATCTTCAGCTTTCGCTACAGTTCCATCATTGCTGACCACCACAAATCCCTTACACTTCACACTTTTCCTCTTGCTACATGTGAACTTTATGCCATTTGTCAACGCTTTCGATTTGTGATAGGTATAACTGTTCAAAACAGCAACAGGAAGTCCCCTAGCACCTTCGATGAACTCAACACTAGCAGCCATGTTTCAAGTGTCATTCCGAACTCAAATATAAAATTCAACATGAAACTCAGGCCAGCTAGAGCAGAGCAGCTCAACATATCCTTTCCGTATTGGCTAGAAATGTGTGAACTGACAGGCACAGAACACCACAAATCCACAATCAATAGTTTATTCAGTTAAAAGTTAGGGCAATTGACTTTCAATAGCTTATACCTGGATCAGAACAATTAGCTTTTATGTGTGAGTTAAATTGGGTTTTGCTCACCTCAAACAAGCTTTATGTAGAGGATTTACTTTAACTCTTAGGACAGTGAGCTTTTCATACCACAAGTGATGTGTGAAAGTTATTTGGAGCTTCAAAGGGTCAACCCTTCAAATGATTAACTCTACCTACAATTAGAAATATCTAGAAAGAGGGTGTGTGTTAAATCAACAGCATACTGACTGGAGGGCTAGTGGCACTCAGTTCTCACACCTCGGGGGGGCTACTGGGACGCGAGCTAGAGACACGGGAGCTACTGGGATGACACCAAATATACAAATACAACTACACAAGTGTGCGCACATTGTGCTTTTGTCTTAAAAAACATACAAAACTTTGTTGATCTCGATGCTTGTAAACAATTATTTGTGTTAAATTCATATAAATCAGCAATTAAAAAAATCTGAAATAAAATATCATAAATCAATGATTTTTTTTGGAGTGATTTAAATCAGTGATTTAAATCAGACAACCCTGTTAAAAAACATAATAGTTAATATTTCTATACAATATAATGTTATCTGTTCAGCTCATCAAACAAGCTATCACGTCAGCAGCACGAGAGTCCTACGTGACAAACATTGCCTCATTGGACCCAGGGTCTCATGGTGATGGTCCTTCGTTTGAACTGACCATACCAGGAATCCATTTGGTCTACAGCAGTGTGCAGCAACGTTTGCAGCTGTTTGGCGAGGCTGTCCAGCTGTGGCCAGACTGTGTGGTCAAACTGGACGAACTGACTAAGAATCCAGACAGTAATTTCACTGAAAATGAAATGGTGTGTATACTTAATATTTTATGTGATACCTTTATGTAATACTAAAAATGTTGTGTTGTGTGGCTCTGATCTCAGCCACTTGTTGATATATGTGACCTGCTCCATCGAAATCAGGAATAAGACGGAAATGCCAAGCCTGGCTGTTCGACTTCAAAGTGCACGAAGCGGTGAATTTGGCTGCGATGGCATATTTTCAGGTTTTGATGTTTATGATTAGCCTAACTATCCTAGATTGCTGTCATGCTATTAAGAGGTCATAAAACGATTGATAACTTTGAAAAAATACTGTGTTTCATAGAGCTATGGATATCTTAATGAACAAAGATGAAGGAAACTTTGCTTAATTCAGATGTATTGTATCCACTGCACATTGCGTCTACCCCCGCCATATTGGCATCATTGGAAAACTTACCTATTATGAGATGCATTTACTAATGCAAAATCAGTCACATGTTACTATATAACCAGTTAGACGTTTAAAACGGAGACAAAACATAAAAAAACACATTATTTACTGAATAATAATGAGGATGTAATCACATGATATGAATTGCAATGGCTGATTGACTCGGCTAGAAACGCGCATGCACAATCAGTCTTAACATTGGAATGCAACCTTTACCCCCACGCGAAGTTGCCGTTGATTGGGGAACTTAGTCGAGTCAGACGACTCAGATTGCGACAGTGAAATGAGTGTCATCTGTGAGGGCAACAGTGACAAAAAAGACCAAGATCAAGCAACAGTTGATGCTGACAGCTTCAAGCGAGTGCGCGGAAAGCTTAGTGGCAATGTCGCTGAGAATGCCATATCTTGTGAATTTTCACAGCTATTGAAGTGGAATTCCACCAAAATATCCGTGTTTACTACAACAGTGCAAAATTTCAACTTCATGTTATGTGTTGTTGTTATTGAAATGTGTGAATATACTTTAGTAAACTTCAAAGCTGTTTTTCGCAGAATCGTTTATCGTCAAATGACTCGAGGCACCTTGTGTTTATCAAACAATAACTCGGAACTGTTTTCACCATGATAATTAAAGTGTTAAAGCATTAAGTTTGATGTTTCAGCTCTGGTTGACCGTTACCAATAAGCAGTTAATGTTTTGTCATTATTAGGTACATAAAATTGTTACTTTTTGACACTATTGCTGTTTCATGATATGTCATCTCCATAGTTTAGTAGCTCTCACTAGTTGTAAATGTGAAGTTAGGATTATGACTTTTCACAACATATGTTCTTACAACAACAGTCGTGTTTACCAATACCAGTCTAAGTTACTTAACTGTGGCGGTAATGTATGGTTTATTTCACACAGACACTTGATGTGCAAGCTTTGCTGTGTCTACTTGAATCTCTGACTCCCACCGGTGATCGACTCAATGATACAGAAAAGAGGGCTGAATGGCTCAAGAACGTCCAGTGTTTCCAGCCACTTGTTGAGCAAGTTCTCAGCATTATTGACAGTAAGACAGACACGTATGGAGAGCGCTCTCAGCAACTCTCACATGCTTGCAGGTAATGCAAATAACAGTTATTTTACAAATTTTCTGAGGAATAATGTCTTGTTAAATGCTACATCACAGCGTTTTGTTTGTAGCCCATACTTTCTGTTTTAGTGGCATGTGGTATAATAATATGACGTGGTTTTGTTCAGATTCTGGTGCATGCAAATTGTATTCCAAAAAGTGAAAGTTTGTAGTTTATTTCATGGAAACATGTTTGAAAACTGCTACAGCTGTTTTAATATGTTAATTATATGACATGCTAATCTGAGTTAGTTGATTACGTATTATGTGTTCATTAAACGGTATTATTTGTTTGTGTAGACAAGTGTGGACACGGGTCAGTGCTGTCCAGTTGTTTGTGAGTCACGTATGTCCAGTGACTGTGGAGAAAGCAATCCTTGGGATCAAGCGTTGTATGCCACTGTGGAAGGTCAGCCAGTCTTATACGATGCCATCTGTTTGTTTGGTCAATAGGTCATGTATATAAATATGGGTTTTATGTGTCTTGTGATATTGACCCAAAGATTTTTAAAAACTTGTTCACAAGTAAGTTCACAAGTATGTTCACAAGTAAATTCACAAGTAAGTTCACAAGTAAGCCCTTAAACATGAAATAGTAATTACACACTTCAGGTTTGTGCGGCAGAAAGCATTGTGAAATATTCATATGAGCATGCATGCATGCTTTCATGTGTGTGTGTGCGTGTGTGTGTGTTATCAAACTGGACTATTCTCAGCATTGTCTGATTACCAGCTTTAATTTAATATAATGAAAACTAAATAATTAATATATTATTATTTTAAAAGTTGTTGACTGTTATATTTCAAACAAGGTACTGTAGCCATGTTTTGAAGTTGTGATACCCACGAACACAGTGATAGAATATGTGAGAGAAACACTATAAATATATTTGTGGTTAGATTTCCATGAGCACAGTTAATTGGTACAAACTCACACAACACCTCCTGTTAATTTTCTGCCCACTAGATGTTGGAAAAGTGTGAAGATTTCAAGAAGGTACATGCCCTTCAGCAGGTTGAGAAGTTTCTCAAATTAGCAAATAAAGAGGCCTACAAATCATTCTTTGGGTAAGTCTTATTTTTAGTTGACATTGTGTCTTTGATATATACATTTTAATTGTTATGAAGTGTTTACACAAATATTTTATTTTTACAAAAAATATTGTTTTTTGTGATTCTTGTGTTCAGAGAGAAGTATACTTTTGCGCTCATGTGATCATGAAAATATATACAATATTCATAACATAATGCTTTATTCCTTTGTGAGGTAAATAAGTAATCTTGTATACTTTTCCCTGACCTTTTTGATGATAAGTAAAAATGCACATACATTTTTTGTAATATTTTCAAAGGAAATTGGAAAACTGCAAGCAGTGTGACAACCCACTGGAGATGCCAGTGCTGCTGCCGTGTGGTCACAAGATCTGTCACAGTTGTGTTGTTCAGCTGAACTACACTGATAAGAGGAAGTGTCCTTACTGTAAGAAAACATGGGAAGAATCAGACAATCTCTCCAATGTAGAGCAGCAGTAAGTGTCTGGGATCCGTGATCATCCAGGTTACATTATTCTAAGGAAAATTACAGTACTGAACTCAGTATATTTCCATGTTACATGGATGCCACGTCAATGTCACAGTGAGGCAATACTGAACACAGTATATTTCCATGTTACATGAGTGTCACATCAATGTCACAACGAGGCAGTGCAGAACACAGTATATTTCTATGTTACACGAATGTCACATCAATGTCACAGCGAGGCAATGCTGAACACAGTATATTTCTATGTTATATCAATGTCACATCAATGTCGCAGTGAGGCAGTGCTGAACACAGTATATTTCTATGTTACATGAATGTCACATCAATGTCACAGTGAAGCAGTGCTGAACACAGTATATTTCTGTTACATCAATGTCACATCAATGTCACAGCGAGGCAGTACTGAACACAGTATATTTCTATGTTACATCAATGTCACATCAATGTCACAGCGAGGCAGTGCTGAACACAGTATATTTCCATGTTACATCAATGTCACATCTATGTCACAGTGAGGCAGTACTGAACACAGTATATTTCTATGTTACATCAATGTCACATCAATGTCACCACGACACACAGTACTGAAACCAGTATACTTCCCTGTGATGTCCCATGTGACATTAATTTCACATCAATGTCACAGTGAGGCAGTACTGAACACAGTATATTTCCATGTTACATCAATATCACAATAATGTCACAGTGAGGCAGTCCTGAACTCCATATATTTTCCTGTCACATTGAATTTCAATGTCACAGTGAGGCGACTGATCAGTACAACCGTTACAAGGAGCGCTGCAACATGTTCTTCATGGATCTTGTGTCACGCCTCTGCTTTGGGGGTGACACCCCTCCTGAGAGCAAGACAGTCCAGCGCCTGCTTGAATATGTGACATGCCAATTAGAAGCAGAGTCTGACCGGCAACTGACCAAACCAATGACCATCTTACGGTGCATTGACCCTACTCCAGTTGTCCGCTCGCTGTTGCTACAACTGCTGCTGCGATCAGAGTGAGTTGCTCCAACAAAGAAGAATCTTTGTAACATTTGTAATTGCTTAGCCCATTTAAAATTTTTAGCCTAAAGCATAATGTTGAGCTTGCCTATATACTTGTTTTCATTATATTAGCTAAGTTTTATTTTGTAACATATTATTCTGATAATTTGTCATGTTCTGTGTCTGCACCTGAACCTATGTATTAACACAAGTACAACATGGGCTGTTTGTTGCAGGGTGGAGGCTGTCAAGGATCACTTACAGCAGTACTTTGATCAAGCCAAGCAGGTGCTGAGGCAGGACTCGCAGCAGGACTCACAGCAAGTGCTCGACCTGTGCATGTTGTTTGTGCAGTGTCTGGAGGTACGTGTTGGTTGACAGCAGTAGCTTTATTTGAACTGTGAGTTAATTCTGCTTGTTTTTATCAGTGTGATTAGCAATGTCAGTATCACACTTTGTTCATCCCACATACAATGTTTATGTCTCTATTTTCAAACAAATTCTCGAGGTACACTACTAACACACAACCATGTGTGCTGTCGGCATCACCCTGGACAAAATAAAGTACTACTTATTACCAACCCACAATGGCTTAGGATTCCCATGGGTCATGGAAATCCTGGACAGTCATGGAATTTCACTACTAAGGTCATGGAAATTCGTGGAATTTGAAAATGTCATTTTATTTGACAACTTATATATATATATATATATATATATATATATATATATATATATATATATATATATAAGTTGTCAGTATTTTGGTGAATGGGTATCCAGCACATATAAAACATTATATATTAAATTTTGTAATCATGCTTCAGTTTGGTCAGAATGTAATCAGAACCGAACCATCAGGCGATTTCAGCTAATGTATTACCTTGTTTCAAGATATTTCAATCTTTAATAATATCTTTTTTTATGAGAATGTTGATGCATGGGCGTTGATTTAGTTGAAACAAAATGACGATAGTCTGCTTCAGTCATGGAATACAGACAGTGGTGGATATGTGAACAAATAGTCTTTGCACAGTAATTGCAGTGTGGCTGAATGCTTCCCAGAGAAGTTGAAATGGCCTTGGAATGAACAGGTCTGCCAGGGGGTGAAGTGTAAAGTGCTTTGAGCAGTCCAAATGACTGGATACCTCGCTATATAAGAACTTACCTTTTTTCATGAAACCAATTAAGACATTGTCGTGTAAAGCCATGTTATTGTGTTTGCAGGATTCCTATCACAATAAAGCAAGCAGACTGGTGGAATCAGAGACTGAACTTCTGAAGCTGGCCAGGGAGTCATTGACCAGTGCAAGGTACAACCTCACTGCCAAAGGTCTCCATGTCGACAAACTTGAGGCAATTGCGCTGACACGCTTCGGTCTGTCTGTGAGCGCCACCTGGATGGAGAAGGTGCATGTACAAAGGCAGCAATGCAGTCACATGAAAGATGTACGCCATATGTTCGATGCAGCAGCAGTACTTTGTGAGCAAGATCTTCGCTGGCCACGGTACGAACAAATCATATTTAGCCACAACAAACAAAGAGCATAAACTGTTCTTTTCATAAATATTAAATCATTTAGAGTAGTCAAATACACCAAGTCTAATGATGCCCTTTGTGGATGTGCAGAGACAATGCTTGTACTTTCTAATGATTAAACCAGCAGCTGGATGGATGTATCCCAAAAACAAAATGCAGCTGTTTCATATTTCAGTATTTCACAGTCCATTTCAGTTATGTACAATATATGTATGTCGGCTTTTTATATGGCTTCACTCAATTGCTGTTGTGTTAATAATGCTTCATGATGTGCTTATGTTGATATAAAATATTGTCTCTATAGACTGTTCCTCATGCGGCAGTTGAGTAGGCGCTTTGGACTCGACAGTCTACACAGAGTGGGAGAAGTGCGATATCTCAGATGGGTGATTCCCAGGGAGGCAAGACAGACGGAGGTATTCTAAAAAGTTGTAGTCATCCAAAGATGTTGTAATTTTGTGATGCTAGTTACTTACAATAAGTCTGGATATTTTTGTTCTGTTTCATGTCGGTTTGATTAATTTTTAACAAGGACTATCACTAATGTTGTATCAATTTGTCTTTTGCACAGTTAGCCAAATTTATCCGAAAGATTCTAACTGATCATATCTACCCCTTGCCAAGGCGTATGTACCCGATTCAAAATTTTCCATATAACATAGATAACATGCTTAATTAAATATGACTGAGTAACAGAAACATTTTCACTTCAATTATTTGAGAAATTCATTTACTAACATGTGAGTTGTTTATAATATATTTTGAAGGGGAAACTTGCTATAAATAAAATCTTGTTAAATTTGCAGAATGATGGAATTCCAGACAGATTTGTTGTGGCCGGAGAGAATTACAAGATTATCCGCGAGGTCATCACTAGAGTTATTTTGGGTGAAGAATCCAAACTCATAGATGAAGTGTTGCAGGTAGGGAGCTGGTGGCCAGGCGTGCCATCATATGACTTATCTTTGCTTAGAGTTGAGTCTGTTGGTATTGCAATGTCAGTGTTTGTTAGGCACATGTAGCACACAATACAGGGTGTGGTGATGATGATGACACACAATACAGGATGTGGTGGTGATGATGGTACACAATACAGGGTGTGGTGGTGATGATGACACACAATACAGGGTGTGGTGGTGATGATGGCACACAATGCAGGGTGTGGTGGTGATGATGCTACACAAGGCAGGGTGTGGTGGTGATGATGGCACACACAACACAAACACAATACGCAGTAATGTTAAAAATATAGCGATACATGTATTTATATCAAATGTCACTGAAGGTGTAGGTTTAATCTGCAAGGAAACTGTGTCCAACGTCTACAGTTATTACATTCTTTATTTTATGTTGCCGCATTCTTAACGTCATTTTAGCATTGCTTTTTGATGTGCTAGTCATGTCAGCTTGTACTCTGATCTTGCAGATAATGCCACAAGATGGCGCTTCTGAGAGAAATCTTCTGTTGGCACTCTACACTGAAGTGACGGTCCCCAACACTTCAGGAGATACTGCCCTTACAGCATCAACTGAGGCAAGCATTACTACATACAGTTAAGGCAAGACATGGCAGTGTGAAATGTGTCAAGAATAATTTTTATGACAATTTTCAGTTCATTAACTTTTTGACAGATTAACGTATCTACTTCAGAATAAAGATTGTTTTTTAACAGTTACTCACCACTAAGTCACTATATTAGCACTAATTTATAATGTCCATCAAATGTGAAATGCCATTAAAGATTGGAATCGATGAAACATGCCAAAAGTAGTCCATGTTTACGTGCAAGCATGTTTGTTCATGATACGCCATTTTGTTTGGTATCAGAAGAACTGCCTTCTTCTTGGCTATCTGTCGGTTATTTCGGTAGACCCGCCTCTTCTTGCCAAAGTAAAATTTTCCCACCTTGAAAATGGGTCCCATTTCGCGACGACCTCCTTATTTGGCATTCACCAGATGCAAATGAGCACCGGAACTGACCAAAAGTGAGTTCAGTGGTCATTCAGCCTCCGTTTAGTGCTTTTTGACATGTTTGTTTGCAAAACGAGAAAGAACGATCCCATCGTCAATCCCACAATGCTATGCGCTATGTTTCCTGTTTACATTTTTTATGTTTTTGCTAAGGAGAATTGTTTCGATAACTGATAAACGAACGATATTATAGTCAGATACGCTATTTAATCGATATGCTGCCAAATAGAACGAACGTATTGCACAAGCGTTTTTGTCAGTGTAATGCCGAATGTCATTGGTCGGGCCAAAATGTGGACTTAGCAGCTGTAATTGACAGTGGAAGTGACCTTGTCGAAGCAGACGACGCTAATGTCACCACTAATACTAGTCACCACTGTCTACGTCTACGACTGACACTGATGGTCAACACCAGGAGCAATAGTACAGCTGTCAATAGTAGCCCATGCAACAATGTGTCGTCCTATAGTCGTTTCTGCACGGGAAATTTAACTATTAATGCTGTGAAATCCTATGTCAAAGCTGGGCATGAACTGAACAGGTTCTAGTCTAGATTGTGTCATTGTCATTGATCGACATACTTGACATAAAACGTGTTTCTATAGCATGTTTGATACAAGCATGTCTAATTCTATGGAATGTTTCTTGCAAGTTTTATATGTTGGTTATGAATACTTGCATTGTGGATATTAGGGATGGGGTAAACAATGATATAATTGTGTCACTGTTAATGAAATATTACTCTTGAAACATTAAGATATTATAGACTATCAGATGTTGCTAATTTGCAATATGTAGTATGTGAAAAAATAACTCTTTCAAACTTGGAACAACATTTTCTCAGTTTCCCGTTTACCTTTGAACAACGTTTAGACATAGACGTTATGTAATGTTTTAGGGGGATTATTAGATCTCCAAAACCAACCACCCAATGTTTACCAAATTTAAGTTGATGCTATTCCATATCTAGCCTGCATGCATTTCAGAGTTAGTGATGACTGACTGTCATGTCAAACATGATTGCATATGGACACATGCTGCGTATGTAAAATCAACATGGTACTTAGGGTAAATAGTGCCCTGATCTAGTAAACATGTCCCTACACATGATAGCCTATAAAGTGTTACATGCAATCATGATATGCATGTTTTATCTTGATCACAACCTATGTAGTATGAATTATATAGGTGAAAAATGTCTGGATTGGTGTGTCGGCTATGATTACTTGCATTATGGATTAGGGGGGTGGGGTAAACTATGATATAATTGTGTCGCTCTTAATAAATTTTTACTCTTAAAAACATTCAGATATTGTACACAGATGCTAAGGCTATCATTATGTTGCTCATTTGTAACACTTAGTATGTGAGAAACATTAAGATAACTTAGTTCAAACTTTAAACATCATTTTCTCAGTTGTCACTTTTTTGGGGGGGAAAATATAGTAACTTGACACAATTTATTTCGGGTGAGATTTATTAACTTTAAAAAATATATTTTCCTGTGTACTGTCTAGCCTTAACTTACCTTGCACAAAACAGTAACAATTACATCAAACAGCAAGCATTTTTTGCATCTTGCTTACATATACCTAAGGAAGCTTTGTTATTTGGTATGTACTAAGGAATTGGTCTTTGTGACTTTCATTTCAGACATGTGTAGACTGCTAAATATGTGATTTTAAATTAAAATTGCTAAGATTCTCTCATTACCTGCATGTTGTGGTTAGTCCATGTGAATAGTTGGTCAGTATATTCATCACTGTATCAGTGGTTCATGACTTGTTTTTCCTCTTCAGGCACTGACTAAACTAGGGACATTCTGCGCAAATTGCACACACATCAAGCATAAGGTAGGTGCTTTTATTGGCTCATTAAAAACAGTCAAACTTTCATTTTCAAGTTTCTAGCTCATGATATCTGTAAGTGAAGTGAACTGAACTCAAAACTCACATAATCCTTTACAAAGTTGTTTTTGAATATTTGTGATCAAATTGATCAGTTCCAAGTTCAACACCATTCATATTAAACCATGAACTTGTTTTACGTATGCTTTAACAAATTATAACAATATCAAATTAGACATAATAATGATGATATATGTAATGGTATATGCACTGGTAAACTCACTGGAATCACCAGAAATTCTTAAGAATATTATTATTGAGCCAACTTGTCAGTGAGAACATGGTGATGTGGTAGTACTTACCTATTTAGGCAGTTATTTAATACTGCAGTTGCCAATAATGGTGCACGAATGGAACACAATTTGTATTATGTTTGTAAATTGTTCAGTTATTTGTTTTGTTGCTAGGATCTTGCAGACAAGATGTTGACCAATCGCCTGGGAGTGTCCAGTGTACAGTTGATCATGTCACCCAATCACAGTGCACCACCTCATCTTACAGTTGCCTCAATGGTCACTCACTTCCTCGTACTCATGAGGTGTGTCCAAGACAACGAGCTTCTTCAGCCACTGAAGACATTGATTAGCCACCCAGCTCATATGCAGGTTAGTGTATTATAGCTTAGTTGGTTTGTTATAGCTTAGTTGGTGTGTTATAGCTTAATTGGTTTGTTATAGCTTAGTTGGTGTGTTATAGCTTAGTTGGTTTGTTATAGCTTAGTTGGTTTGTTATAGCTTAGTTGGTGTGTTATAGCTTAGTTGGTTTGGTATAGCTTAGTTGGTGTGTTGTAGCTTAGTTGGTTTGTTATAGCTTAGTTGGTGTGTTATAGCTTAGTTGGTTTGTTATAGCTTAGTTGGTTTGTTATAGCTTAGTTGGTTTGTTATAGCTTAGTTGGTTTGTTATAGCTTAGTTGGTTTGTTATAGCTTAGTTGGTGTGTTATAGCAGAGATTAATATGTGACAACTTTATTTGATACATAAAGTTGGCAGCATTCACCTCTACAGCTTCACTCCTGTCAACTTAACTCCATTAATTAGAAAGTTAGGCCATTGCACTCTATGATTCAAATAAAATGTGTAAGATGTTGTAATCATTTTAATTTCAGTGGGCCTATCTTCCAGCAATGCCTCACGATGCAACAGAGGAAGTGAGAGAGGCTTTGCTGGCAGCTAGAAACAGAGGAGGTGATCAGAATCCAGTCCTTTGGAGTAAGTTACCTCTATAGGCAGTCAGCCTAAAATCTGGTTACAACACTCAGTTTAACGTAAGATTCATGGTGTTTGAACAACAATATTGTGTCTCATGTTGCACAATGTGTCACAAAGTTAGTTTCTGCGACCGATATTCAGAAAATGCATTTTGATGTGATTACACAAATGTTGTGCCAGGCTGAACTGACCCACCTGGTTTCTCACAATATTGCCATGGCCTCGGATGCACCTGGTGTTCCACATTGTCACATTGTACACAGAGTACATTGCAGGGCAGTGTCATCAGAGAAAAGTGGGTTAGGATCTGCATGGATAATCTGTGTTGAAGAACACATGTGACATGGTTGCGATAATTATGAAAATTGGGTTTATCACATGGACTACAGGAAGTGACGATGGTGTGGTGTTTACACTTATGTTCACTTTTGTGTGTTGTGATCAAAGGCTAGTAGATGATGACATCTAGTCTAATGGAAATATATTTTAGTACTACAAATAAAATTTTTATAGAACCTTTGAAACTGATTGAATGTACTTTAACCTGACGCTGTGCTAAAAAATTTTAAAAAGCCCCAGGGTTATTAAGATATATTAAGAATTCATTACCATTAAAAGCTGAACTGTAGACGTGTTGAATTATACATAATACGAGACAGTAAATCTGCACATGTTTATACACACAATTTTAATGTATATTAAAAGTTAACTTACATGTCTCATATGGAGAAACTGAGGTTAAGGTTATCTGCTTTCCTTCTGAGGGGCAGGACATGGGTGATGGCAACAACGCAGGCGTGATAGAGATGCATTTATGCCTTGTATGATGTCGTTTTTTCTACTACTATTACAGATAATTGTTACATTATTAATCATTGTCCTTTAGTGGATTGTTATGCATGTGACATAGATTTGTAATTGTTTTACAGAATGTCCAAATGGCCATCCATATGTCATTGGTGATGTAAGTATTAATCTAAATATATTTAGTTGCAAGTATTTGCTTAACTTTGATACTATCAGGTTACTGATGTTTTGACCTTTGACCAAACATTTCCTTGCCAACCAATTCTCATGTTGACCTGCCAGGTTCGTAATATACAGACGTTTCATGTTACTCTTCTGTGCAACTTGGCTACTTTTGTATATCCGTACAAAACCTGGTAAATGCCCAGAAAAGGATCCTAGAATTGTTGTTCTTTGAGTTGTACAGCTAGTGTGGTGAACTTTGCCTTTGATTTTAACTAGATACATTTATATGTAAGCTGTTTCCTTAGTAAGTTTGGTTATTTATGTCCGTTGACCAACAGTATAATGTTCTTGATATATATATTGGTAAATCATTTAATACTAACATTACAATACTGTTTTGAATTTAGTTTCTACATCATAATATTGACTTGGCAACCCCTGTTAATCTACACTTGCTTTCCAGTGTGGTCGTCCAGCTGTGGTTGGCACATGCACAGTGTGTAGAGCACAAATTGGTGGTGTGGGTCACAATCCTATGAGAGGCAATGAGACCTTCACACAGTGAGTCCCACATTTTTATACTTCAAATATGCTTTGATCCAAATTTTACTTTTCAAATAGTTTTTAAGAAAAGCCATTTACTGACTACACCAAACAATCACTGATTTTAGGATTGTCCACTTAGTTTATGTATGTACATATTTTTAGCCACTTTGTGCACAAATTGTCTTTGAATTGTCAAGCGAAAACTTCCCATTTCTAAGAATGAAGCGAATTCACAAGAATCATGGATTGTTTATTTTGTTGTGCCTTGCATGTGATTGATTTCAACGAGTCATTTGCAGGAAAAACTGCATGCCTTCCCACAGCACATATTTGTCATGACCAAGATAACGGTTTCTGCAGGCAGGACAGGGCGACAGGCCACAGACTTGGGCCTGCTGAGAGACGATCTACACATCCTGTCCCAGAACGAGAACTCTCTCCTGCCCAGACTTCCATACTGCGCCTTTTCACTCACATGGCAATGTATCTGGGAGCCAATGATAACCCACAGGTCAGTTGGCAGCTCACAGCCTCAATGTAGACATGAACGACACCTGGTGTACAGTTTTCAGACTTTGTAATGTTATGCTTAGTTAAACAACATTTTCAAAATAGCAACCTTTTCAAAATCGAGGTAAATAAATGTACATGCCAAATTTGAAGAACATTTTAGAAAGTTTTTTTCCTATAGTTTCGTTTATTCTCCACAGAGTTTGTGCCAAACATGAAATAAATCCATCCAACCACTGTTGACTAATGTCCATGTAACATTAACCAGGAATTGCAAATCCAGAACTTAGCTGAGTGTTATTTCCTCATTACAATAAACCTCATTGATGGACAGAAGTCACATAACCCTGGGTAGATTGGTGATATCAACACAAGAGTAAGCATACTGGTATGGCAGATTATTTGCAACAATACAGTAACTTATTTTATACATTGTCTTAAATAATGACTTATGATTCACCAGATGTCACAAGCAAGTCTTCATAGAGTTGGTGATGGAATGAACAGGTCTGTTGGGGGGTGGAGTGTAAAATCTGTCAGGAGGTGGAGTGTAAAGTCTGTCAGGGGGTGGTGTGTAAAGTCTGTCAGGGGGTGGAGTGTAAGGTCTGTCAGGGGGTGGAGTGTAAGGTCTGTCAGGGAGTGGAGTTTTAGCTCAGTCAGGGGGTGGAGTGTTAGGTCAGTCAGGGGGTGGAGTGTAAGGTACTTTGAGATACTGCGCAGTATAAGTGATGTTTTCCTTCATATATTAAGACAACACATAAAAAAGATGCTCTGATTTACCCCATATTCCTTTGTCATGTATTACTGCAGGACATGGCTGGCCTGATCATGCCAGCAGTTGTTCCTGAGCGCATCACCCAGTTTCTGTGGGAACACATCTGCCATGACACACAAGTGTTGATCAATGCCGTGGGCAAGAGTCTCGACGACTGCGCTCTACTAATGAACCTCCTCATGTCCAACCTCATGACTCTACCTCAAAGAAGAGGTTTGACATATCTCTTTTTTAGTTGACGTCAATAAACAGAACAGGCCATACACATTTGGTATGGTGTTTCCTGGAAAAAATTTGAAATATAGCTGTACTTTTATTACTATGACTGTGTGACTCAGTTAATAAGAAAATAACGAGGCTACTGGCTCCACTAGTTTGCAGGGATAGATTTAAACTATTTTTCGAGACTAAACCAGTTTGAAATGTATCAAGATACATTTTATTTACTGTCCACAAGTAAATTATCTAGAAAGAGTAGAGCTGATGTTCCTAGTGGCTGTATACTTCACCATGGGCTGGCCACCATCTGGTGTGATTATTTGAATAAATCACACACAAACATAATGTAGATCCTTAAATATATCAGAATTTAAACAAGGGCAAATGTATATCATAAAAATTACTTAAGGTAAGATGGTTGACTCCATCACAGTGACTTGTCTTGATCTGAATATTGTTTCATTATTTATAATACCAGGGATCAGGAAACTATATCATTGTGTTGTTATTGTTGTATGTATCATAACTCCTGGTGTCATGTTGCTATTAGCTTTCCATGGAGATCTACAACTACGGAGTGATAAGGACAGACAGATTTGGGAAGCAGCATTCACCCAAGCATACATCACTCCACTACTGAGGGTAAGTACAATACTGTGTGCACTAGCAGATTCTGTCAGGTCTCATTGATGTAGTGTCAATAGTAATAACATTAATTCTACATCAAAATTGAGTAATGCAATATACAAAAGCATATTTTAAAGTCTTGCTATATTGGGTCTTTTTATACAAACCTAAAATGGTATTGTTTATGATATTGGCATCTCTGATGACTTCAATGTTTGACATTGTTTCCAGGGGCTGAATGAATATCTGAAAACAGCTAACACACAAATAGTGAATGACGAAAGACTTGGTATGTATGTTCTGTGTTCAGGTAGTCTGGTCTACAGCCCAGTTACACATGCTGTAAATGTACCACATTCAGAAAAGTCTCCGTGTGTTTAGGTGATATTGTGACATTGTAGATTTTTCTTTTCTGAGCTGTTGATTTCTACACAATTTTACACACTGATGAAAATTCATGTATGATTTTGGATGCAAAGTTATGATGTGAAGAAGATTAGTGTTGATTGTTTTACAGGCAACAACGCACTGATGAGGGAACTGTATGAGACTGAGACACCCCCAATGAAGAGTGAAGACATGCAGCATGTCGAGACAGCAGCAGCCATGTGGTGTCACCGGACACGAGTTACCATAGAACACTTGACACATGAGCTCAACGAACACAGTCAAGACAGCTCACAGGGGGCAGCACTGGACAGTCATGACAAGCAGCACCAGATACTGCAGATGTTTCTACATGAGGTACATTTTACTACTGTCTTCATGGGGCAGTTCTCACCTTTGGCTGAATAATTCTCATCATAATAATGGACATTTTAAACTGACATTGTGTAGTCAAGTGTATTGTATGCATCAGCTTTAGAACTTGGGAAATAGGTAGCAAATGCAACTGCATCCAGCCCAATGAATGGCATGCCACAATCACTTACTCCAAACTGCTTAGCTCCATAACTTTTTGGAGTAATTCAATATTGATGTGTGAAAGGTAACAGTCAAAGACAGGTTTTGTTCCCACTGTGTTGCCAAGCGTGCAATACAAAGTGTCTGAAGTGGAATACAAACAATAGGCTGCAACAAAAAGCAGTAATTGACAGAGTTATTACACAGGGACCAGTTAATGTGTGTGATAAGGTCATTTCAAAACATAAGTGAGGCAGTGCAACACAATCTGACTGCCCAGTAGGGGTCTAGGAACAATGGACAGTAGGGGTCTAGGAACAATGGACAGTAGGGGTCTAGGAACAATGGACAGTAGGGGTCTAGGAACAATGGACAGCTGAAGCCCCACACACAGTGTGTGTGCAGTGTCAGAACCAACATATACTCTCTCTTGCAATCACTCATTGTCGTGTATGGTGAATCGGAGTCGTATTGAAGATGATGATGGTGTCCATTTATGTCCGATGAGTGCATTGGTGACTGAACAGGCCGATTCGCAATTTGCAGATCCTGCCGCATACGTCACACATGTTTGTGTAATAGTAGTGGTAGTAGTCGTCACTGACGTTGTATTCATAGTCCTTCCGTTGCTGCCGTTTTTCAGCTTCTGCTGTGCGGTTTAGTTCAAAACGTTCCACGCCAGTTTTGCAGATGAATCTCCATCTCACACGGTCTTCACAGTCAGTTTCCCAGGTGGTCATATCTATGTTGCATTCTTCACGTTTGTTTTCATTTGGTCTTTGTACCGTTTCTGTTGCCCCCCAGTAGCACGTCTGCCAGTGGAAGTTGAGCATAAAGTAATTGCTTTGGAACTCTGGTGTCTGGCATGCGCTTGACTTGCCCAGCCCAACATAGCTGAGTTTTAACCAGGCGGGCCTCTATTTTAGAGGTGCATGCCTGTTCAACAATTGGTTGTTTGGTCTTGCCAGCAGACACCCAGGATAGCTCTGGGTGTGCGCTGTTGAAATTGTTCAAGAGCTTTGATGTGGCAAAAGTGTGGGCAGCAAGACAGCTATGTATACCAGGATGTTAGTAGATTCCTAAGCCCATGTTCAGTGAAGACACAGCTTTTAAGTTTTCCATAGGCGGCACAGTAACATTTTATTCTGTAATGAATTTCCACATCGATATTTGCCGGACTGGAAAGGTTGCTTCCTAAGTACGCGAATTGGTCAACATTATCAAGAGCCGTGCCTTCCAGTATGATAGTGTTTGGTGGTGGTGTTGTAGCTGATGATTGTGCCGGTTGATGAAGAACTTTTGTCTTTGTGGCATCGACTGAGAATCCGAAGAGCTTATATGTACCTACAAGGGCATCAAGTGTGTTCTGGAGATCTTGTGCTGAGTGAGTGACAACTGCACAGTCGTCCGCATACTGGAGATCAACAATGGTTACTGTTTTCACTTTCAATTTAGCCCTGAGACGGCTTAGCTTGAACATGCCACTACCGGTATGATATGTGATGTCCACTGCCTTAGCTAGATCGATCTTCACTTGTGATAGGAATGCAGTCAGAAATATAGAAGAGTGTGGGAGCAATTACACAGCCCTGTTTCACACCAGTGTTGATGTTAAATGGTTCCAATGGATCACCATAACGCAATACACATCCTTTCATATTCTCATGTAGCTGTCAAGTTTAATGTCGAATTTAAAAGGACATCCAAGACGGGCAAGGCAGCCCCATAAAGCCTCTTTGTTCACTGAGTCTAAAGCCTTAGTTAGATCGATAAGGGCAAAGTATAGGTCACATCTTTGTTTATGACACTTTTCCTGCACTTGACGAGCAGCAAAAATCGTGTCTGCGGTGCCAAGTGTGGGTTGGAAACCGCATTGTGTTTCAGGTAGGATGCTCTCCAATAGTGGTTGTAGTCGGTTAAGACTGGTGAGAATCTTTCCGGCAACTGATGGTAGGGAGATTCTATGGTCCATAGATGGCTCTGGTGGCTGTGATGAAATCACACGTCCTGTATACACACATCATGCAGCTAGCCAATTAACTACAATGTCAATTGTTAGGTAATAAATAAATATAATTATTTCAAAGAAAAATATTTTCTTTGTTTTAAATGACATTGCTGATCTAACTTTAGACAGCAAGCTTAACATGTAGAATTTTTTTTCTTTACTTAATGGTTAAAACAATATATTGTTGAGTCATACATTATTAATAATAATGTATATTATTAATAGTAATACATCAGTTCTTCTTAATCACTCATGCCATGATTTTGTTCAGAAAGTGAATTGTCCTATTACATTGTTGTGCTGAAGACAAAGCTTCTTCCAGGAACACCAGCTGCGAGCTCTGAGGTTCCTGCCAAGTATTGTGAAGCTGCAGCGTATCTTGTTGGAGCGTTACGAACGCAAGATTGACAAGGCTGAGGCCAACAATCTCAAAGTGTCTGACTTCCTCGAATCACTGCAAGATGGTGTGTAAACCAGTTCTTCACTAGACTTTTAACATATTTAAAAAAATATGTATAGATGTAAATCTTCTGTAAAAGGTGTAAATCTTCTGATTTACACCTTTTACACATATTTTATCTTGTCTGCACTAAAAAACTAAAGGAGAACACAATATGTAGATGATATTGTTGACTTATAGCACTGTATTGTTACAAAATAAACTGAAAGAAATAAAGAAAATGTAATGCTTTCTAATGCTGTGACATAGGTTTACCTCCCCTAAAAGTTATAAATCTCTCTTTGGATATTGACGTATAAACTAATTCACATTCCAACTTCAAAATAACTGGAATGTCAACCCATTCAAAGATGTTTAGTTATTTAGTATAATGTCCCTGCAGCTTCAAAGCATATTAACATGTATCTATCTATGAAAATGGTCATCTTTCTTGTGCCAGATCATGCCAGAGAGGAGCACATGACCCTGGTCAACCACTTTGGCCAGGCGTGGTACCTGCTGAGGGAGGCCATTGCCAAAGTTGGTCAGTATCATAACAAAAATTTCTGATGTTCGTTATTGAGGATATGAGATATATTTTGCAAAGTGTCCTCTCAAGGGTCCTCTAATATGTCAGACTTCCAGGATGGCACAAATGTGCTCTTCATTTAACCAAATATATTGTCTATGTATCTGATATTAAGGAATTTGTTTTCAAAGGAATCTGTGTTCAAGTTGTGGTTGAACTACACAATGTCTGGATCATTATTCTAACACTTTTCAGCCTCATATGTCAAACATATGAGGCTGAAAATGGGGGAGGGGGGATAAACGGGTGGACAGACAGACACAGAGAGGGGTAAACGGGTGGGATAAACGTATGGACAGAGAGAGAGGGATAAACAGATGGATGGACAGAGAGAGAGGGAGAGGGAGGGGAGGGAGAGGGGGGAGGGGGAGGGGGGGGGGGGGGAGGGGGGGGAGGGGGGGGAGGGGGAGGGGGGGGGGGGAGGGGGGAGGGAGGGAGGGAGAGGAGAGGAGAGGAGAGAGGAGAGAGAGAGAGAGAGAGAGAGAGAGAGAGAGAGAGAGAGAGAGAGAGAGAGAGGAATAAACTGATGGACAGACAGAGAGAGAGAGAGAGGGATAAACGGATGGACAGACAGGCAGACGTATAAACAGATTTACAACAGTATTCATGCAGTAGTGACTGTGAACTGTGTTGTTTGTGCATTACTGTAGGCTTTGGGGGCATCCAAGTGCCAAAGGAGTTCTGTGAGGAGACAGTCACTAGAGAGACGAGTCTGGCCATGTTACTGCCGGCAGTCAAAGGCCTTGGCGTCTGCTCTTTTGCTCTTCTGCAGTATCTAGCCACAATGCAGAACAACTTCATGGAGGAGTACAGCAGACTGTCAAAACAGAGGTGAGAATACTGGAAGGTGGGTGGCCATGGGTGGGTGCTCCAATTCACATGGGTGGGTGTTGTTGTGTTACTGAATAAACAAAACGTTCCATTCACTGACACTGTACAAGAATGTGTGTGCACTCTGTGCCATATAAGGATGTAGCACCTGTGTGTGCACCCTGTGCTATTCAAGGATGTAGCACCTGTGTGTACACTCTATTCTATACAAGGATGTAGCATCTGTGTACACTCCGTTCTATACAAGGATTAGTATGTGTGTACAGTCCGTGCTATACAAGGACGTAGCATGTGTGTACACTATACAATGATGTAGCATGTGTGTACACTATACAATGATGTAGCATGTGTGTACACTATACAATTATGTAGCATGTGTGTACACTATACAAGGATGTAGCATGTGTGTACACTATACAAGGATGTAGCAGGTGCGTACACTATACAAGGATGTAGCATGTGTGTAAACTATACAAGGATGTAGCATGTGTGTACACTATACAAGGATGTAGCATGTGTGTACACTACTATACAAGGATGTAGCATGTGTGTACACTACTATACAAAGATATAGCATGTGTGTACGCTGTGTTACAGCTGTGAGGAGTGTGTGTTGGTGCAGGACGTCACCAGGGCCCACCTGGTGAGTTACCACCCTGAGAGAGACCTCCTGCCAGTGGTCCTCTCCTGCTGTCAGTATTCCCTGCACGTCGGCAAGGGTTCCGCCATCACCTATGACTTTGTCACCCTAGAGCGACAGATCGTGGACAGGTTCATCAGAAACCGACCTCGGCTTGACCCACAGGTGACAGCCTCCCTTTCAGTTAATGTCATCATTATTTGGACATAACTTGTTTTTCACCACCAGCCATTTTTCAACATATTCACAAAGGTTTGTTTTTGGATGCTGCATTTTGTATTAATAAGTTGTTCTCAGTGGTGTGTATGTCCTTGTCGCTGATTGACATCAAATTGTTTTGTAGTTTGTGCTGCTACAATTGAAGAACAGCAGACCTTCACAATTACAGTTCATGTCCTGACTGCCTAATTCATCTGTGTTGAACGTATTTATCAGTACATTTGATATCAGAGCTAGCTGGGTATTCTCTGTCAACTTTTGTCATCACCAGAAGTGAGTGTAGAGAAACTGTTGTGTGTTGTAGATGGGCTTGGTGGCATTCCGAGAGGACTTCACTAGTGCCAGCATATTTACAAACCTTGACAGACACATAGCGCAGGTTAGTTTCTGCTGTAATGATTCTAGCGCTTAATTGGAACTTCAGCCCCGTCCATAATAGAACATTTCCAGTATAAACATGTTCTGTGGTCAGACTAGTGCTGTGTGATTATTGGGAGTGCACAACTTGTAAAGAACGTTTCGTACAACAAAAATAATCTCAAAAATTTATCCACCTTTAACCTACTAGCTAATCATTGTTAATACAACAACAATGAATACTGTTTATTGATAACAATATATTTGTAAAAAATAGTAAAATAAATATACACTGATTGTGCAGTGCAGGTATTGGATACTAATTCAGCTGAAGCAGCGTGGTGCATTCGATTGTCCTTAATACAATGTCATGGTGACCTTCATAAAGCACCATCTGGTGTTTACATCTGTAGGAGTCGCTTGGCCAGGCAGAACAGCATCGGATACGCAATGAAATGTGTCACCTGACTGACCTAACAAATTCCCTTGCCAATCTTGACATTGCGATTGGTTTCCTGGTGTCAGTCGGGGGTCAGCCAGAAACCCTGCTGGTGAAGTTCATGACTGATACACTCGGCATGCCAGCCAGCATCCACAGTCAACAGGTAATGTGACAGTCGACTGCTACAGGAGAATACTTGTGTTGTTGTTAGAGCAAGTATTGATGTGCATCTCTGACATTTCATGCAAGTAATATCAGTGTTCCAATTAAGTGAATCAGGCGGATGTGATATTTGGTTGTAATTTACAACCAAATTTGACATCCACCTTTCTTTCCATTACAACTTGTAATTTATGTTTTATATATATTTTATGTTTTATATATATTTATATTTTCTTTTTACAACTTGTAATTAATGTTGCATTTTTTGTGTGTTTGTATTTGTGTGTACATGTATGTACATACACATGCATGTGCACGCACATACAAATATACTCTACCTCACACACCTGTATATGTGTGTGTGTGACACTATGCGTGCGTGCATGCATGTTTGTCTTATGAAGTGAGTATATTTGTGTTATGTGCATTGTATGCAATAGCACGTTTGCATGCCATGGAATGAGTATGCCTGGCATATATGCATGCATGCATAATACCACTGATCTCTACTACATGACAACATGCATGCATGAAGCAGTACACTGTTTGATTGATCCAGGCGCGTCAACTGTGCTGTCTCAAACATGTCAAGTCACTGTGGCTGCTGTTGTCGCATGAACGAGCAAAGCGACTGACCCGCCATGGCCAGGTAAGAATGCTTTATTTACAAAGGATGGCCAGATTTCAACTTACTTTTGACGCACAAACCAACAGTTAAAATGTTTCTTACGCTGAACTTGCAAGCAATTCAACAATACAGAGAGGTGCTGCTGTCATCTAAAGCTGGGTTTAATGATGTAATATATAATATATTGGTGTAACTTGGCAATACCAAAATTTTTGAGCATTGCAAAAGCTTCTGTATTGGGTAAAGCATTTATTTTTGTAGTTCTATTTGTTGTACAGTGTGTTCCATGCCGTACTTCGGTGTTGGATGGTTTTTTTGTTGTACGCTGTGTTCCATGCAGTACTTGGTTGTTGGATGGTTCTGTTTGTTGTACGGTGTGTTCCATGCAGTACTTGGGTGTTGGATGGTTCTGTTTGTTACAGGCTTGTTAACAAATGCATGCCAACGCATTTGAATGCAAATGCAAATGTTTCACTTGATTCAAATGCGAATGCAAATGCCATTTCCCAGGAATGTATGCAAATGTTTTGGGGTCACGTGCAAATGCAAATGTTTTGATTATACATTTGCAAATGCATTTGAATTAATGTCAAATGTTTTGGCTTTATAATAACAATTTGTTTTATTTGGAGAAAAAACAATGTAATGTATACAAACACATAATTTATTTAATAAATACAGTAGTACATTATTGTAACCACTAAGTACCACTACATAACAATCACACTACATGAACATGTCTGTAGAGTCATATACTGAGTCACACAGTTCCAGGCCTGCAGAGGTGGTGGAAATGGGAGGAAGGAATAAACAATTGACAGTTTACTGGGAACCATGGCAGGGAATGAAAGGCTAATCCTTCAGGTATGCCAGAATGGAAGGGGAACCCAAGACAATAGACTATCCACTGGTGGGGTCACTGGGAAGATAACCGCTACCACTAATCACTTCTCTGGGGGTAAATATTCAGGGCTGGCAATGCTAATGTTTACTCCCCTAATGAGCTGCCACCCCAACCCACTGTGTTCCACACAGTACTTGGGTGTTGGATGGTTCTGTTTGTTGTACAGTGTGTTTCACACAATACTTGGGTGTTGAGTGGTTATGTTTGTTGTACAACATGTTCCATTCAGTACTTGGGTGTTGGATGGTTCTGTTTGTTGTAAAATGTGTTCCATTCAGTACTTGGGTGTTGGGTGGTTCTGTTTGTTGTAAAATGTGTTCCATTCAGTACTTGGGTGTTGGATGGTTCTGTTTGTTGTACAGTGTGTTCCATGCAGTACTTGGGTGTTGGATGGTTCTGTTTGTTGTAAAATGTGTTCCATTCAGTACTTGGGTGTTGGGTGGTTCTGTTTGTTGTATAGTGTGTTCCATGCAGTACTTGGGTGTTGGATGGTTCTGTTTGTTGTACAATGTGTTCCAAGCAGTACTGGGGTGTTGGGTGGTTCTGTCTGTTGTACAATGTATTCCATGCAGTACTTGGGTGTTGGATGGTTATGTTTGTTGTACAATGTGTTTCATTCAGTACTTGGGTGTTGGATGGTTCTGTTTGTTGTACATTGTGGTCCATGCAGTACTGGGGTGTTGGGTGGTTCTGTCTGTTGTACAATGTATTCCATGCAATACTTGATTGTTGGGTGGTTCTGTTTATGGTACAGGGTGTCCAATCAGTACTTTGGTGTTGTTTCAGGATGCCTTTGATAACATAGATGAGAAGTACCGAGAGACGGTGCCAGAGGAACAGCTGCAGCAGTTAGATGCCATGTTACGACACATCAATGTGGATCCACTGTTGTCTGCGCTGTACGAGTGCAGTCTGCTTCACATCACAGTCAAACAAGACACAAATGCTGAAGACTATGCTGACAATCAAGAGCAACCGTAGGTGTCTTTTTACAATGATACCTGTGCGCATGGTGTAAAATGTTTGGTTATTGGTTAATGGGAAAACTGAAACCTTTCTGTATGTACTGCAGTGTAGTGCAGTGTAGGACACAGCTATAATCTGGCATCAGTTGATGAAGTCATTACAGAGAACATTGTACATAACCTTGAGTATTACAGCACATGGAGTTGTCATGTCAAGTTAATCATTAGTTAACTGCTGTTTTTAACGTTTTATAATGAATTAAATAGCATATAATTTCTCAGACCTCCATTAGTAAATCCGTGTTCACCAGCCTTAAAACCTACTCTACAATAATTGTGTTATGTAACTGAAACTACAGTACACCCCATGTCCTACATTAATGCTGTTAATCATAGATTCATAGTACAGTTATCTGTATTGCATGTTTGAAAAGGAACAATGAGATTGACAGTGTTTATATCTCAATACTGTGTTATTCTTGCAGACTAGGCTACTTGGTGGATTCATACTTGTATACAACAGATGCCCGGTCAATTCCTGTTCTCACCAACGGACGATTCCCAGAGGATATTCTTGCAAAGCATTGTCTGGACACGTGGAGACATATTGTTCTTTATGCATCTCGGCTACAACATTTGGGGAAATAGAAACCCAGACTTGGTGGAATTTGGAACATTTGTAATCACGGTAGCCAATAAAAAATTGT
Source organism: Lamellibrachia satsuma (assembly GCA_033239005.1). Classification (NCBI taxonomy): domain Eukaryota; kingdom Metazoa; phylum Annelida; class Polychaeta; order Sabellida; family Siboglinidae; genus Lamellibrachia; species Lamellibrachia satsuma. The sequence continues at coordinate 15,495,323 of BSQZ01000002.1, read as the reverse complement.
ATGTTCCACACTATTGATGTGCCATAGTAGGTATTGGCCAGAACCTGTAATCATTACTAGATACGTAGTAGTTATTGGCCATAACCTGTAATCATTACTAGATACATAGTAGCTATTGACCAGAACCTGTAATCATTACTAGATACATAGTAGCTACTGGCCAGAACCTGTAATAATTACTAGATATGTAGTAGCTATTGGCCAGAACCTGTAATAATTACTAGATACCTAGTAGCTACTGGCCAGAACCTTTGATGAACTTTTGATGTTTCATAGTAGCTATTGGCCAGAACCTGTAATCATTACTAGATACATAGTAGCTATTGACCAGAACCTGTAATCATTACTAGATACATAGTAGCTACTGGCCAGAACCTGTAATAATTACTAGATATGTAGTAGCTATTGGCCAGAACCTGTAATAATTACTAGATACCTAGTAGCTACTGGCCAGAACCTTTGATGAACTTTTGATGTTTCATAGTAGCTATTGGCCAGAACCTGTAATCATTACTAGATACATAGTAGCTATTGGCCAGAACCTGTAATAATTACTAGATACATAGTAGCTATTGGCCAGAACCTGTAATTATTACTAGATACATAGTAGCTACAGGCCAGAACCTGTAATTATTACTAGCTATGTAGTAGCTACTGGCTAGAACTTGTAATCATTACTAAATACGTAGTAGCTACTAGCTAGAACCTGTAGTCATTACTGGATACATTTTGCAAAGAAGCATGGGCGTGGCATAGAAATTAAAATGTTTACTTTCCTTGTGATAAAAATCTACAAAAAAATGGGCTATTAGTAAATAAATTTATAAAGTTAACCTTTAATTATTTATACATACCTACACATGCTTCTTACTGCATTTTAATAAATAATTAAAGTAGTAAAACAATCTTTTTAACAGTTTTGAACTGCATTCTTGTTAATTTAACCAAATCTGTATCTGAGACGTCTTTGTTTTGTGTGTAGTAGCAAAAGTATCAAAAGCTGTTTGCATTTTAATTGTCTTGTTGCTTTTTATACACAACTGCAATTTTTGCTTTTTGACTTGGAATGTACACCTGGTGATTTTTTTACACTTTCATTGAACATTACATTGAATTCACTGCATTGTTGAACTGCTTATAAATAACTGCAAGATAAAACAAATGGCTTGATGTTTATGCACACAAACACGTGCACACACTCGTAGAATGTTACGTTAAATTATTAGAATATGATGTTGATTATTGTTCATATGACAAAGGACATTTTAACGTTGAATGTAGCACATGATGTTGATGCCAAAGTATAAGCATGAAGACTGCTTTGATCACAGTAAGACTTACTGATAATGCTTAATGTTGTTTTGTAACAAAATCTGTATGTCTTTACTTTCTGTGTTTTGAAAACTATCAAAAGCTGTATCATCAGTATTGTTGGTCGACTTTTATATATGCAAATGCAGTTTTGTGCTTTTTGACTGATTTTTTCTGATTGAACACACCTGGTCTATCGAATTTACTGTCTAATGTAACCATCACTGCATTGTTGAACTGCTTACAAAATAAAACATAACTGTTAAGAAAAGACAAACGGCATGTGATTTTAAAAGGTTATAATTCCCTATGACATTTGGAAGTTGGAATATGGCACACACTGTCAAGAGCCAAATGTGCACACACTAGTCCAAGTGCATGCAGCATAACAAGAGCCGTTGGATTCACTACATTTATTACGATTTCATTACGTGAATGGTGTCTCACCTCAAAAACTCTGCTTCTCTAAAGTTGAGCACAATTTTTTAATCACCAACAGTAGCTAAGTTATGTCAACACTCTGAATCCAGACAACAGGGCCGAGTTCAACTTACCAGTGGTCAGTGAATAGAACCAGGTCAGTTTAAGTGTAACGCGTGACGCATGCGTATATGTCCACCATATGATGCTCTGACTTGGTTGCCACTAGCAGGTGGTGGCAATTTTGGTTGGTCCGTGTCACTTAATTCTGAACATACCAGGTCAGACGAATGCATTCGGTTTACACTACTTGTGACGAGTGACCATTGGTCAGTAAGTTGAACTCGGCCCAGTTTGGGACCACTACACAGTACAACAGTGGTGCACACTGGGGACAGACTAAGAACAACACTAATGTGGCATAGCTTGGAAGGGAACATCATTTGAAAGGGCGCATTATTCAATTTAGGATGTGCACCATATTGATATGTACACTCTCTTGTTTCAAGACAAACACTATGTACCAGTACATTAAAGAAATTTGTGTGTAAATGTTTAGTAACTGATTACACTAAACAGTGACACAATCTCAAGGTTTTTGAGATGTGTTGCCTGCGGGCTGTGAGGGGCAGACAGACTTAAAAATATCAGGGTCAGAGAGGAAACCTTCACCCTAGAATCCGTCACAAATGTCACCAGACACAGAAGACTCCAGTGTTTTGGACATATTTGTTGTATGCCAACAGATAACATTGTAAGAAGATTTCAAAGGACAGTGGACGAGAGGAAGGCCACTGAAAAGGTGGAGTGATACTGGGCTCCTGCTGTTGACAACAGAGCGGCATGCTGTGAAAAGAGCAACGTCCCAGAGGACAGCGAGGGGTCAATATGACCTATGTGTTTAGGTCTAGTAAGCCTATGTGTTTAAGTCTAGTAAGCCTATGTGTTTAAGTCTAGTAAGCGTATGCAGTATTTCTGCGAAAACAGGAGACATGTTTGCAAGAATTGAAACCAAACAAATTTGTATGCAAAAAACCGGTGAACAGCTTTTATTAGAAAATGTGACCACATTACTCAAGTCATACTCAAAATGATACATCATTCCAATAACTGAATACACAACACTTTCACAGAAATATCAATCTTTGCCTAGGTGTTTGATGCAGCCAGTCAATATCTTGATGGCTTCTTGGAATCCAACTCTCAACATTACAACACAGATTAAAACATTGTTCATAGAAAGGGTAATAGTGGCGTGAATTTTGAAAAAGAAAAGTGTTGCAGACCCTCCACGAGGGTCATAGATGAACCCCTGAAAGTTTGGCACCTGAGATACAAAGTGTCTACAAAGAATAGCATAACCTGCTCTAGCTCGATTATAGCAAGATAATAGTTTTGATGCACTATCAGAAAGTTAATGTATTGTCTATTAGGTCTTGACTTTTTTGTAACAGCTTTTTCAACAAGTCTATACAATCATTTGAACACATGGACATGACCCCAATATAAGTTGTCAAAATATATGTAAATAGAACAAACTAATAACAAATGCATTTCACTATACACTGTAAGACAGTAAGACTATTGAACATAAAACAGGCAGAGACGTTTGAACAGAAAACTCATTCTGAACAGATCAACACAATATCTACATCTACAAGAAATGAACACATCTGGCTGACAGACTTGGGGGTCAACTACATTTAAATTGGAATTGAAACGCCCATTCCGGAATTGAAATTTGTTTTGTTTTAAGTAATTGGAATTGGTGAAAATATAATTGGTATTTTCAGTTACTATTCAATTACTTTTTTTAATTACATAATGTAACTTTTTAACTCAAGTTATTCGCTTATTGCATATACAATCTATTGTTATTCCTCGAATATTGACTTATTTCTCGAACCCTTTTAAAAAATGATATGATGTTTGCTTCTTTCCATTCAAAAGGAACAACTCCCTCTTTTAATGACAAGTTGAACACTCTCGCAAGTGATTTACTGATTTCTTCTACTGTTTCCATTAGTAGTTTTGGAGGGATTCCATACACTCCAGGTGATTTATTTTCCTTCATTGCCTTTATTTTCTTGGATACCATTTGTTTTGCCTTCCAAATTTGTTGTTATTTGTGTTCGCTTTCATGATCCTTGTCTTGCTTCTGTTGATGTTGAGTCCTATCTGTGTTGACACTGTATTTAGAAGCTCTGTTTTTTCCCGTATCTGTTGGTGACTGTGGGACAGGAGAGCGAGGTCATCTGTTGGTGACTGTGGGACAGGAGAGCGAGGTCATCTGTTGGTGACTGTGGGACAGGAGAGCGAGGTCATCTGCAAACTCCAGGTCCTCCAGCTGGCTCCAAGGCGGCCACTGTGCACCATGGTTTCTGTTTTCGGTGGTCATCGTCATCATCCAATCTACGGCTAACAAGGAGAGGAAATGTGACACAAGACAGCCCTGCCTCACTCCTGTCTTCACCATAAACGAGTCTGTCGTTTGTCCTGCATGAATGACCTTACATGTCATGCCTTCGTAGGTACTTCGTATCAAAGAATTACTCGTAGGAGCTTCCATAGTGTATTCCTGTCGAGGCTATTAAATGCCTTCTCACAGTCTATAAAGTTGAAGTACAAGGATGAGTTGAACTATGAATCGGAGTATAGCTATTTGGTCGGTGCATAATATATCTTTACGGAAGCCTGCCTGGTGGACTCTGAGTCTGGCGTCCACCACTGTTTTTAATCTGTCCAAGATGACTGTGTTGAGGATTTTTCCGGGCACTGACATGAGCATTATCCCTCTGTAGTTCTTACATTCCTGCAGATATCATTTCTTTGTGAGCTTGACAAGGTAGCTTTCTTTCCATCTAGTCGATGTTTCTTCTTTGTCGCTTATTTTCCAAATTATATCATGAAGCATCTCTGTTGAGGTCTCCATGTCTGCCTTAATTGCCTCGGCAGGAATTTCGTCCGGGCTGGAAGTTTTCTCTCTCTCTTCAGGCGATGAATGACTTTTTTCGATCTCTGCACCTTGCTTGTACTTTCACAGTTGACCTGGAGTACTTCTGCTGGTGGAATGTCTGGTGGGTTTTCTGGTGCTGGTCAGTTCTTCGAGAAGGTCTTGTATGGCTTCATATGTGTTACTGATTGTGAGTCTAGAGAATATCTCTGTTACCTCTCTGTCCTTTAGGAAATCCACATGCTTACAGCAACACATCATATCTCCAAATTACACAGACATATAATTGTATCAGCTGTACCCCAGCTTGAGAAGGTATCCGCAATCTGTGCATTATGTCAGAGCATTCGTGAAAGGTCAAGTCTTCTTTGATTCATTTATTATGTTTTCCTATATCTCCAAGTCATACGGACTATGTCGGAACGAGAGTGCAAATTCATCTTTTTTTCGGTCAACAGAAAATCGCCGTTGATTCGCCCTTACGCATGTCTGCTCGTGCTAAGAAACGCGCCTGTCGTCGTCACTGCTATCAAGCTGTACTATTTTGCCAGCATAATACGAGCACCGCTGCTTCTTAGCGAACGTGACCAGCACATAGTCACCCTTTCTGCTTTGTCTGGCCGGGCATCTCTTGGTGGTCTCATCCGCTGACACATCACTCGACTCATCCGCCTTGGTATACACACCCACGTCAACACTGATAGTCGTGATACGTGGCACATCATTGCCATCCGAATCGAACGAGCTGAGTTTATCGACATCACTTAGATGTGTTGCTGGTCTTTTCGTCGCTTTACGTTGGGTGGATCCGGATTTGGTCAGCATTTTATTGAGGCCTTGCTTGTAGGTCTACGGAGTGCTTGTAGGATAGGATGGATGGCTGTGAAGCCACAATGGCGATTACCAGTGGCTTTCTTGCGATACCCCGATGCATGTCGCATCGGCAGAATGTCAGTTGGTCCAACACTCGTGTTTGGGCTGCTTGCTGCCAAACTTCCCGATACCGTCGCCACGTAGTCTGTTGCACACATATGCTGCATGTGCACTTGTGGATTCGTTGCCATCACTGCTTGGTGCAATCGGCAAATTAGTTGGTTCAGTCCCGCAAAATCAGTCTCACTGAACACCCCAGGATTGTACCGCACAATTCCGGTGATTGCGAAGCCATTGACAGCTGTGCGAGTAAGCTGTGTCAACAGTCCACCTACCTGGTACATATTCAAAACCCCTCCTGGATGATTTCGTAATCAGATGCGAACAGCATCGTTGTAATACAAACTTAGGGGATGCATCATCGTAACATCAAGCGGTTGGAGGCGGCTGGAAGGCCGATGGGGCCATAAACGCATTGAATTATATCTTGATGCATTGAGTTATCAACCAATGAGAACTCGGAGAAATTAATGCGGTGAGTTATCAACCAATGAGGACTCAAAGAAATTAACACATTGAATTGTCAATCAGCGAGGACTCGCTTAGCTATTCCATGTGATGGTGAACTAATGAATGTTAATCTTAGTTACGCATTATGAACAAAACAGGCGGTAATTTACAGTAGCTATACACTGGCAACATCCCGTTCAACGTACATTACGAAATGCCTCCTCGCTGCATCCAACGAACACAAGAGCGACTACAGTATCGCCTGTAGGTGTCTCATGTTTCTCCTCAGCACAGCGCCTTGGTCTGTCTCCACAAGATATGACCTTCGGGTGTTGCACTGTTGTTGCACCTTTCCTGTTGTTCTCAACGGCTTTTCTCCATCCATTTTGACTCAGGTGTGATCACCCTGTTGTAGGTTTAACAAGGGACGTGCTCCCTGCGCTTATTGAAGCTCCATTGATAAGTTGCTTTGTATCGAGCGTCTCGGGTGCGTACGACAGGGTGACTCTTCGGGTGCAAGTTTCTCTGGAGACATGGCAGTAGCGTCTGTATCTCTCGTTGCGTCATCATCATGGTGGGACTTCTCGCGGTTGCTGCTACCGGCGTTGCTTGATACGTCATTAGCCCCAGGGATGGATCGTCCTGAACGAGGATCTTCTTTGCGATTTGGACTGTTCGTTCAGCTTCGCCTGGACTGCTTGTTACGTGTTGAAATGTGTAGTCATTGGCGAACTGTCTAAACTCGTCCGACGAGAACTGAGGTCCGTTGTCTGTTGTTATTTTGTCACACAGTCCCCATCGAACGAACATGTCCTTAAACTGCAGGATCACAGCTCGACTAGTAGTCGCTGTCAGATGGGCAAGTTCCAGGTATCTCGAGTAATAGTCGATGACGACCAGATATTCCTGCCTTTTAGCTCACAGGTCTGCTGCTAAATGTGACCACACACGATCGGGGAGTGGTGACGTCACTAGTGGCTCGTGCGTTGAGTAGAGCGTCCGATTTGGCAGTGGCTGCAGTTCTCCATCAATGTAGATGTCTCATCACTCAGCCCTGGCCACTAAACTGACATTTTCGCGCTCTCGACTTTTGACGACCCCCGGATGTCCATCGTGTATCCGACACCTTATTTTTCCTCCAGCACCGGCTAACGTGTCTGACGTTGGCCTCGTGTCTGGTGGGTTGGCCATTGATTTGTACGTTTTGACATCACCTGCTGAATCGACATTGAACGACACGCTCGATGCCCCGATTTTAAGCGACACACACCACGGTTCTTCCTTCTGCCCTTTGGTTACAGATCCAAGAAATTAGTTGTGTTTGTTATGCTGTGGTTTTAATGAATGTAAGTTCCTTCACGTTTCTTTCCGGTACATTTGTTGGAAACGTCAGAGTTTGTCACATTTTCTGCATTTTCGGTTACGAGCAGGACAAACGTCGTCTGGCTTATGCGATCGACAGTAGTTATAGTGCTCTTCTGACCAATCAAATCCGGTTGCCATGTGTACGATTGACTTCCGTTTCCGGTTTAATGCGCACAGCCTTCTGGGTAGCCTGAGCGCCCCCTGGTGGCTGTGGAGCGCCCTTTGGCGAATGGAGGTAACCCTAACTCTAACCCCATCCTGTTGACGACTGTGTAACCCTAACCTTCTGTCGTCTACTGTGAACCCTGACCCTGGCCGACCCTAACGGAGTGAGCTCTACCCAGAGCCCAAGTGGTGAGCTAACCCTAACTCCTACCCGCCTTCCTAATGACTGGAGCTAATTCTAACCCCAACCTGTAGTCGGCTGTGTAACCCTAACCGTCTATCCAGCTGTAAGCCGTACTGCGAGATCAAAGGCTGCTAATCAGTAACAATGTTGCAACTGCGCCGTCGTTATCAGTGAAAAAAGTTCTACGCGTAGGCGGAAGTAATGACAATGTTGCAAGCGTGGTATTGACGTGGGACTATGGCAATATAGCCAGTATATAAGCGCTGGATATAAGACGTCATAAAATGAAAAGTTTTCAATATAATGTGATAATGTGATATGTATTGTATAGCCTACATGTATGCCTACATTTTGTTCGCCGTGGGTTTGAACATTCGTCCGCTCGGTTATTATCTGCTAGCAGGGTGAAATGTGGTCGTCTTTCTTTTGATAGCGTAGTTAGAAACTAACAAAACAGCAAATCTAATAACAATACAAGCGATCTTTATTATATATTAAAATAGTGACAGAGTAAAGCATATAATTATTTTAAATGATAATTTAAAATAGGTGAATTTGATAAGAAAATATAAAATGTCATCATTGTTTATCTACCGACAGAACTAAACTGTTGATATTGTTCATCAAGCAACGGAATTAAACTGTGGTAACAGGCACCGCCGTCGACGCCTGTAGTAACTGAGGTCCAGGGGTAACGGTGGCAGTGACCGGCCGAGTCTATCCAGCAACACGTTCGATCGTTGCCAGAGGCTCAATCGATGTACGAGGGCTCTGTTCGCCTGTATGAGTGGTCGTACATGAGCGAGTTCGACCATTACCTTCGCCCATTTCCGTCGATGGTTGAGGAAGGCCACGTTCGCTGTATATGGGTATGTATTAGTTAGCATTCGTACAAACAACGATACGCATTATATATATATATATATATATATATATATATATATATATATATATATATATATATATATATATATATATATATATATATATATATATATATATATATATATATATATATATATATATATATATATATATATATGCGATGCAACACTAAGGCTAACGCAGTCCCGATCGCGTTATATGCAGTCAGTAAATCGGTGAATAATGCAACGGCAGACGACATCATGATCGTGACGGTATCAGAAACAGCAGGACGACGTTTGCAGCAATGATGGTAAATGTAAAGAAATGACTAGTCTCAGCAGTCTTATATAGCAAGCGTTAAACAATGCAGACAGCTTACGTAAGCTATATAGAACAAAATAAATGTTATAAACGTGTCAGGACATGTAGCTGACGTAAGCCGCACACAGAACAATACCAAATTCATCATAGTCGAAAGAAATGCGAAATAAAATCCCAGACAGTCGACGTACAGCTGACTTAAGCTACTAGAACAATAATATATTCATCAAACCCAAAAATAAATGCGATAAACGTGTCATAGAACTGTCAGCTAACCGACACTGAAACCAAAAACCCATTTATCATGCGTAAAAACGAAGTCACTACGTCCTCGACGAACGTTGCATAATAGCCGTAGAACATGCAGCTGATGTAAGCCACATATTATAACAATAACCCACAGACAGCATAGATGATGAACCTGTCGCGTCTGCAATCTAACTTGAGTAACGGAACCTACAAACTGACACGTCCGTTAACAATACTAATTTGTGCCACGCAAGATAAATACATTGTGCACGCATCGTGTCCGCACTGTCTCAAAGGCGTGCCCCTGGAAAACAATGGCTACTTTTGTCCCGTTCATCAATGGCAAAGGGTTCCCTTGTACAGGTTCGCTCTACGTATCCTCCTAGCGGACTGGGTGGGATCAGAGTGCTGGTCAACCGTGTTCGATGACACAGCAGCAAAAGTTCTGGGATTCAGTGTCAACAGCTACGTCGCTATAAAGTCAGACGACGAGCGGTATACTTCACTGTCGCTTCTGCGAGGGGCCCGTGTCATGGTGACAATTAAGAAACGCATAAAAGGCAAGTATGTCAACTACACCGTGTCCGAACTGGAAGTGTTAGACAGGCAATTATTATCTTTATAGGAAGACAAAGAGAACGATAACGTCTCCAGCACTACCGACGTAGTCCCTGACGAAGCTGCGATGAATAGCAGTGTCGAAAAGGTGCAGGAGTGGCTAAATGCATACGAGGATGATATTCTATTCGCATCCTCGTCATCGACGTCTTCTACTACACCAACCCTTCTTATAACAGACGACGATGACCATAATGGTGATGCTGCTGTAAGTAACAACGCCGCTAATGTCAGTCGAAAGCAGTAGTAACAGCAGCAGCAGCAGCAGCAGCAGCAGCAGCAGCAGCAGCAGCAGCAGCAGCAGCAGCAGCAGCAGCAGCAGCAGCGAGCGATGATATGCAGGTGACGGTAAACAACATAGATATAATTTGGAATCATACAGAAGCCATGTTGAATCATCAGATCTTTCACGCAACAGTAAATGCGGCCTGCCTTCGTTATACGTGTGACGAGGTGGTTCGTATATTAGATCTGTCGGAATATGCGTATTACGTGATCCGTCTTCCGGTCTGATCTTACACATCTTGCGATAGGTTGTCATAACGTTGGAGGAGAGTTTTGGGAAATTGCAATGGCGTCTCAATATGACGGACAAGGTCAAAGCGACCGTAGCCAGTCAATACGCAGATAAGGGCGATGTTACTGACAGTGACTAAACAGGTGTGTCTTTTTTCCTGTCTATAGATAAGTACCGGTCTAGAACAACTGCAAGCAGCATACGAGGAAAAGGAGAGGACGACGGTGACGAAGGTAGCGGCGACGGCGTTGCGCAAGCATATCACACCGCCGTTGGCCGATAACGACCTTCTGTTGGTGCTGATAAAACAAAGACAGCTAGCAGCGTCACCAATGACACCACCACTACCACCGCCGTCGTTCCTACTGTATACACCATCCCACTCACAGACGCCGGCGTCATCAATGACGTCACCACCACCATAATCAACACCACTGTCGTCATCGTCGAATTCAGCCCAGCAACACCTCCATCAACATGTGAGGAAGAGGACGTCGTCGGCTATAGCCCAGCTTCACCATCCACGACGTACTACCTAACATCACCACCACCACCAGTGCCGCTGATAGGACCAGCGGCATGCAACATAATAATTGAGGAAGGGGTGTCCAATCTCATCATGACAATCAGTCACAACGCATCAAAAAGACCTCAATAGCAAAATTACATACAAGATGAAATAATCGCCTTCAACACACACACACAAACACTCACGCACGCACACTCACACACCCCTTTCTCTATGACTATGTCAGACGCGAGAAGATGCTGCACGAACATTAGTTTAGTGCTACATGAACATTAGTTTAATGCTACATGAACATTAGTTTAGTACATGAATGATATTAGTGTATCATGTGTATTATTATTATATTCTGTATTATTTTACTTATCTTGTATTTTCGTCTTGTGACACTAGTATTATATTTATTAGTATTATATTATAATCATATATGTTATTTTCGTCTTGTGGACTATTTCTTCTTGTGGTGTATTTCGTCATCGATCTGTGTTGTAATGTTTGCATTTAATCCTATATATCATTTGCTTATCTATTTCCTATTGTATTAATACATTTATATATATTTTATTTTCCCTTTATCCTCTTGTAGTTCGTCTATGAAATATATATATATATATAGTGTCCTTTGCTTATGAAGAGATCGACTTATATATAATTCATCATTCACGTTACCTCTGTCGTGGTGTAAAAGCCCACAAATCAATTCCATCGTACTAGCCTCTGGCGTAGCGGTAAACGTTCGTAAGCTAGTGGTCACTGTCGCGGAATTAACAAATCCACCATATATCGTCATCGTGTGTGTGTATGTATATATATATATATATATATATATATATATATATATATATATATATATATATATATATATATATATATATATATATATATATATATATATATATATATATATATATATATATATATATATATATATAGTCGATCCTTTCATAGCAGTACAGTACCGTATATATATTTCATACACAAAATATGTATTCTATTTAACAAAAGTAACAAAAAGGAATGGAACGTGTTGTCATTGTTATATTCCTGCGAGTGACACCCCTCCATAGTTGAAAGGGTAGTGCAGTCAAACGAACACGGCGTATCAGTTCCAAGGTTGTTACTACCATGGTCACTTTGTCAAGGTCGTCGAACTGTGGGAATGCGAGTGGAAAGAGATGAGAAGAGATTCAAAAAAGTGTCTGGATGGTACATTTCCTCGGCGAAGACACGCGCGGTGGACGATGACGTCACACCAGATCATGACCGGCGTGAGTGCCTGAACCGTGTTCGGAATGATCGAGCGCGGCGTACCGGAAACATTGCATGCGCACTTTGCCGAGATGCAGCCCGTGTTCAAGAACATCCGTCTGACGCGCGACGACCTCGGTCAGTTCATGCGCCGATACGCCGAAGAACACCACATCATGGTGACTCCGCAGCGCATGCTTGTTGGCAGTTGTCGAGGCGATAAGATATTGCTTGCCACGCCCCTCTTGCGATGGTACCTGGACCACGGACTCGAGGTGACGCGCGTCTACCAAGTCATCGAGTACGATCCGATCCCGTGCTTCCGGCCGTTCGGCGAAGCAGTGTACACGGCCCGGCGTGAAGGAGACGTCCACCCACACAAGGGCGTCATCGCGGACACGCGTGCTACGGGAAGACCATCATATCGTGACGAAAAATATTGCACGGAGTAGGCGGAATCGTTTATGTTCAAAGATAGACGGTTCCGACAATTCGACATCGTCGTCGACGATGCTTACGAGATAGAGATGAACAAGAAAACCTTCACGTACTCCCTGTCCGAACACGTGGGATTCTTCTTTCCGCAGCACGCCAAGATGCGCAAGCTGCAGCTCTATTACCACTTTATCAACAGGTTCCTGGAACGCCCTCTGTTCCAGTACTGCGAATTGGACACATATAGCGCCTATTTGGCCTTGGCCGGTGAGTCCGTCGATGACCTTGTAACCCCTGAGCTATGAGAACATTATGTCTGGCTCCGCTCCGAATGGCTCCCTCCGAATGTTGCGACGAACATCAGAACGAGTACGTTCGCTGTCGACTCGCCCGTTGCCCGTGGTCCGCAGAGCGCACGACAAGAGGACACCGGGTCTGTTCAAGGTGGATTGGTCGGGTGACCGGTTCGTTGGGTTGGGCAGCAATAAGTACTATTGTTTCGGAGCCACCGACAAGTACAGCACCAAAGGACTGAGCAAACGTCACAGGTGCTCACCAATCGTCGGAGCGGAAGTGGAAAGAACCGTGGGTTCCGGGTGCGTCACTCGACTGTGTTGACGTACGTGCAGGAACGGACAGCTCTCACCTACTTCTACGCCAAATGCGTGGTGCATGAGGACGGAGTGCGAGCATGTTCGATTCGGCAACGAGGAACGTTATCATCATAGACGATCCCATGGCGGAAACGGACGAACGGGTCACGACCTTGTTCACTAAAAAAGTCACCACAGGAACACGTCCGTGCTTTATTTTGTACAGAACCTTTTCCCTAAAAACAAGTAGAGTCGTATCATCAGTGTGAACTCTCAGTACATGGTGGTGTTCGAGAATCCTCGTGACGCATCAAAGATGTCGCACTTGGCTCGGCAGATGTATCCGGGGCGCGAGAAATTCGTACAAGAGGCTTTTAAAGACGCCACGTCGGTACCACACGGTTATCTATTGATCGATCTCAAACAGGGCACGCCCGATAATATGCGTCTGCGCACAACCATCTTCCAGACGACAGTTTTCAATACGTTATTTGGCGAAGGTATAAAAAGACCGAATAAAAAACACCAAACTTAGAAGAGTCATCATCGCCAACGCCGACGCCGATCTGCTGTGTGCACTGGCCGAGTGTGCCTACAACATATTATAAAAAAACATGCACTCCCCGCTATTAAAAAGCAACATACTGTACTGTTATTAAGTACTGTTAATACCACCAGCACTAAGTCAATGTTGTATACACGCATTACAACTACAAATCACAAATTAAATTTATTAAGCCTATAAAGCAAAAGCGTGCAATGCGACATTAAAAGAATGCATAATCCCCGCCTTTAAAAAGCAACATCCTGTACTGTTATTAACTAGTGTTAATACCACCACCACTAAGTCAATGTTGTATTAATGCATTACAACTACAAATCACAAATTTCATTTATTAAAATTTTTATTTCATTATTTAAGTATATTTTGTATTTATTTTTTGCTATTTAACTCATTTATATTTGTAATATGATTGCGTGTGTGCGTGCGTGCGTGCGTATGTGTATAATTTACTTATATTTGTAATGCACATGAGTATGTATTAGTGTACATATTAAATGTATTATTTGATTTGGGGAGGGTTTTTGTTTATTATAATTTATTTATTTACATTTTTATTAATTTTTAAATGATTTATTATATTCCAGTTATTAACATTCGGCATGATTATGGGTATTTTAACCTGAAATAAATGCATTCGTATATAATGATTAATATATTTATATGCTTAATGTCAATATTAATACGCCAATTTCATTTGAGTGGCATAGCCGCCACGGGTTATTACTTGAAATTAAATATTGGACTAACTATAACAATTCCAAGTAATCCTACACATGTATACATACAAATAACAAATGCATGACTAAGACATAGCAACACATACGAGACCACAATAAATGCGTGTGAGCGATAATAGAAGATATTCAGCCAGCCGTCATCGCCGGACACGGGGTACCTGCACGTTCAAGCTTGGGGCTAAAATGAGCAAAGGTGTTTCTCCACAAAACTTCCATTTTTATTAAGCTAAGACATTACTTTATTGCATATGTATGGTTTCCAAGAGTTTCCGCAAACTTTTGATAATGTATTTGCTCTCCCAATATGGTAAACTTTCAAAACAAAATAAATACCACCGCAAAGAAATTTGGTGGTTTCAACAAAGGCATGACGGGTAATAACGCAAGTAGTATATAGGAGTTTTTTAATCCTCCAAAATGAGATTTTGGAGCTCATTCTGATTGGTTGAACTTTGAAAATGAGCGTTCTGATTGGTCGTGCGCTTATTGCCGCTAGGGGCGCCACGGTATAATCCCCTATTATCGCTCAAATAAGGAAATTTTGGAACACTTTCTGATTTCATCAGTTTCATCAGTTTCACCACCAGGGGGCGCCACAGGGTAATTGTGTCGACGGATCTGATTGATCGAGAGCCGTCGCGTGATCTATGACGTCACAGCTCATTTGCATAAATTTGCATCACCTATAATCGCCCCTGACGCACTGTTTTGCGGTAATATTGTCACCAGGGGCGCTACGGGTCAAGTATGTCGACGGCTGTCATTGATCGAGAGCAGTCACGTGACTTATGACGTCACAGTTCCTCATTTGCATATCACGTGACTTCTCTATAGAGGCCGCCATCTAGTTTTGCTGCCATGTTGTTTTGCGTTGATACGGTCACCAGGAGGCGCTGCTACAACGTCACAGTTCCTCATTTGCATATCACGTGACCTCTCTATGGAGGCTGCCATGTTGTTTTGCTGCCATGTTGTTTTGCGCTGATACGATTACCAGACGGCGCTGCGGGGCAAGGTCGAAGGTCAAAGGTCACCGACCTTTTGCACTTATACAATTGTCAGTTAGGGTTAGGGTTAGTAACCCTAATTCTGTCGTCTGTAGTGAACCCTAATACGAACCCTGTAGGGTTAATAACCCTAATGAAAGGTCAAAGATCACCGACCTCTTGTACTGATACAATTGCCAGTTAGGGTTGTGGTTAGTAAACCTAATTCTGCCGTCTTCGGTTTACTACTGACGATTATGGCGCGCTTTTCGAGATGTGTCTGGGCACAGAACCGGTTTGAACCGGTTTCGTGTATTTTTTTCATTTTTCCGGAACGTTCGAACGACGTCATGGAATTTTCCACGCTCACGAAAAGAAACACAATCCCGCATTTTCACCCTGCTAGCAGACTGAAACCTAGCGGTCGAATGATCGTGCATGCAGCGGGAAAAACGTAGCTCTGCATGTAAGCTATAAGACGCATATCGCATCATTGCATTATATCGAAAACTTTTTGGCGTATGTCGTTTCGCCTCAACACCTACATATCGCCTATAATGATACGAGTCTGCATAAACACCGCGAGGTCAAAAGGTCAAGGTCAACAAAAACCACCGTCGCTTTCTGGAACGTTCGAACGAAGTCACGCCTTTTCACCCTGCTAGCAGACTGAAACCTAGCGGACGAAAGTTCGTGCATGCAGCGGAAAAAAACGTAGCCGTGCATGTAAGCTATACGACGCATATCGCATCATTGCATTATATCGAGAATGTTTTGACGTATGTCGTTTCGCGAAGGTCGAAGTGAACAAAAAAACACCGTCGCTTTCTGGAACGTTCGAACGAAGAGGATCAAACCGATTCAAACCGGTTCAACATTTACCACTCTGTGATATTCGTGGAGACATTGACCACAATGTGACATGCATGGAGACATTGTCTGCTATGTGACATGTATGGAGATATTTACCACTGTGTGATATATATGGAGACATTTGACACCATGTGACATGTATGGAGACATTTACCACTGTGTGATATGCGTAGAGACATTGACCACAATGTGACATGCATGGAGACATTGACTCCTATGTGACATGTATGGAGACATTTACCGCTGTGTGATATGTATGGACACGTTCACCACCATGTGATATGTGTTGAGACATTTACCCCTGTGTGATATGTATGGAGACATTGACTGCCATGTGACATGCACGGAGACATTGACCGCCATGTGACATGCATGGAGACATTTACCGCTGTGTAATATGTATGGATACATTCACAACCATGTGATATGTGTGGATATATTTGACACCATGTGACATGCCTAGAGACATTGACTGCCATGTGACATGCATGGAGACATTGACTGTCATGTGTTGGAAGTCTGCAAGTTGGAAGTTTGTACTTTGGAAGTTTGCAAATTGGAAGTTCTTCACTCCACTCCACTTTGAAAGTTTATGTTATGAAAGTTTGCAAGTTGAAAGTTTACTTCACCGCACACACATGTTTTAAAAGTTTGTGTCATGCCAATTTGTTTGGAGACATTGACTACCATGTGACATGCATGGAGACATTGACCGCCATGTGACATGCATGGAGACGTTGACCGCTGTGTGATATGTATGGAGACATTTGACACCATGTGACATGCATGGAGACATTTACCACTGTGTGATATGTGTGGAGACGTTCACCACCATGTGATATCTGTGGAGACATTTACCCCTGTGTGATATGTATGGAGACATTTGATACCATGTGATATGCGTGTAGACATTGACCGTTATGTGACATGCATGGAGATATTTACCGCTGTGTGATATGTATGGTATGCAAGGAGACATTGACTGCCATGTGACATGCATGGAGACGTTGTCCGCCATGTGACATGCATGGAGACATTGACCGCTGTGTGATATGTATGGAGACATTTGACACCATGTGACATATCATGGAGATATTTACCACTGTGTGATATGCGTGGAGACATTAATCACAACGTGACATGCACGGAGACATTGACTGTTATGTGACATGTATGGAGACATTTACCGCTGTGTGATATGTACGGAGTCGTTCACCACCATGTGATATGCGTGTAGACATTGATCGTCATGTGACATGCATGGAGATATTTACCACTGTGTGATATGTATGGAGACATTTGACACCATGTGATATGCGTGGAGACATTGACCGCCATGTGACATGCATGGATACATTGAACACCATGTGATATGCATGGAGACATTTGACACCATGTGATATGCATGGAGACATTGACTACCATTTGACATGGAGACATTTACCGCTGTGTGATATGTATGGAGACATTCACCACCATGTGATATGTGTGGAGACATTTACGCCTGTGTGATATGTATGGAGACATTTGACATCATGTGATATGCGTGGAGACATTGACCGTCATGTGACATGCATGGAGACATTTACCACTGTGTCTCCACACATATCACACAGCGGTAAATGTCTCCATGCATGTCACATGGCGGTCAATGTCTCCATGCATATCACATGGTAGTCAATGTCTCCATGCATGTCACATGGCGGTCAATGTCTCCGTGCATGTCACATGGTAGTCAATGTCTCCATGCATGTCACATGACGGTCAATGCCTCCGTGCATACCGCATGGTGTCAAGTGAGAAATGTGGTACGTCGAGACGCATGAAGTTTCAATGTCCCTAGACACATTTCGTGGAAAACTGGTTTGACCTTGACCTTTTGACCTCGCGGTGTTTATAAAAAAAATTCATGAACAAGACGAGTTGGAGCGCACATATGAAATTTAAATGTTCCTAGACACATTTCGCGGGAGTTTATCCATAACTCCTAGAGTTTACCCATCATTCCTACAGGTTACCCATCACTCCTGCAGTTTGCCCATAATTCCTACAGGTTACCCATGCAGTTTGTGTATGACTATGTCTTGTTTTCTTCAACTTGTGTATGACAATGTCTTGCTTTCTTCAAGTTGTGTATGACAGTGTCTTATTTTCTTCAAGTTATGTTCAATGTCTCCACGCATAACACATGGTGGCGAATGTCTCCAAGCATGTCACATAGCACTCAATATCTCCATGGATGTCACATGACGATCAATGTCTCCATGCATACCACATCGCGGTCAATGTCTCTATTCATATCACACAGTGGTAAATGTCTCCATGCATGTCACATGACGGTCAATGTCTCCACGCATGTCACATGATGTCAAATGTCTCCATACATATCACACAGGGGTAAATGTCTTCATACATATCACATGGTGGTAAATGTCTCCTTACATATCACACAGCGGTAAATGTCTCGATGTCGGACAATGTCTCCATGCATATCACATGGCAGTCAATGTCTCCTTGCATACCACATGGTATCAAATGTATCCATACATACCACACAGCGGTAAATATATCCATGCATGTCACATGACGGTCAATGTCTACACGCATATCACATGGTATCAAATGACTCCACACATATCACACAGGGGTAAATGTCTCCAAACATATCACATGGTGGTAAACGTCTCCATACATATCACACAACGGTAAATGTCTCCATGCATGTCACATGGCGGTCAATTTCTCCATGCATATTACATGGCTGTCAATGTATCCATGCATGTCACATGGTAGTCAATGTCTACATACATATCACATGGTGTCAAATGTCTCCATGCATATCACATGGTGGTCAATGTCGCCATGCATGTCACATGGCGGTCAATGTCTACATACATATCACATGGTGTCAAATGTCTTCATGCATATCACATGGTGTCAAATGTCTCCATACAGATCACACAGTGGTAAATGTCTCCATGCATGTCACATGAGGGTCAATGTCTACACGCATATCACATGGTGTCAAATGTCTCAATACACATCACACAGGGGGAAATGTCTCCACACATATCACATGGTGGTGAACGTCTTCATACATATCACACAGTGATAAATGTCTCCATACATATCACATAGCAGTCAATCTCTCCATGCATGTCACATTGTGGTAAATGTCTCCACGCATATCACACAGTGATAAATGTCTCCATGCATGTCACATGGTGTTAAATGTCTCCATACATATCACACAGCGCTAAATGTCCCCATGCATGTCACATGGCGGTCAATGTCTCCATGCATGTCATATGGCAGTCAATGTCTCCATGCATGTCATATGGCAGTCAATGTCTCCATGCATACCACATGGTGTCAAATGTCTCCATACATGTTTCATGGCGGTCAATGTCTCCATGCCCGTCACATGGCAGTCAATGTCTCCATGCATGTCACATGACAGTCAATGTCTCCATGCATGTCATATGGCAGTCAATGTATCCATGCATACCACATGGTGTCAAATGTCTCCATACATGTCACATAGCAGTCAATGTCTCCATGCATGTCACATTGTGGTTAATATCTCCACGCATATCACACAGTGGTAAATGTCTCCATGCATGTCACATGGTGTCAAATGTCTCCATACATATCACACAGCGGTTAATGTCTCCATGCATGTCACATGGCGGTCAATGTCTCCAAACAAATTTTTATGACATGTGTGTGCGGTGAAGCAAACTTTCAACTTGCAAACTTTCATAACATAAACTTTCAAAGTGGAGTGGAGTGGAGTGGAGAACTTCCAACTTCCAACACATGACAGTCAATGTCTCCATTCATGTCACATGACAGTCAATGTCTACACGCATACCACATGGTATCAAATGTCTCCATACATATCACACAGGGGTAAATGTCTCCACACATATCACATGGTGGTGAACGTGTCCATACATATCACACAGCGGTAAATGTCAACATACATGTCACATAGCAATCAATGTCTACATGCATGTCATATTGTGGTCAATGTCTCCACGCCTATCACACAGTGGTAAAGTCTCTATACATGTCACATGGTGTCAAATGTCTCCATACATATCACACAGCGGTAAATGTCTCCATGCATGTGACATGGCGGTCAATTTCTCCATGCATGTCACATGGTAGTCAATGTCTCCATGCATGTCATATGGCAGTCAGTGTCTCCATGCATACCACATGGTGTCAAATGTCTCCATACTTTTTATATGGTGGTCAATGTCTCCATGCATGTCACATGGTGGTGAATATCTCCATACATATCACACTGCGGTAAATGTCTCCATACATGTCACATGGCAGTCAATGTCTCCTTGCATGTCACATTGTGGTCAATGTCTCCACGCATATCACACAGTGGTAAATGTTGAACCGGTTTGAATCGGTTTAATCCTTTTCGTTTAAACGTTCCAGAAAGCGGCGATGTTTTTTGTTGACCTTGACGTTTTGACCTCGCGGTGTTTATGGAAAATTCCATGATTTCGTTCGAACGTTCCAGAAAGCGACGGTGTTTTTTTTACCTTGACCTTCGCGAAACGACATACGTCAACAAGTTCTTGATATAATGCAATGATGCGATATGCGTCGTATAGCTTACATGCACGGCTACGTTTTTCCCGCTGCATGCACGAACTTTCGTCGGCTAGGTTTCAATCTGCTAGCAAGTTGAAAATGCGGGATCGTGTTTCTTTTCGTGAGCGTGGAAAATTCCATGACGTCGTTCGAATATTCCAGAAAAGAAGAAAAAAATACACGAAACCGGTTCAAACCGGCTTGAAACCGTTTCTGTGTCCAGACACGCACCCGAAAAGAGCGCCATAATCGTCAGTAGTAAACCGAAGACGACAAAATTAGGGTTACTAACCCTAACCCTAACTGGCAATTGTATCAGTACAAAAGGTCGATGATGTTTGACCTTTCATTAGGGTTACTAACCCTACAGGGTTCGTATTAGGGTTCACTACAGACGACAGAATTAGGGTTACTAACCCTAATTGTATCACTGCAAAAGTTCGGTGACTTTTGACATTTGACCTTGCCCCCGCAGACCCGTCTGGAAATCAAAACAAAACAAGATGGTGGCCTCCGTAGAAGGTCACGTGATATGCAGATGTGGAACTGTGACGTTGTAGCAGCGCCTCCCGGTGACTGTACCATCGTAAAACAACATGGCAGCAAAACAAATGGCAGCCTCCATAAAGAGGTCACGTGATATGTAAATGAGGAACTGTGACGTCATAAGTCACGTGACTGCTCTCGACCCATCAGAGCCGTCGACACACTTGACACGTATGGCCCCTGGTGACAATATTACCGCAAAACAGTGCCTCAGGGGCGATAATAGGGGATAACACGTTGCGCCTTCTGGCGACGGTTTCACCACAAATTGGTATAATTTATGCTAATTTATGCAAATGAGCTGTGACGTAATAGTTCACGTGACGGCTGTCGACCAATCAGATCCATCGACACAATTACCCCGTGGCGTCCCCTGGTGGTGAATCGGTTCTCTACCAATCAGAAAGTGCCCCTCATTTGAGCGATAATAAGGGGTTTAACGTGGCGCCCCCCCTGGTTGCAATAAGCGCACGACCAATCAGAACGCTCCATTTCAAATTTCAATCAATCAGAATGAAGCAAATCTGCCCCACATTTTGGAGGATTGAAAAAGACACATATACTACTAACGCAGCACGAAAATTTAAGCAAGACACTACCCTTCAACGGGATTATATTTGGCCGCGCCCACAAGGAAACAAAATTTCAGCCGGTGTCGTTGCTTCATCATGTATATTTACATGAAGCGTAACGAATTCACAATACCATGTATTTTTATCATAAACAAGACATATTTCCCTTTCTTTTGATATCATACCTATTTTTATTGTTTAAAAAATTGTGAACTTACAAATTAGTAAACATACGCGATTTAATACAGCGTCCGAATGACAACGCATTCGCGTGATTTCAACCGACCTCCCTACAAAGTGACGCTGGGTCAGCGGGCCAGTGTTAATGTCGAGGTCTGGATTCGCTGGATAACGTATTACAGATGTAGGATATGTCGTTTTGACAGTATAAACGTCGAACAAAGTTAATTGCTTCCAAGAAAAGTGACGCAAACAGTTTTAGAAACATGGTATTTCATAAGGACAGTGACCGCTAGATAACAGGTCTATCGCGTCACGTTGGTGGCCTTGATGTAAGTATGCCATATTTCATTTTATTGGACGAAAATATTCGCAACCATTCGTAATAATCATCAGAGGAAAGTTAACGAAGGGATGCATGCCACTGGACTGGTATTTGTAGATTTAATGCGTTACGTCTTACTGCACAACATCACAAAATCATCCTTTAAAACAATAACTACTAGTAGTACTAGAGTCCCTCAAGGTTCAATTCTATTTGTAACATACATCAATATTCTATCAACAGGACGTAAAAAAAAATATAATAATG